>JASAOG010000084.1:425000-635000 GCA_030265305.1 Biomphalaria pfeifferi
AAAAGCCGCACAACTAACCATTATGAAGTCTGTAACGTTTTACAAAAAATTACCGCCCCTAAAGTTTTTCTTTTAAAAGTGGTGTATATATATATATATATATATATATATATATATATATATATATATATATATATACATTATACATATATATATATATAAATGTGTGAGTGTGTTAAAATATGTTTGCGTAGATAAATTTTAAAAAAAATGATGAAAAATTTAATGATTCACTTTCGGAAAAGAAAAATGTTGCCGTTGCATCAGAACTTTGAATGATCTAAAATATCCTGATGTACGATTTTCATTTTCTTTTCTAGTTTTTGAGATGTAAACGGAACTGAGGGACGGACGGACGGATGGACGGACAGACAGACCACAAACTATTTCCCTTGCTGGGGCAGCTGAAAATGTTAAAAGAGTTCTTATAGAGATTAAAACTTTTAGTTTTAAAATAATATTTCATTAGTCCATAACATCAGGCAGATGGGATTTTGTAGGTATATTTCTTCCGACTGTACCTTTTAAAGATATCTATCTATCCGACAGACAGACAGATAGACAGTTGTTATCTACATGAATGAAAGATTCTATTACCTTTTCGAGTATAATCCTATATTACCTACAGAGTGCAATGACAACTGTGACAGTGTTGGGTGTGAACAAGAGTCGGGTATCTGCTTCAAATGTATTCAAGGTTATGCCGGTGACTTTTGTGATAAAGGTTTGTACTTGATCTAGTTCTAAATAAAAACATGTACTGTGCTCTACGTATTTTGTTATCCATTGATCCGCACCTCATCATGGTATAACATCCTAGTTCTTTGGTCTCTTTTACATGATTTGTATTTTATTTAGTGTCCATAGTTGGCTCTATATCGCTCTTAGATTCTATCTACCATTCTCTTCGATTAGAACACTCTCTCTTTACCGTTCTCTTTATAAGTACACTCTTTTTAACCCTTGTCTTAGCACACTATTTCTTTCAGGTTATCTTTTATTATCACACTCTCCTTTTTCCGTTCTCTATGATTAGCATACTCTCTCTTTACCATTCTCTTTATTAGCACATTCTCTGTTTATACCTTTCTCTTAACTGGCACACGATTTCTTTACCGTTTCTCTTTTATTAGCACACACTCTCTCTTTACCGTTTCTCTATGGTAAGCACACATTCTGTCTCTACTATTCTCTGACATGAAGACATTTTGATTTCTTTCCTTCACTTTATTGTCCTTCCTTTCTGCTTGTTTTTTCTTTCTTTTTTTCTCTTTCATTTTTTACGCTTTACTCTTCATCTCTGTCTCTCACTCTGTCTTTCTCTCTTGCCCCTTTTCAAATATTTTCTTTTTTTACAACCCACTTTGTCCGTTTGTCTGTCTGTGTGGAAAAAACGTTTGTACATGTTATTTCTCCTACACACAATCTCGGATTAGTTGAAATTTCGCACAATTATTTTCTTTTACTGAAACAAAAAAAAAGAAAGAAGAATTTAAATAACAAAAAAATAACAAATTAGTTCATTATTATTGATAGTTTTTTTTTATCCAACAATGGAAAGAAATTGTACTTGATTGATGTGGTGGTATAAGATGAATTAGTCCACTTTATATTCTGTATAGAGATAGCTATACAATCTTTCATTTCCATAAGTAATTAAAATTATAAAGACATTTAGAAAAACAATCACGCTAACATTCACCCAAATACCACCTTGTTTCAACCTACAGTTTCAGACAAGTGATAGGATTTTATCGCATTGAGAACGCTAAAAACATGAAACTTCACTAAACAATAACAATAGGTACAAATATTTCTGATCACACAAATATATTTTTGATAGTCTAGATTTATAACAAAATTTAATTACTTTATTGATTCGAAATAATAGATACAACTACGCTAAAAGTGTGCGTTTTTTTTTAAATCATTTATTTTGTTTGTATTTTTTAGCACTCTTTATAACATTCTGATGCTATACTTTTTGCTAATTAAACACTTTCTAAATGATACATAGATACAGATGCTAATAACAGTTGTGACAATGGGTCTTATCAACTTATGCTTACGATGATACATGAAGAACAAGAAGATATTAATAATTATATAAATTAGTTGTTTTTTCTATGGCGCTGTTATAAGATGTAATGTAGGCTTAAAGAGCAACGAGAACAGAGCACAATAAAAATAAAATTTCAATGACAATCTAATGCAAAATATACGGCTCCTTCTGTCTCAGAAGACAATAGATGCTCTCAGATAAGTCTGGCTTTGGTTTCGTCTAGAGAGGGGCAGAACTTGGGAGTGACTGATGAAGCCAATTTTGGAGCGGCAGATTTTGCCACAGTTCGTGCATGTATATGTATCTGTCCTAGGGCTAGCTGACAGGGCAAATTTTTTTTTCTTTAAATGCAAATAGGACCCTAGTAAAAAAAAGAAGTAAAGTTCCCCTTTCAGACCTTGTGGTCTATAGGGCAGGTGACGAAAAGGTCATCTGTTTCTGTGGCCCACGGTTAACGAGGGTGTCATGTCGCTAGCACAACGACCAACCGCCTTTACTTTTCCCCAAATAAAAGTCAGTTTGCCATTAGAGCTGGGTGGACTCAGAGGTGCCCAAAGATCCAAAATTTAAAATCCCAGTCTTCACCAGCATTCGAACCCGGAACATCCGGAATCCCTAGGGGTTTACGCATGTAAGACAAACCATGCTGAAATAAAAACAATGGATGGACCAAAATACTTTCCTAAAAAAAATTGGGCATGACGCTGTCACCGACTTTATAACACAGAAACTCAAAATATCTTACATACAGACTGGAATCAATAGGCAAATTATGCTGACCATAAAAAACAGATAACATAGCCAAGGGCAATTACTACAAAATCAAAAAGAATGTCATGGTAACTAACCATAGCCCGTCAGACAGCACATCGAGACACTGTTTGCAGAAATTGATTTATTGGAGGGTGGGGTTTGTGACCTTTTGTTGAGAAGAACCTTAAAATATACAAAGATCGCGAGCCCTCAATTTAAAGGACGCGATTCCCTTTGGGAGGGGGGGGGGGGGTGAGGTGATCAGACGATCTAGTGAAATAGATTATAGTTCAGACTTGTCATAAAACGTTTTCCAACATTATTTATCTGGGTAAGTGAATAATGTCTTGATCTATTCACCTACAGCATGTAGTAACTGCTTAAATGGCGGCCCATGTGATAAGAAAACCAGAGCGTGCTCTAAGGGGTGTGTATCAGGATTTACTGGAGATACATGCGACATAGGTAACAAGAAAAACTATTATAATGTGTATTTATATTCTGTGAACCAATATGTTCAAAGATCTGATCATCATCATCTTCATCATTATAAGTATCATTGTCATCATCATTATCGTCATCATCTGTATTTTCATAATCATTATTATTATTATCATCATTATCATCATCATCATTATTATTATCATCATCTGTATTATCATCATCATTATCATCATCATCTTTATCCCCATCATCATTATTATCATCATATTTATCATTATCATTATCATCATCATTATCATCATCTTTATCATCATCTTTATCATTATCATCATTATCATCATCATCATTATTATTATCATCATCTGTATTATCATTATCATCATCATCTTTATCCCCATCATCATTATTATCATCATATTTATCATCATCTTTATCATCATCATCTTTATCATCATCATTATCATCATTATCATCATTATCATTATTATCTTTATCACCATCATCATTATTATTATTATCATCTCTGTCATCATCATCATTATCACCTTCATTATTATCATCATTATCAAACTCTGAGTGATTACTTGAAAGGTTCAAATCCTCTCTTGCAAAAGCTATGGGCATAAAACCTGCACCATACAGGTCGACAATTTTAGGTTTCCCAGACCTGTCGAGACGGAGATCACCAAGTCTGGGGCAGTCAAACAGAATAAGAGACACGGTTTTATCTTCTTCCCCGCAGCGGGGGCACCATGAGTCAAAGTTTTCTGAAGAAAACAAAAAGCTATGTTTCACCCTCTCAGTAGAGATACTTTTTTTGTTAATTTAAAAAAAAAAGTAGTTTGGGATATTTATGTTGTCGTAAAGTTGATCAAAAACGTTCACATTTCTAGAGTGAACTTAATTTATGTTCAAATTTACCTGACAGTGTTGAAATGTCGAAATATTTGGTAAATAATGTGCTTATAACAAAGCAGAAAATAACAATATCTTAAGATTGGCGGAAAGAAAAAAAGCAGGGTGGACTCAGAGGTGCCCAAAGATCCGAAATTAAAAGATAGATAGAAAGATAATAGATAGATAGATAGAGAGATAGATAGAGAGAGAGAGAGAGAGAGAGAAGAATAAATAAATAAATAGATAGATAACATATCCTATCTATATAATCATTAACAATTATTTTTGTTTGTTTAATTAATATATTAATAGATTTTTTATATAATTTTTTCTTCCGCCTATCTGTACATATATCTTTATCTAACTATCAAACGACCTATAGACCAAACTGTTAAATTCGATTGAATATTCACTTTTTTTGTTTGTCCAGAAATGAATGTGTAAAAACGTGTGTTTCTATCCACTTTCAGCTACACCAATCTCCAAATGGTTCATTGCTATTTCCGTCATTATATTGATAGTAGTCATGACAGCCAGTGCTTTTCGCTTGCGTAATAAATTAGTCTCTGGAGGAGAAGAGGAATGAGAAGGAGATCTAAGAATGACTACGTTTAATCTGTTCACAAGACTGGCTTTTACCAAATGAAAGGACTGACTCACAGAACTTTCACTAGTTGACAAGACTCACTGAGGCACACGACCATCTAGTTCACTAGACTCATGGAGTCGCAGAACCTTCTTTGACTGGTTTTCAAGACTTAATAACTCACAGGACTTTTTTGTTTTTAACTGGTTCACAGATTCACTGACCTAGAAGACTTTCTTTAACTGGTTTACAAGACTTTTAAAAAATGTAGCTCAATATTTCTTTTTACTCACTCACCATTTTACCTGACCAGAAACTATCTGCTTGTTACACGAGACTGACTCGAAATCTTTCACCGAGCTTCATTGCGTTTGTGTAAATATGTAAATAAAATGTGCAAAACACCAACTCGTCTCGAGGGACTCTTTTTTATAGACCATTGAATTTCGTTATTCTTTTCTGTTTGCCCATATTTCAGCACACTGGCGGATCCAGAACTTTGGAGTGGGGGGGGGCGATTTTTTTCCAAACCCTAACCTTAACGCCCAGTAAACCCTAACCCTATGCATAAACCTGCGTATATATATATATATATATATATGAGAATAAAATAAGACTGTTTCTCAATCTTCAGCGAAAAACAAAAAAACCGATTCATGTTGAGGCCTTTGTCTTGCAAGCTTAGGGGGAGAGCGCTGTTTGCTCCCTCAGTGCAGAAACGCATTCTCCTGACATCTACAGCTCAATATTTATCAGTGGTGTTCGGGGCGAAGACGCCAAAAGCGTTTTCTTGCATTTTTCACGGCTGAAACGCATTCTCCTGACATCTACAGCTCATTATTTATTAGTGGGGTTCGGGGCTAAGCCCCGACGCCAAAAGCGTTTTTTGACATTCTTCACTGTAGTAACGCATTCTCCTGACCTACAGCTCATTATTCATTCTATTATAAAGGACCTTTTGAAAAATGTGAAAAAATATTCTAATATGAATTTATAGTCCCTTAATACATCGCAAATAAAACCGATTTGTTCCTTGAAAAGATAAGATACCCCACATATTTAGATTAGATTTGAGGATCGCAGCCGAAAAAAAAATTGGATAAATAATATTAAATAAAATTAAAGCATAAATTGTGAGTTATAGTCCTAAATTTATTTAACTAGAAAAATATGAGATTGAAAGAGTAAAGATTGGAAAAAGGCGACTAGGAAAATGTCATCTGGCTTTTGAACTCATCTCAACCTTGACAGTTATATTGAAAAATTTCGTTTGAATAATAACTTTTCCAAAGCAAAGTCTTTCTTAAAATAGGTATGATAAATTCATGTGAAATTACACAAACTCTGTCTGGAAAGGGGAAGAGCGGTAAAATGAAAACGATTAATCCTCGCTCCTTTTTATAATTTCTGCTAAAGATTGCATTTTGCATCAAAGAAAAGGGGTTGGGCGACTCGATATAAGAATTTACTTTATAGCATATATAAATTATATTAGGGACAGATTTTTTAAATTTTGTAATTTCTTACTATAATACAAAAAGAAAACGTATTGGTTTGTCCGATGGGGGGAAGATGTATGCATGTATCGCGCTTCTACCTGTTTATATTATATAGATATTCGACTAATTTTGTTCACATACTATGATTTCTCCATAAAAGTAGGACCGCACCCCCCACTCAAAGGGTTTAGATGGGAAGGGCAGTAGAGGTATTCGCTCCTCCCCTTTCAATCGGCCCAGGTGAACGACATAATATAAAGACAGTTAAAATACCAATAACAAGTTTTAATTATATAGATACTTAATTGACTCTGTTAGCAAACTGTGATTTCTACAAATAAATAGGACCGCCCCCAACTCGAAAGTTTATGGTGGGGGGGGGGGGGACGGATTGATGCCATCGCCCCCTCCCGACCCTACCAAATCGGCCAACATACTAGAAGAGTGGGGGGCGAAATAATCTAAAAATAGGTTGAAATATAAATGATTAGTATATATTATTAACATAAGTAATAGATTCGTATACAAATAGTGTGAATTCTATACTAAAATTCGTCCGCCCCCCCCCTTCGGGTGCAGGGGGAGGGGTCGAGTGGGGGGGCGATCGCCACTACCGCCCCCCTTCCCTTCCTGGATCTGCTAGTGTTTCAGCAGCATCTGGACTAGAGCTCGATTAATTAAAAAGCTACATAAGCATGGTGGAAAGTAACACTGGCACTGGCAGGCTTGTAAGCCCAAGTACCAGTAACTCAGTAAATTCAGAAATAAACGTTTGAAACCTAGTTACCAATAGTGGCGTAGCTAAGGTGGGGGGTGGTGGGTCCATATTTGAAAATTCCCCCCGGGACCCCACTTTAAACGAGTGTCCGAAATTTAGTTTCATTAAATGTTAAGCCAATACCATGTTATCTTGCTATTCACATTTTTAACTATAATAGTGACCATGTTGCATGTATTCCTTACATTGGACTTATATCTTTATTGAGTACATTATCTCATGTCATGATGTCGAATATCAAAATGCAGGGACCTCTAAAGAGGCCAAGCCCCCCGGACCCCTTTAATCCCTTGCTACGCTACTGATTACCATACTTAGTCTGTGATGTTTTAATAGCAAAAGGACCCACTGAAATCTTCTTCAAGAGACCCACCACTGTGACAATGAAATAAATAAACACACATAATATTCCAAACAAGTTTTAAAACAAAAAAAACTAAAGGGAATTTTTCTTTTCAATTAACAAATTCACAGAAATAGATTCAGTATCAAACTTAAATCTTGAGATACATCCCGTTTACAATAGTGGTTGGTGATGTTTGAAATGAACCTGCAAAACTATTTATACAGAACTCAGCATTGGGACCATCCAAAACAAAATCATGAAATAAATAAACGCACTCAACATTCCAAACGATAATGCACAATAGCTGATTATTTTAATAACTTATCCACAGAAATAGATTCAAAATTAAACATAAAAAAAAAAAAAAAACTGCCAAAATTTTACAAATCTTGCTCCATTTATGTTGAAATGTGTGCTGTAATGTCGGAGTGTTCATGCACAAGTGTCTGACAAGGCCTTCGTTGAGCTAAGCCGGAGGTCTTTAATTAAGAGCGACGCTTAACAAGTAGTAGGAACTCTTCATAGCTAACATAGCATTACAACAGAATGCCTTCGAGTACAAAGATTAATGATGAGTGCAATATTTTCCGTGGCTACGCAGCCCCAGATGTGAACTACCCATTCCTAGCTTAACCATGTTAATTGGTAGGCTACAACTACATTATAGTTTATGTCGCGTTCAAAATCCGTACTGCGCTTAAACGCAATTTTGTCCTCTTAAATATATCCTCATGTTATAACAAAATGTTTGTTGTTGAGCAATTAAGTTAAATATCTTGAGATAATATTAGGTTTTGACAGTTTGATTTAGATATCACCGAAAAGCTCATTTTGGTGGCCTCACATATTTTCTTACCACCATCTATAGAAATATTTGACAAAGTATCCCATTCTAAACTTAATCTTAGTTTTTGTGTTGTTTTTTTTGGCAAATCTACTTTTGTAATTGTTGCCTTGCAAACCGAACAAAAAGGAATGTTCACGTACTTCCAAGTCATTATGTAGGCCTCGTATACGCGAGCACGCTACTCTGCCTCATCGTGGAGCTCGCGTGGAAACGACCATTAGAGGAAGTGGTTAGGCTAAATGGGTAGCAACACAAGACTCCCGTGGGGATGCCCACGGGTAGACGAGAGTCCACCCATTGCACGGGCGGAATTGCAAAAGTGTCCCTATAAACCTGTCACACATCCATGCCCTGTTCCTCAAGGGACCGTTACATAAATGGCGAGTCCCCCACGGTTAGCTTGGTATAACGAAGGAAAATGGCGGAGGCTCCCCGTGTCCTCGGCCTTCGGCCATGTACAGCCAAGCGTGCGTCGGGGGCCAAAGGCATTGGAAACAGCAATGCTTTACATAGGCATTGACTCGGGTCTCTCTCAAACAGAAGTGTGTTCACACAGGTTTTTTTTTTTTTACTGTTTGACGTCCAAACAGGTTTTTTTTCAAACTTTGAGCTCGAAGAGCCTTCGGCTCAGCTCACAAGACGATCAAACGGCCTCGTATAAGCAGCACAAGAGCACTCCCCCCCCCCCCCCCCCCAAAAAAAAAGCTCTTGAATAAGAATTGTGCATAAGACGAAATGAAAACTTGTGGACAATAACTTTGTCTGCATTAGATGTGACATAATATGTAGATCGCAACTAGGTTTGCGTTGTCATTGGAAAAATTGCTCTTTTCTGTTATCTTCGGAATCGAATAGATCATTATTGCAAGCAGCTGTCCAGTGTGAGAAACTCACCCTCTTAATGACACGATTTTCAATAAAACACTCAGATAATTCGTTGCTTTGTAACTTGATTTTTAATTTTGATTTGTTTACTTCTATAACATAAAGAGAGTTTGTCGTTTGTTTCTTTTTCAGAGCATTAAGCATTTATTGAACGTTGAACTGCATTGGATTGATTTTCAGTTTTAGAAAAAATATTTGTTAACAGAAGTATTCCTTTTAATTGGTTTTGTATTGACCGCATGGAAAGTTATGGTAGTCCAATTTTGGCCCGTGTACTGCTAGTTGCCTAGCCTTGCTTAGAAAGGAAAGATTTATTCCAGAGGTCAAGAATAAGAGAACGCCTACTGTTTCTACGTAGATCAACTTTTAATTAGATATTCCTTTAATAACAATCAGTTAATTGAAATTTATGCATACCAAAAATAAAATAGTAATAATATAGATAATACACTCAATTCGAAAGGTTTTCTTCAGTCTCGAACTCTGAACGAATGGAGGTTAAAATGTAGTTCCTGATGCTTGAACTTCAGCTTCTGATACTTGTGCTGAAAATATTCTTGCCTATTTGACCTAAATTGCTCACAAAATAGTATAATCCCTCGAGGGAAGCCTTTTTGTAATCTAATTTTTATATAATTAATCACACTTTTATCTTTACTATATTTGTCGAGGTAGCCCATCTCAGATGTGTATCTTACGGCTTTGATTAGAAATCTCCAGCTGTCTTAATCGGAAGGCTTCAAATGTCAGGTGCTACCTTCAGTGTCTGTCAAAGCAGGTCTTAAAAGCGTTTTTGTGAGATAGCTCTGCATACGGGTCATCCCCATATGATATATGTGATCTGCCCATACCGGCATTCCTAAGTTCATCGCTATTTGTAGTGCAGTCTTGTCGTATTATGCCCATGATGGAGCGTAGACATCTTAAGGTGAAGGCTTCCACGAAAGTCTGCGCTATTTTCTATACACAATTTAAGAACAATTATTACGAAATACAATTTTCACATAATACAAGAAGTTGATGATAAGCATTTTTATTACATAATTTTAAAAAAAGAAATAATAGTTTGATTTATGACATTTAATTAAGTTTGAACATATTCAATGCACAGCAACTTACATTTAACAAAACACTGAGCCAATCTTTAGAAGGGTACATATTGGTTTGGGAAACAATGTGAGGCTGGTTGTAAAATTACTTTTTATTAAATACAGTAATGTACAAGACAAGGCCAATAAACCCGATTTAGACAGGGGAGATAACTTTAATAAAAGTATTATATGCATTAACGCTGTAGTACCAAAGTGACGAAAAGCTAGACTCCAGGCCAACGTTGAATAATTGAAGACTCTAGGCGAAGTGAAGTTAGTCGCCCAAAATGAAATAGAAAATCAAAAATAACTAACGAAAGAAACTAAAAAGACGCAATTTATTCAAAGCCTAGAACTCGAACGATAGAATTGTGGACAAGTTTCACTATTCCGTCTTTAAAGAAAAGTTCCACACCCACAACACAGTTTTCACAATTATCGGAGACCCTAGGAGGCTGCCTAGTTTGCTTAGGCCTAAGGCCGGCCGTGCTTTATCTATTCTGATGCACTGTGAGATAATTGCTAGCTAACTATGTCGAGAAGTTGACAGCTTTATGTATGGATCACCATTCTTTAATAGAGAAGAAAGCCTTCCTAAATCATTAAGAGAGACTTAGAAATACGGACGAAGTCATGTGACATGACGTTGGACTTGTTCCTCTTCTAGAAATCAACAACTCTTATTCTTTGTTCTTACTCGAATCTACCCCCCGCCTCTCCTTCATCCTTGGGTATGAAGATACAGGCTGCTTCACTAGTAACTTCAATCTAGTCAGTAGATTTGAAGGTCCGTGTTCCTGGAAGTTCTTTGAGACATTTTAGAGAAACTTTTTTTCATGACGTGTTCTTGAGACAGTTTTTGACCTTTTCTCCTCTCTTATTTCTCTGAAAACTTTGAATCGTTTCAAGACTAAAATTGACCAGTCTTAAACGTTTCTCAGATATTGAATTATTCATTGAATTATTTGGATGCTTTTCCATCGAGTGTTTTCCATCGGTCGTTTCCATCAGGATGTTCATGGTTGGGTACTTTATTTTTTCTTTCATTATTACAGTACTTTACGCTTTTGTGCTTTTTTTTTAGAGTGCTTCTTGCTTGAGTACTGCTGGTTTGAGAGTGCATCTTGTTTGAGTGCTTCTAGATTTAGTGCTTCTAAATTAAGGCGCTTCTAGATTAAGTGCCTCTAGTTGAAGTGCTTCTAGTTGGAGTTCTTCTAACGAAAGTAATTCTTTGCCTACCTCATTCTTGAAGTGCATCTTGTTTTGTCTTGCTTGGGTACTTTTTAATTTCGCTACCTCTTAAAGCATCACTCGTAATGAGTTCTCTTTCATCTCCTGTTCCCTCGCCTAGATACGAGAGTTTGTTATTATTCGTCCTCATCATCCTCATCATGTTCAGGACGAACATATTTTTTCTTGGCCTGAGATCAGAAGAAAGAACAAGGCAGTGCTGATAAAAGATACATCTTTTCGAGCTGTTGTCTGCTAAAGGAGGCAACGTGACAGATCGTTAAAGCGCTTGGCTTCCATTCCGGGGGTACCGGGATGGAATCCTGGTGAAGATTGAGATTTTTTAATGTCGCGATCTTTGGACGCCACTGATTCCACCCAGCTCTAGTGGGTGCATGACATTAGTTCTGAAAAACTAAAGGCGGTTGGTCGTTGTGCTGGACACCTGACACCCTCGTTAACATGGGCCAAAGTAACAGATGACCGTTACATTATCTGCCCTATACACCTCAATGTCTGAAAGGTGAACTGTTCTCCTTCTATCATGAAATCTTAAATCCATTGGTGTAATAATGAACCAGTATTGCCAATTATTTAGTTTTTTTTAAACCAAGCTATGGTGGTGAGCTGCCTTAGAAAAAATCTAATAAAATGGCCTCTTTTGCTCATTATTGACTAATCCCTTTGACAAAATCCTGTATCATCTCCTTTTCCTCGACGTGAAACGAGAGTGTGTTAATAGTCGTCGTCGTCGTCGTCCTCATCATTGTCTTCAGTACGGAAACACTTTCTTGGCGTGAAGGACCGAATGATGAAGGCGATCACGGAGAGAAGAAAAAAGAACAAGGCAATGCGGATGAAGGTGTTATATTTGTCGCTTTCATCTGTTGGGAAAAGAAAAATAGTGTCAGCTTTAATTAGATTGCTCGTTTTACGAACAAAGGCAAATTTGAAAGTAATATATAAAAACCAAGACAATAGACAAAAAAAACCCAACAACATTGGAATTAAAAAAATAACGGAAATTAAGACAGAAGTTAGAATTAAAGTCTGTAGAAACAAAAGCATTGAAAAAAAAAGAGATATTTAGAAAAAAAGGCATTAAGATAAGACTTTATAAATAGTAACATAAGGAAAAAAATATATACTGGCATTAGAATTTAAGGACTGTA
Source organism: Biomphalaria pfeifferi (assembly GCA_030265305.1). Taxonomy (NCBI): domain Eukaryota; kingdom Metazoa; phylum Mollusca; class Gastropoda; family Planorbidae; genus Biomphalaria; species Biomphalaria pfeifferi. Next base: position 437,591 of record JASAOG010000084.1, read on the forward strand.
CATTTCTACGGAAAGGTGGAATCTCAAATAATCTAAATTGGCAGCACACATTATCAATTGTAAATTCAAACGAGAGCATTTCATGACCTTACTTTAATATCACAAACGAAACTATCTGATGAGGTTGGAATCAAGAAAGAAAAGCTAAGACTTACAGACGTCCATGTTCGTATACACTTTGGCTCTTTCGCGAAGAGTGCTCGTCTGCTTGCCATTTCTACACTTTTATGAGATTGCTCTTTTGCAAGAAATCTCGACATTTTATGAGATTGCTCTTTTGCAAGAAATCTCGACATTTTATTAGATTGCTAGTTGGAATGGCCTTCGATAATTTAGAAGATCGCTTGTTTAAATGGAATTTAGACATTTTATGAGATTGCTCTTTTGCCAGGCCTTGAAAGTCCGGAGTGTGCTCGAAGCATTGACTTTTTGGCTATCACGTGACTGTCATAGCCAGGCCGTTCATCACACAGATTTTGATCTTAGTGCACCTGCTATTTTTAAAGTGAAGGTAGAAACAAGACATATGACCTCCCTAATTTTGGAGGTGGTTCACCCCAAATTATGCAATACGTTTCCGATCTGCGTTAGGACACAGCCAACATTCTAGTGTCAGTGTAAGCGTAGAATACAGAAGTCATTGATGATTGAATACAAAGATTGTGAATCTTTTTAAAAAAACGAATTATTTATGTTCTATGTCCTATGTTAATAACTGAATTCCAAATTGCAGGTACTTTGCTTTACAAAGACAATATTACCTTCATCGCAGTTAGAGCCAGTGAAGCCAGGTTTACAGCCTTCTGTACATCTCTTTGACTTGATGTCGCAATCGCCTGACCCACCACAATTGTTACATTCTAAAGAGTAAGAGTTTTTAGAATATAAAGAAAGAATTGAAACAGTCAGTCGCTCTAGTTACAACAGTTCAGACTTCGATCAAGACTTTTAAAGAATATTTCTACAAGTGTACATTTGTTTAGGAGGAGAGGTGGCTGAGCGATAAAGCGCTTTGCTTCCGAACCGGGGGTCCCTGGTTCGAATCCCGGTGAAGACTGGGAGTTCAAATTTGGGGATATTTGGGCGCCTCTGAAGTCATACAGATTTGACGGGTCCCTGACATTAGTTGGGGAAAAGTAAAGACGATTAGACGTTGTACTGGCCACATGACACCCTCGTTAACCGTGGGCAACAGAAACAGATGACCTTCACATGATCTGCCCAATAGATCGCGAGTTCTGCAAGGGGAATTTTACTTTTACATTTGTTTTAATTCAACTCTAGCGATCTTCTTACTCCTTTTCACCTCAATCCTGTAAACTCCCAGAGGAGCATTGGTTAGCAACCACACATCTCCACCGAACACGGCTCTAAGCATCTTTCTTTATCTTTTCCCTTGTCATTCCTACATCGTCAGCTTCAATGAAGGCTGAACTCTTCCAGGTTTGCTTGTGCCCGCACACTTTCCTCTTTTCTTGCGGATTCCAATCAAGTGCCTGCCTTGAAACATTGGCAGCTGTTTTTCTCAGGGTGTGTCCTATCTAGCTCCACTTTCGCTTTCTGATATCTTTGGCTTCATCTCTCCAGAAGCAGATTACCTTTACATCATCTGTTACATAGATCACAAGGTCTGAAAGGGGGTCTTTGCTATCGACATGTGGCACAGATTCAAGAGTAATACTAGCTAATGGCGGTTTCTGACAAACTTGATAAAGATGTCTACATTTCTGGCATAGATTTTGTAAGACGTCATCGACAGAAAACTATCATTGTACTAGTTCCTTAAGTTAAAAATATATACAATAGCAAATGTTGCAGGGAGGAGGGTTAGAGTGCATTGGGGGTCAAAAGGAGTCTAGGGAAGAAAAAAAGAACACAAAATAAACAGAATTACAAAGATGGATAGAAAGATGAGAGGGGGCAGAGAGAGGAGAAAGAGTGGAGAGAGAGAGCATCTTTCATCTTTCGAGGGGCTCGAGTATCTCAAGACCTTAAGACCTCATGGAAAATAAGTGGAAAGCGCTAATCTTCACCGGATATAACATTGTCTATTTTGACCAATCACGCGATCTATCCCATGCCTTCCTGCCCAATCCCTATTTCCGGCCAAGCGGCATATAAGTCTCAAACTTCTTCAGTCAGGAGTAGTCGTTGAGGGGTGTTCATTAACATATTTCTTTCATTTCGCTCTCTTATTCTTTTCACTTTTGCCTTGTAACAAATTCATATATGTCATCTGGACGTTTGGATTACATTTATACATAATATTTACATTATGTGTATTTCTAACAGTCGTAAGTAGACAATATGATTATTTCATATGTACATATTTATTTCTTGCGTTAGTGTATGTCCACCACGTGTTGACATTATTATTTCTACATTGCTCAATTGAACATTGACGCAACCTGGTATTTATTAGTCAAGTACGTTTAAACAGGCTACCACAGTTATACGAGAGTGGGTACATGAAAAATGGTTGAAATCCTGGGATGACTCCAACACTGCCAGGGGAGTCTGGCAGCACATGCGTCGCCCAGATCGAGAGGACCCGTGGTGGAGGCTAAAAAGGTCAGAACAAACAATAATAGCGCAGTTTCGCCCGGTTCCGACCAAATTTTGATGCCCGCTGCCGACACTGCGGGGAATCAGAAGAGACGGTGGCGCACGTCTTGCAAGAGTGCCCGCAGCTCTGCGAGCTGCGGGAAGACGTATCAGGTGGTTTACTTTGTCTGTATGGAAGCTATGAGGCACTACGCCAAACAGCAGAGTTCCTTACCAGGGCACTACGGGAGTCCTAGGTCTCCTGCCTTGTCACCAATTGGAGTTCATCTCAGGTATTTATTAGTGAATTTCATTTTATTTCTTTTATCTCGGCTGATCGCCTTAGAAAAAGATTTTAGAAAAATAATCTCCCTTTATTCATTTTGATTAGACAATAGTTGCTGCCCTTGAAAGGGCACTCTCTTTTTTTAAGCTTCATTTTATAGTTTATTGCCGACGACCGTATGTAAGCAATGGAGTCATGGACGCTGACCACTATCCATTGTTCATGTTTATGTTTAGCCTCACCCCCCCCCCTTGTAGTATGCCCATTTCTGTTGTACTGATCTGATCTAATAGACCTGCATAGTTTGTAAGTGTCAATTGACCTTATGTGATTCTCTGATTGACGGATATGCTTCGGGAGAATACAATTATATAGATATAATGGATATATTTAGCTCAGTGTATTTACTTCAGGCTGATTGTGGCTATAAACAAGGACTGGTTCCTGTCTGCTGCTGGATCCGAATCCTTGATTACTTCCTGGTTATTATATCTGAATTTACGAATTCCAGAACTCCCGTTCCTGCTGTTCCTGTTGAGCCCACCCTTAACTCCGTGGATTGAGAAAGGAGCTTTGGCATCAGCGAACACGTAGTACTAAGTTCTACATCTGAAGTCAATTCTCAGCCCCCGCATCCTGCGTAATCATCGTTTACTTTGCTCCACTCCCGCTGCGTCACTTCCACTTCGAGGATAAATAACAGCTGCCGGGCTATTCCTGATTCAACTGCAGTTTTCGGCTGGAGCTAGCACCTCCAAAGCTAAGGCTCATGCAAGCAAACTAAAACAGTCTACAGCAGTGATGCCCAACCTTTTTTGGCCGGCGTGCCATTTTAATTTCCGACACTCATGTCGCGGGCCACATCATCGAATAGATAAAAAAATGAAATAGAGAATAGACCATTTTAAATAGTTTTATTAGAAACCTGTATCACTACTAGGCCTGGTTTGTCTACTCAATGAAGTTCTTGTAAACATTGTGATCGTCCTTAACACGTCATTTCAGACATTTGAAAACTTTCTTCATACAACACGGCCAAGAAATCAATTGTCTGCATCGCTCTAAATTTCTCAAGCACTGATGTCTGGCTTTGTAAGTCAATTAGTTCCAGTTGCAGATCTGTCGAAACAATGCTCAGTGGCAATAGAAAACATTTCAATATCTGCTGCTCTGTCATTTAGTTTTGAGTGACAATGTGTACCTATATCTTACACTCGTTTTGCAATGCTTTAACTGCGTTTTTCCCCAGGACAAAGTCTCTTAGAACATACCATTCTCATTGATATCAAGAGAACATTACCGGAAAATGATGCAAAACTGATGACCTGTGCTAAACAAAACATGTTTAGAACACGACTATCTCAAGACAGCAGCGGAAATATCCAAGAACCTAAATCAACTGACAACACTTGTCACCGAAAAAATAAACGTCGTGTTCATTTAAAAAAATATATTATGAAAATGAGAATACCATGGATTTGAATGAAATCCATCCTAGAAAAAGTGAGAGTCCTAACGTATCTAAAACACATTTTTCAGCCTATTTAAAAACATTTCTTCACTTTGTGCGTATGTTTAGGCGAGCCGGATGGAGCCTCGCGGGCCGTAGTTTGGGCATCACATGTCTACAGCACCAAGGTAGAGGGATAAGCTTCTGAGACGACCATGACCAAATCCAGGAACATAAGAGTTAAGTCATACAAACAATAGGGCATACACATAGTTATACGGTCGTCAATATAAGGATTTAATTGTATAATGTATCTACACTCATTAACAGGTTACTTTGGTATTTATCTTTATCCTGCCCTCCTCATTATTATCCCTTCCCTTTATACTATTTATTACATTGAACATTTATAGCTTTTTTTCAAAATAAAGTAATTCTGTTCTTTATTGTATGCTAACTGTATTTTCTGTTTCCCAAACTGTTATGTACGCTGGTCAAAGGTGGCGTTAGAAGTCCCTATACCTAACGTCAAGCTATATTATTTTAACAATTAATTTATTTTAGTTACACACACCTCCCAGAGTTGCATTACAATGGGGCCTTTCCCAGCGGCGCACGTCAAAGAGGAGAGAAAAAATGGAGTTTTAGACTCAACTATCACGATAATTACGGACAATTCTTATCTTATATTATATATCACGGACGTTACTAAATAAAATACAATTACCTTCCACGCATTTCATGAGTCAGTCTAGTCATGCTTGTTAATCGATTAATTAAACTCTGCTAAGACGTTGGTTTTCCAGGTTGATTTATCTTTGCCTGATGTCCAATCTGGGGGAATGAGTCACCAACCAGCTTCCTCCAAACATCTTGGCTCTGGATGAGTCTCTATTAATCGTAACCGTTAAATAATCACAGCACTATCTAATACCAAATAACTTACGTTCCTCGCAAAAAAGTCCCGTAGATCCAGGCTTGCACTTCGCACAATGCCCTGAGACAGACCCGCATTTCTTATCAAGACACAAAGGACTACATTCTGAAATAATACACACAATACTTAAGTACAGTTAACACAAATGTACTTCCATCTAAAAATTTTTCGACGATTGGAACCATTACAACAATGAAATGGTATGTTTTAAGGTATGAAGTGGTTACTTAACTACATTATCTTATCGGGAGCGGTACGTGACGTTTTGACTCAGCCGTTTTTGCGCGACCGGTTTGACGCAGCCGTTTTGGCGTAAGATATTTTAGCACAGGTTACGTATTGGCGCGAGATATTCTGACTATAATTTAAGAAACATTTAGCTTATATAATAGTTTATTTCACTGAATTATATTATTGTATGTACAGAATGAATTCAATCCCCTTCCACCGAATTGTTTTTTGATAGAGGTTTAGCATTTTCATGAATATTTAAAAAGTCAAAGAGTCCAACCTGACACCATGGTTACAACATGCTTCCCTCTCCTCCCCTAGAATTATAAGCGAGTTATGCCAAACGCATTAGATAACATCCATTGATTTCTATTTCCAAAAGACTTTTTTTTTTACTAAGTATTGGACTTCATTCATCCCCCTGTCGAAGCTAACGAACTTTTAAAATATATATATTTTAATTGATAACATTATTTTGGGTAATGGTGATTTGGTTGAGATTTTCTCTTGGCAAAAAACTGAAGACAAGACCTCACCTGATAGGCTTGAAATATAGAGCTGGATATTTTACTGAAAAATATTAAATTAAATAAACCATTGTTTGTGTAGGCGAAATATTGCATCGATTTTTTACTTTATCATTGTTTCAATTAATTATTCTTTGTAAGCAAGCTTTTATTACTTAAAGATTTATCTCTTCACATAAAAATGTTCCTCTCAATAAACAGACGTGCACACGCCGACTTATGTGAAACACAAACACTCACATGTAATACATAGCATATATTATTGCTAATAGTGAGAACTATGGAACTAAGGATGGCTTCTTGGTCGTTTGAAATTTGTCTCGTGATATGTTGTCTTGAAAGTCCAGGGTTCAAACCTTTCCCACCGCAACCCCCTCTATCCTGTGGGGGAGGGGTGTTTGGATGTTACAATCTTTAATATAAAAAGTAGGAAAGGGACCATGGGACCATGATATGCTAAACCCCCCCCCCTCTATGTGAGCTAGACACAGAATTCTATTGATCACTTTTCTCTTCTATTTTGTTTGTTTGTTGACTATCAAAAGTAAATCCTTTTCGTTTCCACTTAAACCTCCATCAAATTTTCCCATCATTGTTTTGTTTTGGGCTATAAACCCAGACTCACGTTATAATGTGATTTAACAATAATTACAAAACAAAATTAAGACCAAAACTAATGGACTAAAATATCTATTGTTCTATACATGAAAATACGTTAGACAAAAACGCACATACAAAACGTAGATATTTGTATCATTCATTCTTCTTTTTAGAAACAATAAAATGAATATAAACAATTTCGGCCAAAACGTCCCCTGCGCCAAAAACGGCTGCGCCACATACGTAGCTGCATAAAACGTCCAGCTACGTATCGGGTAATGTCTAGTTGTTGTTGTTTTTTTGTTTGTTTATTTATTGTTTTTTAAATCAGCTGAAGCTCATTTACAAAGGCCGCAGAATACACATTTCAGACCAAAGGAAAATCCACTGTCGAATACAGACGTGGACGACAAAATAGAGAATCTAAATCGACCGCAGGCAGACAATGGTTATGTCTTCGATGGATGTGGCAAAATATGTAAGTGGCAGCTTAATTTTTTATTAATTTTTAGACTGGAAGATAAGCCTTAATAAAGTATTCATTGTATGCTCCATCGGGTAGCCATGCTGCATTTTTTTGTTTAAAAAACTAAAAAAAAATCTTTTAAAGAAGACTTAGAAGTCGATGTGCAAATTTTTTCTGAACATGAATTTATTATACTCTTGAATCAATAAAGCCTTACGTTCGGAAACGCAATAGTCCTTTCAAGAAAGCGACAGTCCTTTCAAAACCGATGTTGAATCTAGACCTAGATTTAGTCTCTAGCCAAATTTACATCTATTTATTTTTTACTTTGAAAAATTACAACAGCCAGATTAGTGTTTTCCTCATTTGGCCTTCGAGCTAGTAATTCTTTTCTCAGCAATATACATCAACTGTTTAATTTCTGTGAAAATTGTTAGTGCCGTTTTTGAGATCATCTGTCTGGGTCCCTTAATCCAGGTTCATGAATCCAGGTCCCACTAGCGTTTGCACCAGTTTTCTTCTTGTGAAAATTAATTCTAATTGTAATTGAATAATCTTAAAATAGTTGTACTTAAAATGAATTTTTACCTTTGTCGCAAAAACTTCCATAGAACGTGTTCTTACAGGCTTCACATTGTCCAGTGAGTCTGTTGCAATTACTTAAACAGTTTGGAGAGCAAGCTGCATAGAGAAGTATGAGCGTTAGTCTTTAGTTAGAGAGACAGAAAGAGAGAGAGAGAAAGAGAGAGAGAGAGAGAATCGAAAAGAATGAAAGAGTGAGAAAGTATAGAGAAAAATGATAGGCAGGACTAAATTGAAACAAAGAAGGGAAGCGTGCTTAAGGAGACCAACATATCAACTTCTTTATAGGGAGACTCGAGAGCAGACACCAGAACACCATGGCGCAACAAGAGCTCAGACAAGAAACAAACAACTTCAACGCAGTAGAGAAGTGCCTAGTCTGCAAGGTCAGACCTGGCAACACGCTACTGGCTTAAACTGCTTATAGATTGCGAAGTCGTAGGTCAGTGTTTAGGCCTACTAAAACGATTGGTCTCAGACAGACAGGCAGACAGATAGACAGACAAATAGATAGATAGATAGATAGATAGATAGATAGATAGATAGATAGATAGATAGATAGATAGATAGATTGATAGATAGATTGAAAGATAATAATAATAATAATAATAATACTGTAATTTATATAGCGCTGTTAACGAACAAATTGTAGGCTGAAGACGCTGTGATAACGTTACACACATAAACACGAGAGCTAATTTGACAGACTATTCTAAACAAGTTTTAAACAGGTAGGTCGTAATGTTCTGGAATGTAGTTTGTCTGAGATCAATGAGATGTAGACCTTTGGTCCGTGCACCTGAAACAGCCCGCAGACCGTAGATTCTGAGGGAGAAGTTTGGCACCACTAGAAGCGTTGAGTCCATTGATTGCAGGGCTCTCTGGGGGACATATAGAGGGATCAGTTCGCTAAGGTACGAGGGCATTTCTATATTGCAGATGCACTGATGACATTGTGTGGCTATCTTGTAGTCGATTTTCGCTTTCACAGGAAGCCAATTGAGTGTGCGCAAGAGAGTTGTAGCAGATAGATAGATACATAGATACATATATATATACATAGATAGATACTTAGATAGATATGGAATGTTTTAAAACGGTTACCTTGCTCTCGTAAAAGAGTCTGGTGCGGAATAAGCTTCATGTCTCAAAGTACTTCTTATGCCCACTAACGTCAGAAAACTGAGCACCTTTACCTGTTCCTTATTTTGCTATATCGTATTGGTATTAAAATGATCTGTTTAGAGTTTCCATCTCTGTCGGTCTTTAATCAGGACCAAATTCTCTTTCATTGACAAGCCTGTCCATTCTTTAATGTTGATTTAGCATCGTTTCTTTTGACAGCCTCTTCATCATAAGCTGGTGCTTCTTCCAAAAAAGAAAGGCCTTTGCCAGTTTTAATAAACTCGAGATATGGCTGCACGCTAGTTACATACTCTGTCATACGCATGCTTAACTTACTGCTGTTGCAATCCGCTCCAAAGTAACCGTTGATGCAACCTGTTAGACATTGTGCAGAATCCTGTTCACAACTTCGGTCGTCTGCACAGCCATTACTGCAGGCTGGAAACAAAAAGAGTAAACCTGGTTTTCTTTTTAAAAAATCATTCTGGTGGTGGTCAATCATTTCTCATTGTATTTATTTCTGGTCATGCTTCATTATTGCGTGAAGCCTTTCCGGCTGAAGTCATATGACGTGAATTTTATTTTTTGCGTCATTTGAAAGCATGTAAAGACGTAAGCCTGGTTAAATTTTAAGATGAAATATTTTGTGAAAAAAAAATTATAAGGCAATTTTTTGTTTGAAAAGCAAAGAAAAGATTACGCCTAAAGATTGGAGGATTGATGCAAATATTTTTCGAATAGAGACAAAAATATCAGTCGACGGTAAAGGCAAGCTACAGAGTTGCTTACATTTTAAATAGATCAATGGAGCTATTTCCGAGGTGGAATGGGTACAATGTGGTTGATAGCAGTGATGAAAGAAATTTGCCTTTAAAGGAAGAATGCATTTGAAGCTTTTCTCGTATGATAATGTCTTCGAAGGCTCAGTAAAAGGTTTGTGGATTTCGTTGACTTGACGATTGAAATAAGTCTCCGAAAACGCTTGCCAGATGACTGAGGAGACAATACAATGCAGCTCTCTCTAAAAGAAATGCTATCGAGATCATATAAAACGCTTAATTCTTATTTTTCTTATCTTTTTCTTTTAAACATAGAATGTTGATTTATATAGTGCACAAAGGCCACGCATTTTGACTGAGAAAACTCTTAACACTTGAGTGATGCCCCTAGTTTAAGGGCGTCAATTTTTTCATAACCCTCTCCCTTTTTTTATCAGCTCCGAAAAGGTAAAATAGTAGCTATTAGTTTTTGTGTTGTCTGTCCTTCCGTCCGTCCAGGTTAGATATCAAAAACTAGAAAATAAAATGAAAGTCGAACATCATAATATTTTAGTCCTTTCAAAGTTCTGATGCAAAGGCTACTTTTTTTTTCTTTTTCAAAAGGTAATTAATTAATTATTAAAAATTAACTATGTAAACAGATTTTTCATTAAAAAAAAACAATTTGTACAACTATTCACTATTAAAATTAAAAAAACAAGGGTGACTATTTGGTGAGTGGAATTAGCTTTAAGCACATGTTGAACACATTTTTGCAAACGGTTTTGCAATTTAAAAAAAAAAAGTTTCAATAAAATCTTTATTACTAAATTGAATCTTTTTTTGTTATACAAGCTACTTATATTTTAGACAAGCTGTTTACTTTTGTGTTAAAAGAGAAAGAAAATATTTAACTAGTCGACCGGCGGCGTAGCATACGCCGCTATTTTGCAGGGCCGTCTTAGGCCACTGCAACCTATGCGACCGAAAGATCCGCATTTTCATGGGACCCGCGCTAATTCAAGGTGTATAAATTATTAAATTAAACCATTTTATAACTTAAAACAGATTACCCGCGCCCTCCTGTCGATTTACCAGGAGTTGCTTGAAATCTCCCGAAATTGCAAAATATACGAAAAAGTCCTTAAAATATACGGAAATATATAGAAAAAGTGTAATTTGGGGGTGTCATTCAATATGGAAAACGTCAATCCTACGGGCTATTATAAAAACAGCATTATGCATTAGCCGTAATTGTGTAATCAGGTGAAAGAAGCTTCTCGCGCCTCAAACTAATGAAGAATTACTTGAGGTCAACAATTCTCAAAGATAGATTGAAACGGTAATTCTTGCTATTGAGCGGGATCTATGTAGGAAACATAATTATTATGATATACTGTATGACTTTGCTACACGCAAGGCTCGTAAGTAATTCTGTACCTAGTAAAGAATGAATAAAATGCATTGACGAAATTATTTTCTAATACAAACTCTTAAGTTTTAACTATTGTCCGCTTCTCTATCCAAACTTGGCCCAGCGAAATCCGTTTCGAATAGGGCCTCACAATGCTTAAGTCCGGCCCTGCTATTTAGAGTTTGTAAAATGTTTTACATGTTTCGGATGTTCCTTCAGAGTTGACGATAGTTTACTTCCTAGTCCAGACCTCCCGCAGGACGAAGGGGAGATGGGAGCGGACAGGGTTTGACAGTCCAGCACGCAGCCATTGTAGCGAGCTTTGAAAACGGCCCCTCCCCCCCCCAACTCTTGTTTTTTTTCGTTGGGTGACTATACGCAGAAATAAGAAAGTGATCTTTCCTTTACTTCTTGTTTAAACGAGGGAAGAAGAGAATTATATATAATATATATATTATGCATAAAAGTCGACTATAATTTAAAGCAGCAATTAACACGCAGTGTTTTACACTATACACGTTACTTGTATGAAGATCACAATGCATCTATACATTTAAATAAAAAAGTTTCTTCCTGCAGGCCTTCAATGAGAGATTGCGCTTTATAAAACAAGTAAATCTATTAGATAATCATTCAATAACAGCAGTTAGACCAGATTCACATTGAATCATATCTTCATAACTATCAATTCATTAGATACATATGAACAATAACACTATAGTAATTATAACATTAATAAATATCCGTATCCTGTGATACAATGTCGTTAGTCAAACTAACAATACAATGGTATTGGCACACTTTCGATACGGCGCGTCTCTTTTTTTTGTATTGACGGAGATATGGTCGTATATTGAAACCAGCATTTTTACTAGCGTGAGCGAACCACTTCGGGAGGGCCGGTTTTCAGCTTATCTTTTCACACAAACTCTATTTGTAACCTTGTTTTCCACACATTACACCCACCTGTTGATGATCTGGGCTGATCATGCAGAAATATTTGTTAAAAGCTTTAGTGCCAACATATGTTGCAAATTATCCTTATTGGCAACAACCAAAACTTGTTGACTCGCAGGAGCAAGTATTTATTGTATGCGTTATGCATGTTGTTACTCTCCGTTGACACAAGGCTATAGCATCATTTAAGTATCTAAAACATAAAGAAAAGTACTTGATTTAGCTTCATACCTAATTGGCATGTTTCTGAGTGGAAACCGGCGTTACAACCAAACAAACATTCACCAGTCCGTTTAGCGCATTCCTCGTTATCGCAATTGGGAGAGCAGTCTGAGGAAAGAGACAACAACGAACAGTCAATAGAAATGTTTCAAACTTTGAGCCTGTCTTCAGAAACACAAATAAACGACAAAAAAAAAAGTAATAATTTTCGCTGCTTCATTTATCCCGATGTAAAAGAATAGAAATTATTCATTTAGGAAAAAGTTTAACAATGAACAAAACTCTATGATACAATAATGTAAGATGTTATGTGGCTTTGTACTACTAGAAAAGGCGTAAGTTATGTCCATGTGGCTGCTGGTCTTGGTTTCTTTTCCTTGAATAGAGGCAGAATTTGCTTTGAATTCTAAAATACTAGTCCCTATAGGCAAAACTTGGCCCCAATGCAATAACAGTATACCTAAACCCCATTAGTGACCTAAAGAAGAGCGCTTGTCAAAGACCGACAAAGGCAACGAAATGAATACTTAAATAGAACAATGGCGAACAACTGGTTTGCACGTAATAGTTGTTTGCGTGATCACATGACATACTGCACCCATCCTTAATAATAGGGCTTGAAGGTAATACCTTAATCTTGTCTTCAGTCTGTGTTGCTGGTTAAATATTTTTGTACCTCAAACCCTGAAAGATCAACATTATTACTAGTGGTACGTATTGTAGTAAATCTAAGGAAGCACTTAACGAAAGGGGGGAGATAATAACAGACGATGTAGTTATTTACAGCTGTAAACAAATAGTTAGACATGGACTTCAGCTATCAATTCCGACTTAAAAATAGAACAGACCACCGACACACTTCCCAGTGTCGCTCCAGGTCCTCCAAATAGTTCACAGTAATCAGGCAGGTATCACGCAGGTGGGTAGCCTACTTAGCCCCAGACAGTTCCGACTCCCATAACCTGCAGATCCATTCATCCAGATCTACGACAGTCCTTCCTGTGCAATCAAAACCTGTTCTCCTAATCGTGTTGAATGGTGCTCTGATGCGCACCATCGGGGCGGAAATAAGGTCTCAAAAACAGTGTTAAGGGATAAACGGGTTAGTTTTCCCCCTAGATTTTTACGTAAGAAAATGTTGGTATTGTGGTCGCTGTAAGGTTGTGAAAGTGAGCAATAGAAAACAAAAAGGATTGAAGATTTAGAGAAAGAAATTAGAGAAAGAGAATAGTGAAAAGAAATTAGAGAAAGAGAATAGTGAAAAAAATTAGAGAAAGAGAATAGTGAAAAGAAATTAGAGAAAGAGAATAGTGAAAAGAAATTAGAGAAAGAGAATAGTGAAAGAAAAAAAAAGAAGAGAAAAAAAAGCAAATGAAAATAGAGAAAGAGACTAGAGAAAGAGACCAGATAAAGAGACCAGAGAAAGAGACCAGAGAAAGAGACCAGAGAAAGAGATTAGAGAAAGAGACTAGAGAAAGAGACTAGAGAAAGAGACTAGAGAAAGAGACCAGATAAAGAGACCAGAGAAAGAGACCAGAGAAAGAGACCAGAGAATGAGACCAGAGAAAGAGACCAGAGAAAGAGATTAGAGAAAGAGACTAGAGAAAGAGATTAGAGAAAGAGACGAGAAAGAGACCAGAGAAAGAGACCAGAGAAAGAGACCAGAGAAAGAGACCAGAGAAAGAGACCAGAGAAAGAGACGAGAAAGAGACCAGAGAATGAGACCAGAGAAAGAGATTAGAGAAAGAGACGAGAAAGAGACCAGAGAAAGAGACCAGAGAAAGGGATCAGAGAAAGAGACTAGCGAAAGAGACCAAAGAAAGAGACTAGAGAAAGAGACTAGAGAAAGGAAATAGAGAAATAGAGATAATTAGAAAGTAGAGTAAATAGAAAGAAAATAAAGAAATAGTGAAAGGTAGAAGGATAGTGTGAATTGTATTTCTATGTTTAAGAGTTCGTTTAACCTCTACATTGTTTGTAGTCGTAACATTGGCTTCCTTTGTTTCACTTGTCCTTTGGGACACTTGTCCTTTGGGACACTTGTCCTTTGGGATATATGTCCTTTAATATGTATGTCCTTAATGACACTTGTTCTATTGGAAAAGTGGCACTTTGAAACACTTTTGCTTTATGTCAAAGCAAAAAAAAAAACTTGTTAAATTATTAAACTAGAAAACAATATTTTAATTTATTTCGCGTTCGTCGAGTGAACTCTTCAACGTTTTTTCTTGCTGGCCCCTCTCTCCCCTTCCACTGCGCAGCCCTACGGAGAAATGTAATTTATGCAAGTCAACTACCAAGCCTGAGGACATCGTAGTTGTGACCTTTTAGATTTCAAATAAATAAGGTCCATTTGTAGCAAGTGTGATATAAAACAGCCTGATCTCAAAAATTCGTGTTTATCAAAGACTAAATCACTTACTTTCTTCGCAGGTGAAATTACCAAAATAACCTACAACACAATCTCCGATACACCAGCCGTTATCACTGTTGCATTTAATGCATCCTTTACTGCAGACTGAAGAAACAAAAAAGAAACATTAAGCAGTTCTCATTGCACTATTTAGTTTTTAAAATTTAAAAAAATCAAAAACATAGAGATTAAAGCTTGATAGGCGAAAGAAAGTTTAAATCAACATGGCACGGAATAGAAAATAGCTGCAGATTTCCATAGTAATTGTTTGTCTTTGAGAGAAGCCTCGGGTGACATCATGAGATCATCATGGTCTATTTACTTACTTGCTAGTCAAAGCATGTGTAGAAATATGGGAGGGCTCTAGGGGAGTCATCTGACCACTTGGCTCTTGGTAATGAATACTGGACTTTCGATATAGACCGAGGGGCCATTATCCGAACTGTTCGCTGGAAATGCTTTTATTTATTAATGTATTGCTCAGTGGGAGGCTCGGTGGCTAAGCGGTAAAGCACTTGACTTCTAAGCAGTGCCCCTGGTTCGAATCCTGGTGAAGACTGGGATTTTTTACTCCAGGATCTTTGGGCGCATCTAAGTCCATCCAGCTCTAAAGGGTGCATGATATTAGTTGGGGAAAAGTAAAGGCTGTTGGTCGTTGTGCTGGCCACATGTCACTCTTGTTAACGGTAGGCCACAGAAATAGCTGACCTTTTCATCATCTGCCCTATAGATCGCGTTGGAATCACTACATTACTAATAATCCTATTCTGCTGGAGGCCGGTGATGACAGATCGACATCAATAGCTCCCGGGGCGATACATAGTGCACATCAGGGATTACCGAATGCAAAAGTAGATTTTTTTTTTGACGAACTACAGGGGGTGGGGGACTGTGTAACAAAGGCGATGCCTTCCCGGAAACACTGTAAAGAACAACTTGGGCGCCACTGTGCCCTAAGATACAGAGAGGCAAGCAGAGAATGAGAATGTAGTTGATCTACATTCTCATTCTCCCCTCTTTTTCCAGTTAAAAAAAAAAGCCAAAGTCTGGCCTGAAAGACGATACATTAAATTGACACTCAGAAGACTAGACTTTTTTTTTTACATCAAATAGGGCAAAATATACAGGTCGTAAACTCGTTCTAACGAGAAATACTGCACACAAGCTTATCTTCGGAATTGAAGACAATTCCCTCATGTTACATGTTAGGTTTACACTTAACTCTTTCCGTAATTTTTTTTCCTCGTTTCGATAGTATTATCCGTTTTGCCCATCTGTATTTCACTATCCTGTTATGATTAAAATTCAATAACTTTTTGTTTTATATTTGGTATCCAATTATAGGAGAATTCATGCTCTTTTTACACAACACAAATTAAACTTTATCAATCCAAAAATCAATTTAGTTCAAAGGGGGTCAAATCAACGTTGGCATCGTCGATTAGGAGAGAAAGAGTTAAAGAATAAAATGATATCTCGCTTGTTTGAACTTTTGGCTTTTGAAACTCCTACTCTTAAAGGACACCCCTATTTTGATTTTTACAAAGAAATGTTAATTGAAAAAGAAAAAAAAAGCGTCAGACAATGTTCCGCTCCAACAACTGACTAAAAGACCAATCGTGCAATTGAAGCCTTTCCGTCATAGATGTGACTTATTTCAATCAAAACAGCGTTCATAAAAGATCGTCCTTGTGTGCAGCGAGTCATAACTTACCGTTTTGACAAGCTTCACCGTAAAACGTTCCATTGCACCCACGTTTGCAATCTCCAGTTGTTGAATTGCAATCATTATAGTTGCATTGCGATGAGCACTCTAGGAGAAAACTTAAAAACTGATGACAACTGATGCTAAAGATTCTATTGCAAGTCACTTTGTGTACTGTCGTTGTATTTTTTTTGGGGGGGGGGGGGGGGGCTAATTACTTAGTGAAATAATGGTTAAGATATTCACTGCGTTGTGTCCTATACACTAGGTCAGTATTTCCCAAACTTTTTCCTTAACGGAACACTTCACACATTATCAGTATTTAGCGGAACACTTTGCTTATTTTTTTAGAGAGATTAATTCACATACTGGCCTACTAGTTTATTATTCCAGCAGTTCATGTTCCGCGGAACACAGTTTGGGAAACACTGTTCTAGATGAAACTCGAGTATCATGTTGTACCAAATTTAATCACAATAATTGTTAGTGCTGTTGTGTTTCAGTGCAACTTCAAATCCAACTTTGAATTCAAATCTTAATGCAACTTTTAATGCAGCTTTGATTTCATCACTGAATGCAATATTGAAATCCCAATTGAATTCAAAAGTAACATATTCGCACTATTAAAGTTGTGTGTTTGGCTGTGCAATGTTGTCTGTCTACTTAACAAGAAGACAAACATTGTTACATATTGAGTAACCAAAGACAGTAATCATTATCTTCTATTAATGGGGCTGTTTTTTTTTTTGTGTGTTTTTTTGTACACTACTTTTGTGAATAGCTATACAATTAATGGATCTGAAAAGCTGAGTCAAATGTTCGAAATGAAACAAATATGTGACTCGCTTAATTTGAATAATTATCAGCCATGCAAATAATAACTTATATACTTGTTTGTAAAGGGCAAGAAATTTCGAGATAAAGAATGAATATTAAAAAATTTGACAGAGATTTTAATTTTAAAATATAACTAGCCATATATTACCCGCGGCACGCGGGTCTCAATTAAAATATGACTGATATAGTCACTGACATAGAGTATTAGAAGCAAAATAATATTATTATAAGTAAAGCGAAAGCGTGAATGTAAAAATAGAATGGAGTTATTAAAATAGCTGATCGACCTAAATCCAATTTCTTAATAAAAAAATTTTTTACTTCTTGTAGCCTATATAAATTTAGATCTAGATTTAGATCTAGATTCTATGTACTATTATAATAAATGTAGCTCATCTATAACTATTATAATAGATGTCGTATACATAAATGTACAATACTGTCTTGTCATGATCTCCGATACTTATAGTTAATAGGCCTGCTTACTTCCTTAGAGATAAATGACTAAACGATTTGAAATCGTGTTCATCTAAATCTAACGAAATCCGAATTAAAGACTTGTATGGATAGGTCTAATATAGTTTTAGACCTACATTAAAATTAGATTCGTCTGTTATGATTAGGTATATAATATCTACTTTTGTTACACATTTTTATTTAGTATCATATGTTTGTTTATTAAATATCCTGCATATAAAGCATTGTCTTTCCTGTCCAATCACAGTGTGTTTACACTGTGCATGTCAGGTGTGCGCGACATAAATTTCGCAGCTATATCGAACGAATTAATGTAACATTTTGAAGGTTAATTGTATTCAATAATGAAATGAATAGAGACAATAATTTGTAGGTTCAAAAGAAGAAGTATGAAACTATTTTTGTGAAGATTTAGATTTAGTCTTCGCGAGATATTCTGTTCTGCTTGACCCTTCGGTAGTGTTTAATGTTAGAAGCGCGAGATATTATGAATGGATATTACACAACGGAAAAAAAGCCCGGGTAAAAATATAGCTACTTATATTATATAAAACATTATATATATATATATATACTTTCTGAACAATTGGCACCATGAAATCCTAAATTGCATCCGTCTTTGCACTCTCCATCCTCGAGGCTACAGCTGGTATTTATTCTGCAATTCTCTGGGCAATCTGAAAATGAACAGATCCTAACTTTTAGAGAGCTCCTTAAGGGAACTAATTGATTGCTTACTCGTAAGCATATGTAAATGAGAATAGGAATTCCAAAACTAAGCCAGCAGCCTGCTTCTTATGTTTTCCTCATGAGAAAATACAATTTGTAAACTTACGAAACTGACAATTTTCTCCCCACAGCCGGTCCTCACATCCGCCAGTACACACGGCTGTAAGCTGGTCGCATTTGATACATTTCAAGGGGCATTCTGTGCAGAAAATGTTGGACAGAAAAGTATGAAAGTAAAAGCATTTCATTAGGGATATACCACAAAAAACATAGCCATGGAATCTTAACTCTGAATTCTTAATAGCAATAAACACAACTCACTGTATTTAGTATTAATGGCTTCTTCTTTCTCGATACCATTTATCCACTCTAAAAAACGGTAGGCTCAGCTCAGCTCCTCGGTGGAAGCACCAGTTTCCATTTAACTCTTTCTCTCCGTAATTATTTTCCACATTTCCATGGAATTACTCATTTAGCTCATTTGTATTTCACTATCCTATACTCTTAAGAGAGCGATTCTTGTATGTATGTATGTATATATATATAAATTTTATTTCGAAAACGGCTCTAACGATTTTCTTTAAAATTTCAAAGTACGTGTATATTGATGAGAAAAAAAATCTCAGCTCATTGGCCACATCGGGAAAACTCGAGGTCGACCGTTATATCGGTTTGAAAATGTCTCATTATCGAAAAATTAATTTTGGCTAGAATGTTTTATGAATGAAAATTTTCTATATGACGTCAATGGGAAAAAAATTGACACCGCTTACGTCACTAGGCTCACAGCAGAAAAGAAAAAAAATTGACACCTCCTACGTCACTGGCTTACAGCCGTTCACTAAAGCATTTCTTTGGAATGAATAGACACAATATTTTGCGCACCGTAGTTGAAGGCTTAGAACAGTGTTTGCGTTCATTTTTAACTGAACATCAATTGATCAAGCACGTGGTTATCTGAAGACGCTCAAAGTGTTTACAAGTGTTTCTACAAATTAAACATTTCATCCCTATTAAATAAGGTAAGTTAGAAGAAGAATTTGATTTATGTGCATGACTTTAATTAGCTAGAATGTAGGCCGAAAAGAATAGATATGGTCCTTATGGACTTTGCGTCTGAAGTCTACTTCTAGATCTAGATCTTAATTCAAGACTTACAACTGGATTCTAAGAGGATGCAACTACTTTGTTGCTCGCCGTTATTCTTCCCCATTAGCAGGAGGTTTACGACGTAGGCTAATAAGATTTCTAGAGGATGGTGACTCTTCCTTAAGCAGCAACATGATACCGTTTCTTTTGTTTGTTGGGAATGGTTATAAACAGCTCATCTAGCTATTGGCCACAAAACAGCTTATATAGCTATTGGCCACACAAAACAGCTCATGTAGCTATTGGCCACAAAACAACTAATCTAGCTATTGGCCACTATACAGTTAAATCAAATGAGTAAATACAATCCATCTATGTGATAGAAATGTTCACATGCACTTGTTGAGTGGAATTGTTGTGAACGTCCAATTCATTTGCTATAGCTCTAATGTTTTGTTTGATGTAATGCACACATTTATACATTTAATACAAAACTATATTATTTATGTAAGCATTATTATTTATTATTTTTATTAATTGTTATGAAGTTAATATTTATTGACATAACGTTATTATTCGGAAATTTAATATTCAGTACATAGTACATAGTATACCAATTATATTTTTAAAAATAAAAAACCAATTTAAATTATTGCTATTAGGAAGATGCCACGGCCAAAATAACGTCAGTTATTCAACTTTAACCAAGAACTAGAGAAGGGAACAACGACACTGATCCAGCTAAAGTCCCGCGCCTTTCTTTGGTTTTACATGAACGGGATTCAACTTCAATAAATTGCCAGTCTTCATTGAATCACCAGCTTTCAACTACAATGAATTGCCAGTCTCCAGTGAATCACCAGCCTTCAACTACGACAAATCCCAGAGAAGCTTCAACTAGAGCAAATGCAGTTATTAGTAATATCGTCAAACTAGAAATTTCTGAGAAGCGTGTAAGGAAACTTGAGGATCTGCGACTTCAAGCTTCACGACGACTTAAAGCGGAAACTTGCACACAATATTCTCAGCGACTTGAGGATCTGCGTCAGAGAGCTTCACAGCGACTTCAAGCGGAAACATGCGCACAATATACTCAGCGACTTGACGACATGCGACAACGAACTTCAAGACGATATGAAAATAAAACTCCCATAGAATATTGTAAGCGACTTGACGACTTGCGACAAAGAGCTTCACAGCGACTGGAAACTGAGTCTCCTACAGAATATTCCAAAGGACTTGATAACAGAAACGAAGATAAAAGAGGACCAACGTTTGGAGGAACAAAGACGGGGTGACGCAAGACGAAGAGCAACCTTGGAGAAAACTAAAGTACAAAAGTACAAGACCGCAGTCAACTCAAATGTTAACTACAGATCCTTGGGCCCCTTTACCATTACATGCCAGGCGATACATTTCCCAGAGGAAAGAGTTGGCAACAAAGTTAACAGAGACTCCTTCGGGGACTGCTGTTTACATGGTCGAATTTCCCTGGAAGCTCCTATCTTTCCAAACGAATTAATTCTTTTGTTTTTAGGTCAGCACCCTTTGGCACATGAATTTCATAAGAAGATACGAAATTTAAATGCATCTTTTCATTGGCATCATTTAATGTGGATGACGACAGGACAATTAATAGCCACGGACGGTATTTAGAGTTTCATCGCATCAGGGATGATTTATCATAAAATAAATTTGGCTGTTCATCCAACACAAAATCCAAATGGGGACTACGAAAGACCACAATATGGTCAGCTCTACTTTCTGGATCCCGACGATGCTGTGAATGAAAGAATTCAACATCCATACAATAATGACATCAACCAAGACTTAGTGAATAGATGGAGAAAATCATACGCGCCGTCAATCGTTTCGCTCAAGCATTTAAAATGATGAGAGAAGTGGAGACAGAAACTAGACAACTTGCATCAGCAAAAGGAATAGCACCTCCACATGTTCGACTTTTGTTGACTAATCCTGATGGTTTTGATATCAGGCGCTACAATGTCCCCTCATCCAATGAAGTATGTGCTGTGTTGACACTGAATGCTGATCAAAACATTCCAGCTAATGAAATGGTTGTACATAAGCGAGGCAAATGAATAGTTACTTTAAAGAACATAGACAAATGAACAGAGCCCTTCACATATCCATTATTTTATCCTAAAGGCACCTTTGGATATTCTGTGGATCTAAAGCTACAACAGTCTGATCCCAGTCGGCAGCATCTAACAAGACTGAAAATGGCACAATACCGTATTGCTTATCGCAAAGGACTCACCAAAAATCTTCCACTTGAAAAAGATCGAACCTGTCTTGATCTATGTGAAACACAATTCAACGCACTACATTTTGGTGGCCGACTGTTTCAGCAGTATCTGGTTGACACATTTATTAGAGTCGAACGCGATCGCATCCAGTGGATCAAGTCCAACCAAAAAAAGATTCTGGCTGAAAAATACATAGGAGTGTCTAACTTTCTTAAAGAACTGGCTGAAAAGAAAGATGCTGTTGTTGGTGAAACCATCATTTTACCATCCTCCTTCCCAGGCTCAACACGATACTATGCTGAACAATTTGAAGACGCTATGGCTATAGTACGACGCTTCGGTTCGCCAAACTTCTTTATAACCATGACATGTAATCTGGAATGGCCTGAAATAAAAGAAGCTGCCCGCATTGTTACTGAGGAAGGGTTTGTTATACAGCAGCGAGCTCAAGATCGTCCTGATCTCGTTGCGAGAGAAGCCAAGCTGAAGTTTGAAACCATTATTGAAGAATTTTACAAGAAACAAATCTTTGGGAAAGTAGCAGCCTATGTTTATACAATTGAATTTCAAAAGCGTGGTCTCCCTCACATGCATATTTTACTAATTATGAGATCGGAAGACAAAGTACACAATCCTGATGAGCTAGATGATTTAATTTCTGCTGAGATCCCAGACAACACAGATCCTGAGTTGCGAGAACTGGTATTGAAATGGATGATCCATAATCCTTGCGGTGAACATGACTTAAATGCGTCATGCATGAAAAACCACAATGGAAAAATTCATTGCCGTTTCGATTTTCCCAAGCCTTTTCAAGAAACAACATCTCTGGTTGACGACGAAAAACCAAAATTAAGACGTCGGTATGATTCCAGACTGGACCAGCAGAGCCCTGAATTTTCTCACGAACTAGCTGTCTACGGAAAAGACAAGTCTGGTAGAAGTATAACCAGAGACAACCGCAACGTGGCTCCTTACAATGCATATTTGCTGAAACTTTTCAATTGCCACATAAACGTTGAATTTGTTGAAAGCATTAGAGCAGTGAAATATTTATACAAATATATTTACAAAGGACATGACTGCGCCTATATTAAAATAGTGGAGGAGCAAAAAAGAATTAATTATAATGAACCAGACACATACATTTAAAGGCGATGCATCACACCACCGGAGGCTTGCTGGCGTTTATCTGGAAATGAACTCCAAAAGAAGAGCCATGTAGTGCAACGTCTTGACATACATCTTCCTGGTCACTACCGAATGTCAGACATTGTGAATGTGCAAGAAGATCTGGCGGATACTGGCATTAAGGGATCCGCATTGGAGTCTTATTTCAAAACCAATGCTACCAAGAAGCAAAAAGAACAAGCTAACCATCTTGCTGGACTGGATGAAGAAATTACTTACCACTTTTATTGGTAGAGGCCCGAACATTTTAAATGTATCGGAAGGCAAAGTGAATGGGTTGAGAGACTTCGACAAATCAATGTTATTGGTCGTATCCACAGCGTTAATTTTGTTGCCCATCCAGAGTTATACCACTTAAGGATGCTTTTGTACCACGTCAATGACGCTACAAGTTTTGACGAACTTCTTAAATTTAATGGTATCAGGCATGCCACGTTCAAGCAAGCGTGTCTGGCTCGAAGGCTTACCTATGATGACCAACAGTGGATAGATGGTCTGCAGGAATCGGCTATGTCAAAAACACCTAGAGCAATGAGAACACTATTTACACAGATTTTAATATTTGGATCTCCAGAAAATCCAAAAAGACTTTGGGAAATGTTCAAAGCAGATCTGGCTGAAGATTTTCTTCTAGAAATAGAACGTGGCCGAGTAGAAGACGCGATAAATCATACCTATCGAATTATCGCCTCCAAATTAAATACCGAAGCCACAGAAGGCAAAGATTTTCAGTACTGGGTCAACACCTTTGGCATGGACAACATTGACTTTGTCAATAACCATTTAAATGTGGATATGCTTAACAACGACTGCTGTATACTGGAAGGGGAACGGTTGTATGGACTCCTATAGTTTGAAGGGATCAAATCGATGTTGGTATTGTCAATTAGGAGAGAAAGAGTTAAGGCACTTTTTTTTTACCTCAGACAGACTATAGGTACCCGTTCTACATAGTCCTTCCCTAGAGTCTAGACGTTGCTTGTTTTGTTTTTTTTCTAAAAGAATAGTATGCAATACGTTTGGTACCTAATCTGTTTCAGGAAATTTCAGACGGAATACCATAGCTGACAGTTACTACCACTACATATACACAACGTGAGATCCAAAGCCTTAGCCTTGCTAATCAGAGAAGTTGGCAAATTCAAGCAACCCTCTTCTTGATGAATTGACTCACTAGGCTGCCAGGATTTGAGATAGAAAGAGAGAGAGATAGAGAGAGCGAGCACTGGTCCGTGTGCTCAATGGGTCTGTCCTTGTACGGTGACATGGCAACCTTAAAGAACTCACTGCCCGCATTCTTGTACGTGCTCTAAAGAAGTAATCTCAGCGTGTTTCTTTTAACAATTGGGTTTCTGATACCGCAGTCTTCCTCTGCCCCCGACCTCTCAGTTTTACATATACTAGTTACCTGCCCTTACCTCTTAACCTGTTATATGCATCCGTTTAGCCTGACTTGCTACTACTGAGTATTATTCCTGAAGATATCATGTTGATTACACGACATTTTCAACAAAATATGCATTTATTAAAGCAGGAAATAGTTCTCAACTGTGCATGGTGGGAAAGTTCCCCGCTAAGAGCAAAAGGAACGGAACCATGTTACACGTTTCGGATGTTCCTTCAGATGTGAAGATAATTACATCCCAGCCTCAAGTAAGAAAAGGTATAGTGGTGGCCAGGTTCAAACCTTGAATGATCGTGACCATCGAACCGACAATCCAGAGTGCATATCACACGTCCAGGCAGCCATCGTTTTGTTTTCTGGCTCCATGTCACTCCTTGCTCTCTCTCTTTTGTTCTAAGTGGACCTTTATTTCGGGATGAGATTGTGCTGACTTACCTTCTCGACACCATCTCCCATGGAAGCCTCTCTTGCAGCCAGTGTAACATAATCCCGTCTTCATCTCACAGGTATTACTGTCACAATTTTCAGGACACGCTGTGGACGTTTAAAAAAGAATAAATAATAAAATGATATTGTTCCTGTTCGACTTCAATTCTTTTGGCACTCATTATTTGAAATTGAAATATATTCTCTGAGGATCAAACACAAATTGACGAGATCGCTACAGGTACTTGCATATCTTCTCTAGTCCAACGCTACGGAGTCGTTATTTTTTTCTTATATACCCTATGCCTTTTGGAAATCTATTTTTAAATTAAATGCATTTCATTATAATGTAAGTGCACAAACAAATTTCAATAGAGCATGATAAGTAATGTAGACAGACGAAGCTAGAACTGGAGGAGTAATGTGCACAGACAAAACTAGAACTGGAGGCGTAATGTGCACAGACAAAACTAGAACTGGAGGAGTAATGTGCACAGACAAAACTAGAACTGGAGGAGTAATGTGCACAGACAACGATAGAACTGGAGGAGTAATGTGCACAGACTAAACTAGAACTGGAGGAGTAATGTGCACAGACAAAACTAGAACTGGAGGAGTAATGTGCACAGACAAAACTAGAACTAGAGGAGTAATGTGCACAGACAACGATAGAACTGGAGGAGTACTGTGCACAGACAACGCTAGAACTGGAGGTGTAATGTGCACAGACAAAACTAGAACTGGAGGAGTAATGTGCACAGACAAAACTAGAACTGGAGGAGTAATGTGCACAGACAAAACTAGAACTGGAGGAGTACTGTGCACAGACAAGGCTAGAACTAGAGGAGTAATGTGCACAGACAGCTATTAGCACTATGCTCGTAAAGCTTTTTAAAAAAATTGGTGAAAATATGCATAACTCTGAACAAATCTAAAAAAAAATGTTTGGCAATAGGATATAGCGTTCAGAAACAAAGTTATAATTGGCTTTTTCGGTTGTTTTTTTTTTGTTATTTGTAAGGGTAAGGTTGGGTGGGGGGGATATATAATCTGACTTTTTCACTGTGTTTACAAACAATAGATCATGGCGAAATTTCAAAATAATAAAATATCTAAGCAATGGTTATATTAAAGATGTGCAATGAGATTAAATGTACAACTATTCTATTTCTTTTTCATGCTTTTAGATTTCTTTCTTTTCACCTATCTGTTAGTCTAAAGAACCGTTGGGGCACCATACATGACTTTCTCCAAGTTTTTTTTTAGGACTTCATATGAATCTCTTTCAATCGCAGGTCGTGCATTATGTTATGTTGTCTTCCAATTTCTTTCTATTTCTGCCTCTTCTTCTTTTTCCTGATAATGTTCACTGAAAGAAAGTCTTTGCAAGCCCCGAGGACCTTGTTATATGGTCATATAGTTTTATGCTGCGTTTATTTTTATAGTAGTCAGCAGGTTAAAGTAAAGCCCGATGGCCGTTGTGATCCTGTTCCTAATGTCCTCATTAGCGATGAGCTTTTTGTAGGTGATACGTTGGATTCTATAGCATCTCAATGCCCTCGATAGGAACTAGCTATGCAGTTAGTGTTCAAGAATCGCAAATATACAATAACGTGGCTATGACCAAGGAGCGCATCAATCTGATTTTATAGGCAGGAGCTATGACTTAGTCTTTCCAGATTGTTTTGAGTTTTGCAAGTGCTGCTTTGAACTATCTTCGACTATGCGATTCTGGCCAGAAGTTAAGGTTTGGTTCCTTTATCTAAAACGATAGCTTTGAAGTATTTAAAACTACTGACACTTGTCAGATTTTCGCTTCCATTACTGGTGGCTATTTAAAGCAGTAAATCCTGTTGGTCATACTATGTGCTGTTTATATTTGGGCATTGCTTTGTATACTATATGCTGCAGGAGTCTTGTCTATGCGCATTCATTATCACATCAGGTAGCACGTCCCTAGATGACTATATATAGAGTCACGAAAAGCGCAAAGAAGTCATTCTTCTTTCTCCAACGATTACAGCACTTTGTCTCCTGGTTCAAAGAACCTAATCTTTCTATTTACATTTATTCTTCTATGACTTTCAGCGTTAGCTTTGGCTGTTGCTTCCTTAGCTTTTCACATGCATTTATTACTGTATTTCTTGTATTGAGAACATGCTGAAATGCAGTTTTCTTAACTGATGCATCATGGTTTGACTTTAGTAGTGATTCTTTGAAAGTAGTTATAGGACCTCTTGGATTAGCTCCATATAACATTTCAAAAGGAGAAAATCCTGTGGTGTCTTGGATACTTTCTCAATAAGCAAATAATGCAGCTGGTAAAAGGAGATCCCAATGCTGCGGATTATCATTTGCTATTTTCGATATAATTGTTCCAATGTTTTGTGAAATCGTTTACAAAGCCCGTTGCTTTGAGAGTGGTATGGTGTAGTAAACTTCATCTTGATGTTGTACATCTCTATGAATGTCTTAGTTATATCTGCTGTAAACTGACTTCCTCGGTCAGAAAGTATAACTTCAGGCAACCCTGTCCTTGAAAAAATTTCAGATAAAGCTCTGGTAACATCAATTGCAGAAATATTGACTAACGGAATAGCTTCTGGCCATCTAGTACATGTGTCTACAAAAGTTAAAATATATTTGTGATTTCTTCTGGATTCAATGGGCATGGGACCAATTAAGTCAACTGCTACTTTTTGAAATGGTTTCTCAGTCAATTCCATTTTCTGCAATGGCGCTAGTATTTTGTTACCTTTTGGACTTTTCATTTGACAAATATGACATGTACTAATGTGCTTCTTTACATCTTTAGTAATACCTGGCCAGTAAAAATCTTGAAATATTCTTTTCGTGGTCTTGGTAACTCCCATATGTCCAGCAAATGGTACATCGTGGCTTGTATTAATAATGGTCTTTCTGTATACTTTTGGAACTACTATTTTCTCAACAGTTTTATTTTTGTATTGACTTTTCTTCATAAGTATTCCTTCTTCAAAATAAGGGTCATTATTTTCTTGCTGATTGATGTTCGATTGAGCCTTTTTGAACATTTTAAATAATGTTTCATCATTTTCCTGTTCAACTTTAAATTCTTCACTATGAAATTTTTCTTCATTTGTCTTTAGATGCAAATGGTTTGCCTGCTTATCATTTTCATTTTCTTGAACAACTTTATCAGAATTCTTGTGTTCAATATGTTCAGTTTCAAGACTTTCCTTTTCTTTTTGCCTTGACCTTATGACTACTACATTACATTCTTGACTCATTTTTATTGTATTCTTCCATTCAATAAGATCTTGTGTAGTACAGTCACGCACTCCCTGTATATTACCAACTATGAGATCAACAGGTAGATTTTGAGCTACTAATGCTTCTACATGTCCACTGAAAAATGGAGTCGTAATATGTATCAAAGCTTCTGGTAGTTTACTTACAGTACCGTTGAAAGCAGTGGCTTCCATTTCATTGCCTGTATATTAATTTGATCTCACAAAATTTGCATGTATAACAACTGAAGTGCTACCTGTGTCTCGTAACACCTGTACTCTTTGAGAACCGACTAATCCAGGATAAAACTGAAGTCCTTGTGATTTAGTGATAAGTCATTGTTGAGTGATGTGCCTTCGAGTTTTTGGTAAAAACCTGTTTCTTATTTCCATATGTTGACTTCTTAACATTTAATGATCTGTTTTGCGAATATGCTTGGTCACTAGATCTGTAACTGATACTATTATGTTTCTTTCTGCAATCCTTTGCTAAATGTCCTTTCATGTGACAAAAACTGCACTCTATGACCTTCACTCTACACTGTGAGGCGAAAGGACCTCTAGTATTGCATTTATAACATATTAATGTTTTGTCGGTCCGAAAAGATGGCAATGCTCTGTTGTCTCTTAAAAAGCAAATAAAGTTTTCATCAATTGCTGATCTGATTTTCTTACTTGGATAAGCAGTTTTATATTGACGTATTACTGTTGTCAGGGTCTGTAGATCTTTAGGATTTCTCTCGATTATGAAGGATTGAATATCTTCTGCATATGCGTGAGTAATGGTATCAATTATTATGTGGTCTCTTAATGCTTCATACGTTCTATCAATATTAGCTAAAGATATCCACCTATCAAACCACATTACCATATCAGAGACAAACAACTGTAGATCATCTTCCTGCCTTGGTCTTTCGAAGAAAAAATTCTTGCGATAAGCATTTTGCGTAGCTCCAAACTGTCTTAGTAAAGCTTCTTTTATTTCGTCATAAGTACGCTGTTCATGAGATGGTATTTGGGCACATACATCTAATGCTTTACCCTGTAATAAAATCAAGAGATGGTGTGCACATTGTTCTTCTGGTAAGCCTGATGCTTTCACTAACTCCTCAAACAGCATCAAATACGAATCTATATTATCTTTATTTTCTTGAAAAGGTAATATTTTGGATAAAGATTTATACTTGTCTAAAGCATTGCTAGTAAGTAAAGTCGGTTGAACCTCTGTTTTTTCTTTTTTAAATTTTAATTCCTTTTCCTGAAAATGAAGTCTAAATTTTTCGACTTCTAATCTTTTTTCTTCTGCCTCTCTGTCCTCTTTACGTTTCCTTTCTTCTGCCTCTCTTTTCTCTTGTCTTATTTTTTCTTCTCTTAAAATTCTTTGTTTTTCTTCCTCTTTTTCTTCTTTTTTCTTCTCTATTCCATTGTCTTTCTTCTGCCTCTCTTTCTTCTTTACGTTTTCTTTCTTTTGCTTCTCTTTCTTCTTTACGTTTCTTCTCTTCTGCCTCACGTTTCCTCTCGTCTTCTTTAATTTGTTTTTTATACCATTCCCACTGATGTTCTTGTGGAATACCAATGTCCTTGGCTAATTTTAAATATAATTTCAATGAGCCTGCTTGAGACGCCATAGTATTAAATTAACGATATCAGAAATGTAAGTGTTTAAATGTTTTGCCGACACTCTCATTAAGCAGAATCTAGCCAGCGAACCAGCGACTAGGTTGGACAGGTAAAAAGTGAAAGAGGGCTGACCTAGTTAAATATCGATCGGTGTCTCCTCGTGAGGAATGCAAGTGGTCAGTTTTTGTAAACAAACCAGTGTACAACTAGCTTTAGTAACGTTTCCTTCACAGCTTAGTAGATGTAGCTTTCACAGCTTATTAAAGGTAGCTTTCACAGCTTAATAAATGTAGCTTTCACAGCTTAGTAAATATAGCTTTCACAGCTTAGTAAATGTAGCTTTCACAGCTTAGTAAATGCAAAATGTAAGGTACTGACCTTAAAACAGAAGATCTTTCCCGTTTCATTGCAATGATTGCACGTCTTGTTGAAGTTTCCTGACAGAGGCTTTTCTTGTAATGCTTTATTTGAGGCTTTGTCGTTACGAGAGGCTATGATTTATTCGTTAGAGGCTTTTCCTTTTTAAATCGTAGAGCTTGCTAGAATGTGCCGACGTTATTCTTTGAAAATGCAGTATGTGATGCTTGTCTTCGTCGGTGCCTTTATTTATAGATGCCTTTTTTCGTAAGGAGGTGCCAATATATGTGATGCTTTTACTCTTCGATGCTCTTTGTCGGAGGTGCCATACATGTGATGATATAGGCCGAGGATTGTATTAATAAGTTGATAAATTCATATGAAATGAAGAAATAAACATCTCTCTGTATTTTCTTCAAACTTCTTAATAACTTCTTCAACTTTCAAATCAAATTAACTTCTTGATTCTAACAACTTGACTTGATACTTCATAAATAAAACTTAAATGATACCTGAAACTTCACTTAGTATAACTTCAACTTCAACTACTAAAACTTTACATAATGGACCCGCTAATATCATAAAACTTATTACTGAGCGATGACCAATGCTCTACAAGAACTACTACTATGCGAGGACCCCGTCTAACTCACTTTCCCTTAATTTATACTTTCTTTGATCGTACGTTCCAGAATCACGGATTCTTCTCAGATAATTATTTTTAGTAGCTTTGACCTTCTAGAAGTTGACGTGTGCTATTTTTTCCTTAACCCCTTTCTTTGATTGGATACCTAAAATTAACTTGTTTACGCTGGACACTTGCACTGGTTTGAACTCGAGCATCTAGAAACTGGTCGAAATAGGTCACAGACTCGACTCGTGACAGGTAGCCTTGTCTCACACCAACTGTAGGTAGCCTCGTCTCACTCCAACTGTAGGTAGCCTTGTCTCACTCCAACTGTAGGTAGCCTTGTCTCACTCCAACTGTAGGTAGCCTTGTCTCACTCCAACTGTAGGTAGCCTTGTCTCACTCCAACTGTAGGTAGCCTTGTCTCACTCCAACTGTAGGTAGTCTTGTCTCACTCCAACTGTAGGTAGCGTTGTCTCACTCCAACTGTAAAAAGGTTTCTACCCCAACTGCCATTCTAACTGTAGGCAGTCTTGTCTTACTCCAACTGTAGGTAGCCTTGTCTCACTACAACTATTAGGTAGCCTTGTCTCACTCCAACTGTAAGAAGGTCTCTCCCCAACTGTCATTCCAACTGTAGGCAGCCTTGTCTTACTCCAACTTTAGGTAGCATTCTGTTATTCCAACTGTAGGCAGCATTGTCTTACTCCAACTGTAAGTAGCCTTGTCACACTCCAACTTTAGGTAGCCTTGTGTCTACCCAACTGTAGGCAGCCTTGTGTCATTCCAACTGTTAGTAGCCTTATCTGACTCCAAATAAGGCAGTCTTGTATAACGCAAATGTAGACAGCCCTGTCTCACTCCAACTGTAGGTTATAGCTATCTACTGTACAATTGTTGAAGTACACGGCATGATTTGCCTTCTTGTGAAGGAGATGGATTACTTAATATGTGTCTATATATATATTATACTTTTAGATTTATAAAACATTATAACATAGGTTTTATTGAAGCTTGAAGAGGGAAAAGAAAGGACTAGGGTCAATACTTATTAAAATCCTACCATGGACCTCCACTTATTAAACTGGGTACCGTAAATTTACATCATAAACACCAAACTTACATAATTTTAATAAGAGATATACGTATTTTAAACATTTAAAAAGATATTTCTTTTTACTGTAATTGCAGAATTCTCCAAAGTAGCCAATTTCGCAGTTCTCAAGACATTTCCCATGTTTTTGATTACAACCTGTGTTTTCTGAGCAATGTGCTGGACACACTGTAAATAAAGGAAAATACAATCAGTTATGGCTGCCTGGTCGTGCGACATGCGTTGGACTGCCGTAGGGTCGTCTAGATGGTCCCGGGTTCATAACCTGCCCGCTGCCATCCCCCTTCCCCCCTCCCCCCCGTCGTACAGCGGGAGGTTTGGACTAGGACATAGGTTATCTTTAACTCGGAGGGAACATTCGAAACATGGAAAACATTTACATTTCTCACTTGCAGCTTGTCACGAAGAGAGCTCAATGTGAGTATTAATATATACAGATATTTATAAAGAAGCACTTAGGCATGTATTAAGAGCGGTAACTATATCTATAAAGTAGCATTACAAACCGGCCGTTGATTTGTTCCAAGGCTATCTATTTGTTTTCTTGTTCTGGGACCCCCCCCCACCTTTTTTTTTCTTTCCATCTAATAAACAAGCATACTTGTTATGCCCGTGTGTTCTATTGTCTGGTCAATTAAGTTGGAACGGCCCGCACTAGATCTTTTTTTTTCTTCTCTCTACCTCTCTATTTATTTCTCTCTCTCTTTCTCTCTTCCCTTCTCTGTCTTTAGCTCTCTCTGGACCCTCTCCCTTTTTTTTCAACCTGCGCATCGTAATGTTCTGTAACACAGACTTTTGACTTGAATTAGAACGACCCGTTTTATAGCGCTCGCCCCAACCCGAACTACATACACACACACACACACGTACGAATACTTTTCGGCTGTTAAATTCTAGTTCCATTTTTAATTTTCCCCAACTTCATCTAGTCCTCCCGCCCACAACAAAACACAATTTAGTCCTACGTAAATATCTACCTTTTCTTCGGCTTCTAATATCGAAATATGTAATGTAAGCTATGCTGACCTTCACCCTGAACACCCCCTAACCTCCTTCACAGTTTTCAACCCTCTTTGCATTACAGTGACACCCATTAACAATATTTTTAAAGATTCCTCCAATGGATCAACCTTTTCCCACAAACTTTTCAACTCTAGCACATTTTGGTTTGTTTCACCTTTTTTGGTCATCCTTCAATCCTAAGGAAAGTCAAGTTTTAAATTAGCACAAGTGTATCAATTTTTTTAGGCAATAGTATATCTATAAATTAGTACATGTTTATCGATTCAAAGGCTTGTATAATTCAATTAACAGACTTATTTTCATCTATTTCTAGACACATAAAAGTACATAAATTTAGAACACATGCACGATAGATCATTTGAAAACTATAAGAATGTATTCGGGATTTTTCCCCGATTAATTATTCGTTAGATAATGTCACAGAAGATAAAAAAAAACATTTTAGCCAACTAAACTTTAAAATATACTTTTTCTTATCTTATTTTATAAAATACAGACATTACTTTAAAAAGAAGGTAATTAGTCCTACGCGTGTTCCTGGGTTAATCTAGTCATGCTTGTTAATCAATGACTTAAACTCTGCCAAGTCACTGGTTTTCTTGGCTGATTTAGGCAACCTTTCCATGCTCTAACAGTACTAGGGAAGAAGAAGAAGCATTTGTATAAATTTGTCTTAGGATATGGAACGAAAAAGGGCCCTTATCTTTGTGTCTTTCTGGGTATTTTATTGGGTTTTATTGGGTTTTGGTTTGTATTTGAAGATTATTGTTCAGTGTTTTATGTATAATTGCTACTTTACTTTTGCTTTGAAGTTTTCTATCCTGAAGGCTTTCTAAATTTAATTATTTTACTGTAGTCAAATGTGAATATTATTTTGTTAAAAATCTTAAAGCTCTATTTAGTTTTAGTTTTGTGTTCTCATTTGATTAGAGATTAATGGGAGTTGGAAAAGTTTCATGCCTCAAAAATGTTAGGGAACCACTCCACTGGTCTGAACCATCGCTTATTCTTCCTTATTTAACTTTCCACACCACCTATTTATTAACCTGTACCATGACAGATCACCTCGTGGTTTTATCAGGCTCTGTTCAGCCTACACAACCAAACCAAACCCTGTTAAATTTATTAAAAAATCAAACAGTTTTGTGTGGAAACACTAACTCAAAATCGGCCCCGAAGTGGTCCACCTAGGCAATTAAAAAGGCAGGTTTCAATATTTTGAGAAAGAATGTCATATTGAAATTTTATCAAAGGCAAATGACAGAGAAAAATGGAGAAAGAATGTTGACAGATCTTGTGTGGTGCCTCAACGGTTCAGCAGACTAAGGGATAGGTTAAATTGAAGGAGAGGTTTGATGTGAACCTGGCCTAACTAATGTCATATAATGATCTGATTCATCTAATTGTTCTGTAAAGGTTCAGTCTCTATTCAAAGCCTCAAGAACAAAAAAACAGCATTACGGTAAAAAAAAAAATTCTCCCATTCCTTTAGTTCAGTGTTCCGTGTCTAAGTGCAGCACCTTCCATTCATGAGATTATATGAAACGCTACTTAGTGATTATTGTTTTAAATTATGTTCCACTTATATGCATACTAAATAGATTTTTTTCTCTTTAAAAATAAAAGTAAACATTTTTTTATAAATGTACTAGTTAGTATCACAGAGCTTATCTAACTTAGCAATACAATTGTAAAAAAAAAAAATATATTTTTGACAAAAATCTAAAACAATTTGCATAAATGTGTTAAAAATATGGTAAAGAGTCAGCTCCGTTATTAAATAGCCTCCCGTGTTTGTTACTATTAATAGTGAATAATTGTAAAAATGGTGTATTTTATGTAAAAACTGATGGTATAGTTGATTTTAAAAATTAAATGTTTCGCTTTCAGAAAAGAAAAAAGTAGCCGTTGCTTCAGAACTTTAAATAGTCTAAAATATTATGATGTCCGAT
Source organism: Biomphalaria pfeifferi (assembly GCA_030265305.1). NCBI lineage: Eukaryota > Metazoa > Mollusca > Gastropoda > Planorbidae > Biomphalaria > Biomphalaria pfeifferi. Next base: position 472,195 of record JASAOG010000084.1, read on the forward strand.
TTTCAATATCTCTTCTAGATCTAAACGGGACGGATGGACGGACGACGAACGGAAGGACAGACAGACCACACAAGACTAATAGCATCTATTTCCCTGGTAATAGGTTCCACGACAAAATAGCGCGGACAAAAAGCAACTGACAAAATAATGCGAACAAAATAGCGCGAACAAAATAGCGCGAACAAAATAGAAATTCTTTAGATGTTTTAAATTATTAATAAAGCTAATATTTTTTAATTGTAATGTTATCATTATTTTGTACAAAGATAAATTGTATGCAATATAACGTAGAAACTCCACCAGTGGCTTGTTTCCCTACATTGGCAATATAGCTCCAAAATGTCTGTTAAGTACGAAATACTGCACAAATCTTCCAGCTTTACTTCATTTTCCAGTATTGTAACTCAGAATCGTGTTCTCAGTATTCTGTTCTCCAAGAATGTGAGAGATTAATGTGTAGACGTGGGGGAGGTGTCTCTCAATAGACAGCGGAAATGAATGCTGTCATCCCTCCACTGAATTGTTTGTTCTTGGTAGATTGTCCTGCACTCGATCCCTTAACATTCCATAATGCTATCGAAATCTACGAGTCACTTTGCGGTTTCGTCTCAGACGACCAATATAGTTGTCCTCCCAATGGTCATAACAACTGCCCATAACATCTGGCTGAGTATCATTTAGGTCTTCGAAGGCACTATTTACAGATAAGAAATATGAACGCCAGCTTAACTAATCTTGACACACCTAAGTTTGACAAAGTTGGGACAAGAGACGCCATGGTTTGATCAAGGAGAGATTTCTGATTATATACACATATCACCATATACTTATCCCTTAAAAGGGGGTCACCACATTTCAAAAACATATTTTAAGCGAATAATGCATTTTTAACATTAGTGAAAAAAGAATGGTCACCCTGGTAATATTTCTGTAATTTTTAGCACTCTTGAATTATTTTAAAGATCAAAATGTAAACGAAGTGCACCGTACCGTGACAGAACGTTTGTTTTTTTAATCTTCTGTATTTATTGTTTATTGAAGGTTTTATACAATTCGGGAAAAAATATAACTAGCTAGCGATTTGTGGTGTATCCGGTGTACACAATAAAGGTGGTGTTGATGGGCTTTGTTTTATTTTAAGGTTTATGATCACTTATGTGTACTGTTTAGCACTGCGGAATCAAGTTTTCTAAGTCAGGGCGGGATTTAACGGAGGGCAGGCTGGGCTATGCCAACCAAACTCTAAATACCTAATTTACGTTTGGGAAGTCAATGTTCTGACCACGTGATACCCTTTGTTAACCGTTGGACGTTGAAGAAGTCAAGACTCTGACCACGTGATACCCTTTGTTAACCGTTGGACGTTGAAGAAGTCAAGACTCTGACCACGTGATACTCTTTAACATTTTTACTTACCATTCGAACAATCGCTGCCAAAGAATCCATTGATACAGCCATTGTTACAAAAACCAGACCATCTTTCGCATCCATCACAGTTCACAAGACATTCTGGAATGTGAAAATGTTTGAAATATTAACAAATGATAAAAATTGTATTAGCATGCTTTAGAAAGAAAAAAAAAGCCCACAAATTTATATTTAACTAGAAAGTAAATAAAAAAGCGGACACATTAGCCATATGTGAAAGTAGGAATAAGTAATCGAACATTCCTCTATCAGGTAAAAATGAAAACAAAGTAATCAAACATTCCTCTATCTATCTGGAAGAAATAAACACAAAGTAATCGAACATTTCTCTATCTATCTGGCAGAAATGAAAACAAAGTAATGGAACACTCTTCCAGAAAAAAATGAAAGAAAAAGCAATCGAACATTTTTCTTACTACCTAGAAGAAATAAAGACAAAGTAATCGAACACTCTTCTATCTATCTGGAATAAATGAAAATCTATTCGGTCCATTCTTTTATGTTATCCAGCCAGCTTTTCTTTGGACTACTCTTTCTTCATGCTCCCTGCACTGGACGTTAAGGAAATGACTTTTGATAGTGAGTCATGTCTTACAATAGGACCAAACATATCAAAATGTCAATAGCTCAGTACTTCTGAACAGCCAAATCAGAAAAAGTTTTAGGACATCCATAGGTGTGCTGCAAGGATGCATTCTCTCTCTAGCTCTGTTTAACTTATTTCTGGTGCATAGTATGATGAAAACTCTAGAAGAGTGTACTCCTAGCTTGACCATTAAATGGGCGGCCCATTTCCAATCTCAGGTTTGCAGTTGTATTAACTCATTGGAGAAATCGTAGACCAGTGCAAGATCTTACTTCAAAATTTGATGCTGCAGCTAGTGTAGTTAGCATGGAAATCGGTTCTGAAAAGAGCCAAATACTACTTTGAGGTGGAGATAGTTCGAGATGATGCATACAGTTGAATGGTCAAACATTAGAAGAAGTTGAATCGTTTAACTACTTAGGGTTAAACATGACGAGAGATGGAGGATCATTAAAATAGTTGTTATAAGCTTTGTAAAATAAAATCGAAATTGTATTTAATTTTGCGTAGGCCTACTACACACAATAATATAAAATCAGAAGACAGGAAGATGTAGAAATAGATATAAAAAAAAAAACAAGATTGCGAAGCGAGTTTGTGTTATCACATTATTTTATTTCTAGAACATAGATTTTCTGACATTTTCTAAGTCCAGTTTCATACACATAAACGCCTAAACTCCTCTCCTATATGGCACAAAAGGGTAAATTTAGTGTCTTCATCATCACATCAAGTGTAAATATATATATATATATATATATATATATATATATATATTAATTGTGACAATTGGTCTAGGTATCTAACTAGATCTACATTTCTATGCCATAATGTAGATCTAGAAGATTATGGCGATTTTTTAATGTTTATATTATTAGATCTAGCCCTATTTTTGTACAAATCTGATAAAGATATTTCTGGGACGCTTTCTAGAATGGCCTCTAGCTTCATAGGCAGCTGAGTAGACCAGTCCGAAAGGATGCGTGGTGGCCACTCAATCGCGCGGAGCAGGCTGTCCTGGCCCAGTTCCGAGTCGGTCACAGCCCAATTGGTGTTTACTTTGGACGGTTTCGAGAACACTATGACACACGGTGTCGCCACTCCATCGAGGACATAGAAACAATAGACCACATTCTTTATGAATGCCGAGTTCTGCATGAAGGCCAATGGACCTCATTTACCAATCGTAAACAAACAACATTTAGTCACGTGATCTTATCTATAAAACAACAAAAAAAAACTGTCACGTGACAACCATTATGAATTAAATATGAGATCGTAAATTATATAGAAGAGATAGAGCACCACGTGGCTAAATGTTGTTTGTTTACGATTGGTGAATGAGGTCCATTGGGCCAAGGATATGAGAGAGAACTGATCCTTGTGCGGCAATGGGTCTGTCCTTGTACGGGGACAAGGCGACCTTATAACTCACTGTCCGCGTCATTTCACGTGTTCTAAGGGAGTAATTCTCCGCATGGTTCGTTACTAACGGGGTTTTTGATTCAATATAGATATTTAGATCTAAAAATAAATGTGCACATCTATTTACAAGAAGAACTATATCGACTAGACAGTATTAAGTTTAGATCTAGACATTGTTTTAGAGCCAGCAGTGTTACTAGTGTTGGACACAGCCAAATAAATCTATCTAAATATAAATCTATCTAAATCTATTTTAACTTATGATTGGTAACATAAAAATAGCTAAAGTGGCCAGAAGCTAAGCTATTGCCTTAATTGTACATAGTTGTAAATTTTGTTAAAATTATAAATGCATTTATATCTAAATCTAGATCTAGATCTCGGCTCTATTTATTCTGATTTTGATTGTCGTCAAGCGTCAAGTGTATTATGGGCGTAGCCAGGATTTATTACGGGCAGGTTTGTTTTTTTTTTGGGGGGGGGGGACCTCGCCGCCAAACACTAGGTATCCTGCTATTAAAAACATTTAGTTCAAAAACCATATCTGCTATTCAGTGCACTTTATTAATGGGAGCCCAGCGACTGGTTGAAATTGTAACCCCTCTTGGCTACGCTGTAGTTCGCTTTATTTATATCGAAAAGGGAAGTTTTATCGTCAAAACCATCTGTTGTGGGGCTCTAAACTAAAAAAAATCTCTGGATTCCCGTAGCTACACTCATAGAATTTGGTTACTGTAGTTAGCTTTAGAATAATATTGAAAAGGGGATTTAAAACCTCAATGCTATCTGGGAAGGGGGGTCTAGTAAAAACCATTTCGTTATGGTTAGGGGTCGCCTCCTAGTGAAGTTCTCTGGAGAGGGGGGATACAACTCGTGGCTACACTGATAGAATTTGTTTGTGTAGTTTGCTTTAAATGTATGTTGAAAAGGTGGGTTTTAGCTACAAACCCCGCTGAAAGGGGTTTTCTCAAAATCCCCTGGAGGTTTTTTTTTTACTTAAATCCATTTTGAGAGGGTTTTTAAATACAAAATCCCTCTTGGCTACCCTCATAGAATCTGGTGACTGTTGAATGTTTTAGTCTTATATTGAAGAGGGAGGTTTATTATTTTTAAAAAAGTCAAAGAAAAAATCAGTCGTAAAATTCACCCCCACCCGCAATTGGGAGGGGGGGTGAACCCCAAAAGCCCCTCCCACGGGTACGCCAACGAAGTGCATAATTATACTATGTCAAGACAACGTACTATAAAATTATTAAATATTATTCAAACTCAAAACTAGATTAAAGTTCGTATAAAAAAAACACTCTTTGTTACAAACACAATTTAAATCAATATATCTTTCAATGGTTAGTAAGTAAAGAAAACCTGTACTTTATGCTGAGCCATATATACTTTTTCTATTGTGACCTATTACCTTAGATGCATTTTTTCTTGTACCAGTGCGCGAATCTATGCATGTAGCTAGATTTTTTAATGAAGAAGTCTGTTACTGTTTAAAAAAAACAACTTACCTCCCCTAAAATTCTTCATTTAAAATTGGTGTATTTTTATGACAAATCTACTTGCATAGTTAATTTTTAAAAATTAAATGCTGCACATGCGGGAAAAAAAATTAGCCGTTGCATCAGAACTTTGAATCATCAAAAATATCATGATGTCCCACGTACATTTTCTTTTCTAGCTTCTAGAGATCTAAACGGGACGGACAGACTGCACAAAAACTACTAACAAGCTTTTCCCTTTCGGGGCCCGTTAAAAATTACCTTGGGTACAATTTCTGCCATAAAATTTGACATTACAGAAGTCGGTGCAGATTCCAGTGGTTTGGTTGCAGCTGGTATTTGGCAAACAGTTGCTTGGACATTCTGAAATACATTAGATTACAACGTAAGCACTACTGTGCACAGCTAAACCAATCATAAGTAAAACATCAAGTTTTATAAGAACAAGTTTATTAACATGAAGTTTCATAAGAGCAAAATTCATAACATCAAGTCTTATAAGAACCAAACTTAAAACATCACGTTATAAGATCACGTTTTATAATAACAAGTTTTATAAGAACAAAATGTATAAAATCAAGTTTTATAACATTAAGTTTTATAAAATCAAGTTTTTAAACATCAATTTTTATAAGAACAATTTTTATATAAGATCAAGATATATTAGAACAAAATGTATAAAATCAAGTTTTATAACAGTAGGTTTTATCAGATCAAGTTTTATTACCGTAAGTTTTACAAGAACAAGATTTATAACATCAAGTCTTAAAACCTTAGGTTTTATATGAAGTCATTTATGACATGTATACATAAAACCAAACGTATTTTATATGAGAAAAAAAAAATAAAAGCACAAAAAAAAAATCGACGACTAAATCACAGGTATAATAAATCACAGGTATAATAAATCACAGGTATAATAAATCACAGGTATAATAAATCACAGGTATAATAAATCACAGGTATAATAAATCACAGGTATAATATATCACAGGTATAATAAATCACAGGTATAATAAATCACAGGTATAATAAATCACAGGTATAATAAATCACAGGTATAATAAACCACAGGTATAATAAACCACAGGTATAATTAAACCGAGACGGTGACATTCACAAATATACAGTAGACTGAGAAATTAAAATAACTAGACAGTTGAAAACGAGTCCAGAGCCACACTTCAACTTATTAAATGAGAGAACGAGTTAACTAAGAGCACTAAAAGTAATATACCTATGTACCTAAAGAACAAGATATCCCGTAGTATCCAACCTCACAGCCGTCATCACAAAGCCCCGTCACACGATTGCAACTGCCAGGTAGAGGAGAATTACAGTGCCCATGGCAGGCTGGAAAAAAAGTGCAATTTAAAAAGAAACGAGCTTTCCGGTCAATGAAAAACTTAAAATGTAAAATGTTTGACATATTTCGGATGTTTAATATGCTTCGAATGTTTCTTCAGAGTTGAAGATAATTTACTTCCTGGTCCAAACCTCCCGCAGGACTACAGGTGATGGCAGCGTCAAGGTGTGAGCTAGAGACTATGAAGACGATGGTCCAGCGCACATACCGCACGACCAGGCAGCCATCTCTGCAGTAAATGTATAAGCACTTTCGTTTTTTATCTAGTAAAATATTAATTAAGCAAAATTACATAAGAGAAATAAAAAGGTCAACCATGCAATCATATTCAACATGTACGCGACTCCGTGAGGCTGAACATGGTAAAGAAACAAGTTGGGACAAAAATGGCGGGAGATCAATGTTCTGGGGGCGTCCTACAGTACGCTCTAAAATGGATGACAGGGTACCTGTTCAGGTTTATGTGTTGCAAACCACTGGCTGTTCAGAATCGCGCCATTTGACAAATTTGTGGAACATTCAGAACAACATCGATTGCCGCCGGCGAGATTATAGCGAACGTACCTCCGTTGAAAATGCGCAGACTTCAAACTGTGTGGATCTAGATACTGGCATGAAATGTATTTAAACAACTAATTATATAAATATATTTTTACAGTGGCGTAGCTAGGGTGGGGAGGAGGGAGAGAATTTGAGAGGGCCTCAAAATGAATGTTTGTTTACATCAAGTATTAAATATTACGCAAAATGCTGGGCCCCAAAACAGGTCAAGCCGCCCGGGCCCCCAAATGATGGAAAATTCATAGCTACGCCCCTATATATATATATGACTGTTTATGGAAAGACTAATTACCCATAGAACATGTGTCCCCATAGAAGCCTGTTAGACAGCTCTCACAGAGCCCTGAGGCTTGACTACAAGAGGCTGGCGTTGTTGAAGAGTTACAGTTGTCGGGGCAGACTGGGGAGGACAACGAACATTTAAAAAAAAATAATAAAACCTGATCTAAGGAAAGGAACTGCTACATACTGCCATTTGTTCAGAGAATTACGGTGTTTATCTCAATTTCTGTTATATAAAATATAATTAATTAATTTGTACTAAATGATTAACTAATTAGTTAATATTTTGATGGATTCGTGGTATTGTTATCGACTACGAATAATTATGCAAAATTTTAACTTGATCCGAGAATGGGATGTGAGGGGTAAAAAAAACGAGTTTAAGCGTAATAAGGGGGATAATCCCTATATATATTCACATCTCTCAATGAGTAGCATTTATTCCCCTTAGTTCGAAATCAAACAACAAAAATAATTACCAACATTTAATAAACTATTTTATTTTATTTCTTTTATTTATTTGAGCAAAGTTTTAACTTTATCCGAGAATGGGAAATGTTCTTTTTACCAGATTGAGTTCATATAAGCTTTGTTAAAAAAAAAAAAAAGATGCATTTTGTTATAGATCAACTCGTCATAACATTCTCAATAAAAAAAATATTTCTATAAAATTAGAATAAACATCCGTCTAAGAGAAATTACATTCCTTCCTATTAGCTTTTAGACTCTTTTGGGCTCAATATTGAAACTGGATATAGGGTGGAGTTGAAGTTTCGAAAACGGCTCTAACGATTACATACTTATATTTTAGATTATGTATATATTAACAGCAAAGAGCAAAATGCAGGCATTCTGTAGAATATAGAATGTCTAGCCTTTTTAGGCAGAGTACTAAATGACTAATTCTGTGTTAAGCAAAGTAGAAAATGTCTTTATTTAGAAAGCTAATTATAAAGTAAATACTTAAATGCAAACTCATATAAACAACTGGATGTTTTAAAGACTAAAACTATTTTTGTAACCCCCATGTCTTCATACTCAATGTTAACTTGCAGTTTTAATTTTTTTAATAATCAGAAAATTCTTTAAATCACCGAATCGTAATTTAAAATAGCAACATGGTTTGAATGGCGTCGTTTAGTTGACAAGCATCTTACTCTCTCTGCACGTATTTCCGTGGAAGCCATATTCACATCCGTTGATACAAAACCCATTTTTCTGAGCACAGCCCTGATCAATCTTGCAATCTTCCGGGCATGCTGAACAAGGGACAAGTGAGAAAGAAACAAATGGGTTAGAAAGAAACAAGTGTGTTTAGGAAGAGACAAGTGTGTTAAGTAAAACACAAGTGTGCTTAGAAAGAAACCAGTGTGCTTAGAAAGAAACAAATGTGTTTAGGAAGAGCCATATGTGTTAAGTAAAACACAAGTGTGCTTAGAAAAAACTAGTGTTTAGAAAGAAACAAGTGTTCTTGGAAAAAAACAAGTGTGCTTGGAAAGAAACAAGTGTTTAGGAAGAAACAAGTGTGCTTGGAAAGAAACAAATGTGTTTAGAAAGAAACAAGTGTGTTTAGGAAGAAAAAAGTGTGTTTAGGAAGAAACAAGTGTGTTAAAGAAGAAACAAATGTGTTTAGGAAGAGACAAATGTGTTTAGATAGAAAAAGTGTGTTTAGACAGTCATGTGGTGTTGAAACAGTAGTGTAATTAAGAAACAAATAAGCATTGTATTGTTAGAAAATGTGTTGAGTTTAAGTAAGAAAAACGGTGACAATAATACAATTGTGTCAAGAAAAAGTCGGGTAACAAAGAGACAAGTTTAGCAGTGGCGTAGCAAAGTATACATTCAAGTTATCTATTTGGGCCTAATAAGCCAAATTTAGTGTTTGACTAAAAAATGAACAATCCTTCTATATCTGTACGTTTCCCAAGAGACATTTCGATGCGAGGATTGGACTTTAATAAATAATGTCCTTACGTTCGATTCACTTTGGACCGCATACTACTTCTTATCAGAATTAAGCAACTGTTTAAAATGAACAAACGAATTGGACTTATTATACAGATTTACGTTTAGAAAACTCTGAATGTGGAGTATGTATGCTTCTTTCTATACACTTATCATTTAGTTTTATGTCCATTATTCTTCATTAAAAAGTGGTGTTATTGTATGCACAATCTACTTGCATCGTTAGTTTTAATAATTAAATGGTTCACTTTTGGAAAAGAAAAAAGGTGCCGTTGCATCATAACTTTAAAAGGTCTAAAATATCATGATGTCCAATTTTTCTTTTCTTTTGTAGTTTACGAGATCGAAACGGGACTGACAGACGGGCAGACAGACCTAATAGCGGTTATTCCCCTCTCGTGGGGCCGATTCAGAAAAAGGGTAATTGACAAACCTTAGGGGGGGGGGGCACTGCTAAAGAGAGAAGATTGAAGATTGTCTTACTTCTGTTACAGTAAGAGTCATAAAAACCAATTTCACATCCGTAAATACACTCGCTTGTATTCTGTGCGCATCCTTGATCCATTCGGCAATGCTCCGGACATGCTGAACAAAAGATACAGGAGAGAAACAAAGAAACTAATGAGGTCAGAAAGAAACACTTGGGGTCAGAAAGAAACACTTGGGGTCAGAAAGAAACACTTGGGGTCAGAAAAAAATAAAGAAAATCAAGTCTGTGCAAGAAAAATTTAAAAAAAATAATAATAAAGGGAAATAACTAACAACTATATCTTTCAATGATATAGAAGTTATTTTCCATAATCTAAATCAAACAAATAATTTTCAATATGACTAAGACTGCTTTATTGATCCTTAATGGAAATTTGTCGTGATTACAAGGACTCAACATACATACACAACAGACACAACATAAAGAGTTCATTCAGCGACTACACACAGGCATCTTGGTCCTTTTCATGTTTCCTAATCAAATAGTGGCGTTGATAATGTCCGATCGAATGAACAGTTTTTCTGCACCGCTCTGTTCTTCCCTTGATTGACAGAAGTGACCCACTTCGCGACGACTTGACGTAGTTATGATGGAGCGCGTGACTGTCGTCTTCCAAGATTTTTCCTTTCTTTCTAAGACATTTTTTTTAAAATCATTTAAATAAGGTAGTGTTGTATGTGGTAGTGTTGTGTGTGGTAGTGTAATGTGTGGTAGTGTGTTGTGTGGTAGTGTTGTGTATGGTAGTGTTGTGTCTGGTAGTGTTGTGTGTGGTAGTGTTGTGTGTGGTAGTGTGTTGTGTGGTAGTGTTGTGTGTGGTAGTATTGTGTGTGGTAGTGTGTTGTGTGGTAGTGTGTTGTGTGGTAGTGTTGTGTGTGGTAGTGTTGTGTCTGGTAGTGTTGTGTGTGGTAGTGTTGTGTGTGGTAGTGTTGTGTGTGGTAGTGTTGTGTGTGGTAGTGTTGTGTGTGGTAGTGCTGTGTGTGGTAGTGTTGTGTGTGGTATTGTTGTGTGTGGTAGTGTTGTGTGTGGTAGTGTGTTGTGTGTTGTGTGTGGTAGTGTTGTGTGTGGTTGTGTGTGGTAGTGTTGTGTGTGGTAGTGTTGTGTGTGGTAGTGTTGTGTGTGGTAGTGTTGTGTGTGGTAGTGTTGTGTGTGGTAGTGTTGTGTGTGGTAGTGTTGTGTGTGGTAGTGTTGTGTGTGGTAGTGTTGTGTCTGGAAGTGTTGTGTGTGGTAGTGTTGTGTGTGGTAGTGTTGTGTGTGGTAGTGTTGTGTGTGGTAGTGTTGTGTGTGGTAGTGTTGTGTGTGGTAGTGTTGTGTCTGGAAGTGTTGTGTGTGGTAGTGTTGTGTGTGGTAGTGTTGTGTGAGGTAGTGTTGTGCGTGGGATCTTCGATGCTCTTTAATAACGTTGTCTAACGGCCAAACAATTTAGATGAAGCGTTGCCTTGCCAACAAGTTATTCCGGATATTGCATTGTTGCGCAGCAAAAATTATCATTAATTAATTTTTTTTAAATTTTGTAACTGATTATTGTTTTAGGTTACGTACAATAAATATAAGCTTCAGGATCCTGAAACGGGTTTGAGAGAACTAACGTGTTTAATGTTCATAATGGGGCGTATGTGTGAATATTAAAAGATTAATTTCCCTTGTTGGTATCAAACAAAATAATTAGTAAGCAGTAATCATTTGACTCATTGTGTTTTTTTTTTATTGATTTATGTTTTGTCTATGTCAATCAAGAAGTTGTGCAAAGGCTATGGGCAAAACAAAACGGACAAACAAAGGAAGTTAATATAAACTTTGTTATGAGAAAAATGATTGCGGTAAAAAACAACATGGGTGAATAAAAGTTTTGTTAGAAAGAAACACTTGTGGTAAAACAAAAGAAAGAAATGTGGTAAGAAAGAAAAAACAGATGTGGTAAAAAAGAAAAAGGATTAATTGAACAGAAATTTGTGTGGTAAGAAATAAGCACTAGTTTTAAGGAAAACCAAAACGATTGTAGCTACATGATCTTACTTCTGTTACAGTAACTGCCACAAAGGCCCACTTCACATCCACTAATGCAACTGCCAGTGTTTTGATCGCAGGCACGGTTCTTTTTGCACCAGCCCGAACAAGCTGAGTGGGACACAGTGAAGAGTGCAACAAACATGCAACATCATCTTTTAAGTGTATCAGAAAAAATTATAGTAAATAGGATACAGGTGTAGTCAACAAGACACATCTGTGGTAAACAAGATAAAGACGTAGTAAAAATGATACAAGTGTAGTAAATAAGATACAAGTGTATCCATTAAGATACAAGTGCAGTAAACAACATACAAGTGCAGTAAATAAGATACAAGTGTAAAACTTATGATACAAGAGCTGTAAACATGATACAAGTGCAGTAAATAAGATGCAAGTGAAGTAAACATGATACAAGTTCAGTAAACAAGATACAAGTGTAGTAAACAAGATACAAGTGTAGTAAACAAGATACAAGTGTAGTAAACAAAATACAAGTGTAGTAAACAAGATACAGGTGCAGTAAACATAATACAAGCGTAGAAAAAATGAAACAATTGCGGTAAACAGATTACACGCCTAGGAAACATGATGCAAAGGTAGCGAACAAGATACCAGCGTAGAAAGTATAATGCAAGTGTCTGACAACTCCTGGCCTGTACGTGTGGCTCAGACATTGAGTTCGATGAAACTGTTTTCACTGACAAGAGAAGGGCCTAAGGTGATTAACCGGCGCCTAAACCATTAAGCTTTGGGTAGGAGGGGCTCGTAAAAGAGCTAAATAAGATACAAGTGTAGTTAAAAGAAAAGAAACCTAATGAGTTCAGAGACACAAACGGTTAAATAACACTGTAAGGAAAACAAAACGCCATTGTGGCTGTACAAGAAATAATTAAAAAGTTAGACAGAAAAGAGTGCGGTAAAAATACAGCAATAGTCTTGAACCAAAACAACAAAAAAAAAAACTGGTTTGGACGCTGTGTTAAACTAGCTAAAGACAAACACAAACAGAGGTGTAACACACTTGAGAGTTGTTTGTTTGCAAAAGATCTTACTATTGTTACAGTAACGGCCATAAAGTCCCACTGCACATCCGTTAATGCACTCGCTACTATTTTGACCGCAGGCGAGATCGGCCTTGCAATATCTAGGACAACCTGATGTAGAGACAAAAGTCAGACATTTTAAACAAGTCTGCAAAGAAAGAAACAGAATTGTGTAATACAATAAAAAAATATATACAAAAAGATAAGGAAAAAACAAAAGTAACATTAAAAAAACAGAAATGTTAAGAAAGACACTCATGTAACACACAATGGAAAAAAAGAAACACATGTGGTTAGAGAAAGTAAGTGTGGTAAAAAGAAAATTATGGTAAAAAGAATCACGTGTGGAGAAATAAATTGAGGGTGGTAAAAGAAAATAAATTTGTTAAGAGAAATCTCAATATCTAACAGTTGTGACATGAACTAAAATGTGTCAAATAAGAACTTTATTGATAGAAAGAAACACAAATGATGAATCAAACAAAACGCACAAGAAAAAGTGTGATAAGAAAGAAATGTGGTCACAGTAACAAAATTGTGAGACCAGAAAAAAAAATGTGTATACACATTTCTGTGTGGTTTGATTGAAACGTATCCTACTTTCGTAACATACAATGCCATGGAAGCCGACTTCACACCCGTTAATGCAGTCGCCTGTATCGATATCACACGCCAGCTTCTTGTTGCAATTATCCGGACAAACTGAAGAGAGACAAAATAGAATCAATAAGAGATAAGTGCGTTGACAAAGAAACCAATTCTAGTGAGAAGAAGTATTTGGTAGAAAGAGAAAAAAACATGTTTGGGAAGAACAATACATGTATGTGTTTGGAAAGAAACAAAGGTTCTAAATAGAAATGTGTTGTTAGGTATGGATGATTACACAGAATCAAGTATGGGGAAAAACGTATGAACAGAGAGAGAAACAGGAAATGTCTTTAATAATCACAAATGTCATGTGACATTCATTGATGTAGTAGGAAATAGAAATGTTACTAAAGAAGACATACGTGTGCTAAGAAAGATGCAAGTGTGCTAAGAAAGATGCAAGTGTGCTAAGAAAGATGCAAGTGTGCTAAGACACAAGTGTGCTAAGAAAAACACAAATATTATAAGAAAGATAAAAAGCGTGCTAAGACATAAGTGTGCTAATAATTACACAAGTGAGCTAAAAAGGACACAATCATGCTAAAAAGGACACAAGTGTGCTAAGAAAAACAAAGACGTGCTAAGAAAACACACATGTGCTAAGAAAGATTTAAGTGTGTTATGACATAAGTATGCTAAGAAGGACACAAATGTGCTAAGAAGAACACAGATGTGCTAAGAAAGACTCAAGTGTGCTAAAAAGGACACAGATTTAAGTATTCTAAGAAGTACACAATTGTGCTAAGAAGGACACAGATGTGCTAAGAAAGACACAAGTGTATTTGTGCTAAGAAAGACATAAATGTGCTAAGAAAGACATAAATGTGCTAAGAAAGACATTTGTGCTAAGAAAGACAACTGTGCTAAGAACAACTGGGATAAGAAAGACACAATGTGATACGAAAGACACAAGTGTGCTTGTGCTAAGAAAGACATAACTGTGCCAAGAAAGACATATTGTGCTAAGAAAGACTCAAGTGTGCTAAAAGGACACAGATTTAAGTATACTAAGAAATACACAAAGTGTGCTAAGAAGGACACAGATTTTCTAAGAAAGACACAAGTGTGTTTGTGCTAAGAAAGACATAACTGTGCTATGAAAGACAACTGTGCTACGAAAGACACAATGTGCTACGAAAGACACAATGTGCTAGGAAAGAAACAAGTGTGCTTTTGCTAAGAAAGACATAACTTTGCTAAGAAAGAAATATTGTGCTAAGAAAGACACAAGCGTGCCTCGCGCTCGTGACCTCCAGCCTAAAGTTTCCAAGACAGTTTTTTTCTATATAGTGTACTTACAGCTGTCACAAAATCCTGTGTAGTAACCGATTTCGCAGCCTGAGGTACAGAAGCCTGTTAGTCGATCACAGGTCCTAGGGCTACCACAGCTCTCCGGGCATTCTAAAATTGTACACAGATATTAACATTTCAAAACGACATCTTTGTACGTTCAATATAATGTTTTAGAAACATGTTGGTGGAATCCCTTTAAGACCTTGTAATCCATCGGGCTGATGATAAAAAGGCCCTTTTTCTCTATAGCTGACCAACCGACCTTACGTTCCCTCAACAAATGTTTCCGGTGGAGCCTGGAGGTGTCCAGTCTTGTCTTCACTGAGATTCGAATAATACCCATCGGTTCGAAAGCCAAGCGCTTTACATTTTCGTGTGACCACTTTGACGACGCTCTCCTAAATGTACGATAGATAACTTTTCGAATTGTTTACTGCAATGCCTCCTCTGTTTATGTGTGATATGACTAATAATATATTTTTTTAGAATTATTGTTATAAAAAGGGGGATTACAAAGAATTATCCCAAAGAATTATGTTCCCCTTTGATGAATCTCGATGCAGGCACTGCCAGAAATGACTGTAGCAATAGTAATGAAATAAGATAAGATAAGATTATTTTTATTAGTCCTATCCAATGGAAGTTCAGTTTGACTACAATGGACCCCCACAAATAACACAACCTCTGACAGGAGATGTACCTGAGGCACAGTCTAGTCCATAGAAACCATCTCTACACTCCAAGCAAAGGCCTTCGATGTTGCAGTACGAGTTTTTACATTGTGAGCTACACGTGGACAAACAACCTAGTCCGTATTTCGTTTTCAAGCAGTCTGTAACAAATACAGAAACAAGAAAGTCTTGGAAACAGAAAACGTTATGTCATTCCTGGTCTCATTCGTTGTTAAAGGGAAACTCCGATGGTTTTGACAATTTTTGATACAATATGTGGTTTGATCTACTGATAATGAATATGTTTTTTTTTTTGTTTTTTTTGCAATAATAACTTGGTAATGGATATTTTTCTGACGTAATTTTCCTGCGCTTCCAAAACGCTCTGACTTTCACCGGGTTTCTATGTGACGTCACACATGCCTATTAATTTAATCTATTGACTTACTGTAGAACGAAAAACCATTACAGTAACGTTTACATTCTCGTAAAAGAAATATATCTTCGTCTATGCAGTTAGTTCTAGATCTTGTAAAAAAAAAATGCGTGTTAAAGGAGATTTACATGCTTGACTAACCACGGCAGTGTGTATCTTCTCGCCTGAACACTTAACACACAACAAACACTATCGCTTGGTTGTCTTGTCATGACCGACTACACGTAGTCTCGACTAGCCTTACACTGACCAGTTTGTTCGAATCAGTCAGACATCTTTTTACTTTTTGGGACAGGGAGGGGCTTAGAGGAAAATTTTACTTTTTTTCTCGAGTTGGTTGTCCTAATGCTTTTAAATCTATATCTATATATAACTGTACCATAGCGCTGCATTAGCGCATGACTAGGCTGTCATTAAGCCTAACAGCTACTGTATGAATGAAGCGATACGATTTGTCAAATCTTGTTTCCTTTTCGGTATTGTTGAGGGAAGTGACGTATGGCTAACCTAAAAAGAAAATATTAAAGAACCCCGTTTTCTTGGAGATGTCAAGAATTTACTGTCTAATTTATTAAATATAAATGTTTCTAAGCATTTAAATAAAAAATGGTAAAATGTTTACCATTACAACTTTTTACTTAGAATTTAAATATGTCAATAACTCAAATTTGAAAAAACATCGGAGTTTCCCTTTAAGCTAGCTTTGTCTTCGTATTCATTCAGCTGCGATGAAAGGGGAAAAATGGAGGGCGATAATCATAATACAATTAAAAGCACGAAAGGGGGATAATATTAATTATAGATTACTAGATTTCATAAAATGGAGGCTTATCTATAATTAGCAATCTTTTTTTGCGTATATAAATAATTAGTAAGTATTATTACCATAACAAATAAATTCGTATACAAATATATATAGTGTGATTTTTTAAATTGAATTGGGGGGGGGGGGGGGAGGTCTCGGCCGAGTGGGGAGCGAATGCAGTATAGAGTTCAAAACACAGGTTCAGTCGTCTCAGGAGCAAGTGGCAGCTAAATAAACTTTACATGCCCTTATATAAACTTCTTAGGGGGAATCACTCTGTCTTTACAATAGCTCAAAAATAATTATGGTCACACCATAGACTTATATATACTATATCTAGACTGGACAAGAAGACTTTTTAACACTACAAAAAATATCGTGGACATTTTTTAGAAAGTTGGATCAAGGCGTTGTTTTGTAAAGTAGTGGAGAGTACTAATCGCTATTTTTTCAACCCTAACCTATGTAACATATAATTTAATTTTTGATCTAGATCTACTAAATGTCCATCAAAAGTAATAGTACTCCAGTCTCATAATTATTATTTTGCAATTTTTAGATACACAATCTTCTTTACAAAAAGACTGAACGCAACAATAAATTGTGATTTTATTTTGTATTTTTAATAATCAATTACTAGATCTAGATCTAAAAAATAAAATAATATGTTACATAGGTTAGGGTTGAAAAAAAACACAACTTTACTTCTTTTAACTACTTTACAAAACAACGCCTTGATCCAACTTTCTACAAAATGTTCACGATCGAGCTGTCGCGGATAAGAATTTATTTCCGGTTCCCAGTCTAGTAGTAAATATAAGTCTATGGGTCACACTATGACAAGTAGACATGAAAAGTAGATACGGAAATAGATGTAAACGAAATATTCTATCGGGGATGAGTTTCTGTTCTTACCTCCATAAGCTTCGATCTCGCAAACACTAAGAAATGGGGCTGTGCCATATGTGATCATAAATCGTAGCGAGCGTACTGTTGATTGGTAGCCGCAGATGACGTCATAGACTGATATCTCCCCTTCCTGTGTGTCCTGGTAGGACCATACGATCAAGTTGTTCACATTGAACAGGTCAATTTTAAAATACTTCGCCCGCAATGCAAGGACACCTTTGTGAACGGAAATGTTTAAAAACATTTGGGAAAACAAACTCAAAAATATAACAAGAAAATGCATGTGAATTGTAAAAATAGAAGGTCTCTGTCTGGTTTATAATTCTAAATGTGTGTTGGAATTTCGGTATTTTAAGAGTGCTTCTGAGTAAACTCTAATGTGTACCTGATTTTATTTGGGGAAAGTAAATGCTGTTATTCGTTGTGCTGGCCACCCTACTCGTTAACCGTTGGCCAAAGACGCAGATGACCAACATCTGCCCTATAGATTGCAAGGTCTGAAAGGGGAACTTTACTTTTATAGTTCTGGGCGAACCACCAAATTCAATTCTCTAAGGCTTATCTCCCCTTAAGTAGGATGCATTAGATATCACCCAGATGAACAGAGTTAATACAAGATTTATGTAAAGAAATATTAAGGAAACATGTTTGTATAAAGAACTAAATTTATGTTAGTACATAGTCCATAGCCTATGTGTCCAAAGAAATTACAGGTACCGTTACAGTTTGGGATCAGCGGCGTCGAAGGTTCTTCCATTGTGTAGCGCTGTGTGCTGCAAGCTGACAAAGTGTCACTGGTGTTTGTTTTTTTTTTTTTTGGGTTAACTCACGAAGCCATTCTAGGGTTAGGACACAGCCGCACATGATCTTGTAAAAGGACTACGATTCCCCGACAGCATTCACGCATATGACCATAATCGCGTGTCCGTGGAAATCATTGTACAAATAGAGTAGATGTACTTTACAATGTCGGAAGACCTCACATGCCGCTCCTGGTAACTATAAACCCAGGAAAGGCAAAGAAAAACACATGTTCAAAGCGAAAATGGGTATATGAGAAGGCAAACAGGCGTGTCTTCTAGAGTGTATCCAATATGCACTTTGGAAGAAGCTGATAAACACTTTGAGCACATCGATTGCATCTACAGCCTCTTTTTGAAATATTTCTTGACGGCCGGTAGAAATGCCATTCGGTGGACCAACGACAAGCGCAGGTACAGTTCATTCTGGTCGATTACATATAGTCAGAGAAAGGATGCCCGATAGGCTCAAATCGGCAGAAACGAAAAGAGGTGCAACAAACTCATAACTGACGGCAAAAGGGCAGAGGCATTGAACACATTTTTCGCTGGTGCCTCTAAAGCAAGCGAGGAAACTCCCATGTCGATGGCTCTAGTACTCTAGACGGCGTAAGAAGAGATCAAGAAAAACGCAGTTTAGCCAAAGCTAGGCCGAGATCAATACTTTCACTGCGGCTTTTACCTTGACGGAGATGGCACATGCTTTAAGGAAAAGTAGATTACACAAGGCTCTGGGTCGTATAAAGAAAACAATGTGATGCTGAAAAACCTAAGGACCATGGGGCAACTATTTGCTCTACCGGATCCTGAACACATGAGAATTACCATAGGCCTGGAGAGTACTAACAATAGTCCCGTTACTAAAGAAAGGAAAAGCGGCTGATCGCCCGAAAATCTATCGCACGATATCCCTAACGATACTAGATAGACAGTTCTTACGGTTCGTGGAGTTACGCAAACTTATTGCACCAGAGCAGGGTGGGTTCAGGCAGAGAAGAAGTGAAAGGGATGGTATTGATGTAGTCAGGACCTGACGTTTTAAAAGAGGTACCGTGAGATGCAGGCTCACGACAGAGTCTGGAGAGAAGGGTTGCTCTTAAAATTGGTGAACTTGATAGTATGTTTAAACGTGCACTGATGGTTAAAGAACTTCCGATGGGCACGACTGTTCAGTCACGCTACAGATCTAGCATGTTACGCTAAAAACGCTGGAGCAAGACCTTAATGTTAGACATTATCATGAACATTGTTTCTCGTCTATATAGAAGATCTTACGGAACGGTTGAAGTGTCGATCTCTTTGCTGACGATCTAGGAAATCCAACGTGACTTTGTCACTGTTTCATGTTACATCCGAATGTAGCATTTTGAAATAAACTGCTCAAAGACGATCCAAACACTATTCACTTAGGAAAAGACATCCAACAGGAAACCATAAACCTGACAATCGAAGAAATCACGCTCCAATCACGCTCCAATCATACCCACGACTCAGTTATGTCCGATTACGTGCAGGAAGTACGACAAAAAGCCTCGGCAAGGTTGAACTTCATACAGCGAATGGCCAGGAAGAAATGGGGTGCCAAGCCAAACGTACTATTAACGCTTTCGGTAACGTCATAAATTGAGTACAGTCTCTTGGCACAATTATTGCAGACCCCTGTGGACATCTCATAGACCCCCAATTTATTTTTGTTATTACGTAGACCCCTTGGAAGTCCTTGAAGATCCATGAGGGTCTAAGTAGAGTCTATAGACCACTTTGGGAATCATGGATCTAGATAAGTGCTGTTTAATATTTTTAGACTCCACGTGACTAGCAAGAGGACATGGCAGTGGCGTCATATTGAATATTTAGTATAAAAAACAAACAAACTTTAGACATTAAATTGGGGATACCCCTCAAGGGGTGGGGCCAGGTGGGACTTTTGACTTTTGACCCTCTATTTCCCCTACCCTAGCTACGCCACTGAGAAACGTTGTATATGGTGTTGTATGAAAATAAATAGTAATAAAAACAAACTGAAGGGAAACACATTTGTTTTAGAAAAGCTTTTCTAAGGGGAAAAACCGCTACAATCATGGCCATGTATCTTAAGATTGCTGAAATAAGCTCCCATTTTCAATAAACAAAAAATTAATTAATTACTACTAATTGATTAATTATTTGGTCAAAGTTTTGATTGATTCATGTATTGTCATCGACTATGAATAATTAGGCAAAACTATATCTGAGAATGGGAAGTTGGAGAATAAAGTGAGCGGAAAAGGGGGAATAACTTTATATATCTAGCCACATCTCTCAAAAAGTAGCATTTCTCTTAATCGATACTAAACAAAACAATTACTAGCCAATAGTCAATTAACTAATTGGTTACTTATATTTTCGTTTACCGAATCTTGTTTTGTAAGGAACAATAAATAAATGTTTTAGGTTTTAGGTTTCAACCTTTTCCAAAAGAGGAGAAATGACATGTACACAATTTTTACCAGACGACAGAGTTAGTTGATATAAGCTTTGAAATAACCTCTAAGAGGAGAAATGACATGTACACACTTTTTACCAGACGGACAGAGTTAGTTGATATAAGCTTTGGAATACCCTCTAAGAGAAGAATATATCATTATATATTTTTAGCACAGCGACCAAAGGCTTATATTTTGTCTGGGTCTATTCATTCAAGTCTCAAATTCCTTTTTACTTTCTCCGGTTCCATTTAGTCAAGTCTCAAATTCCTTTTTACTTTCTCCGGGTCTATTCAGTCAAGTCTCAAATTCCTTTTTACTTTCTCCGTGTCTATTCAGTCAAGTCTCAAATTCCCTTTTCCTTTATCCGGGTCTATTCAGTCAAATCTCCAATTTCCTTTTCCTTTCTCCGGGTCTATTCAGTCAAGTCTCAAATTCCCTTTTACTTTCTCCGGGTCTATTCAGTCAAGTCTCAAATTCCCTTTTACTTTCTCCGGGTCTATTCAGTCAAGTCTCAAATTCCTTTTTACTTTCTCCGGGTCTATTCAGTCAAGTAAAAAATTCCCAAAGTCTTCGCTGGGAACTTAATCCTAGGTTCGGAATCCAAGTGTTTCATCAACCAACCACCTCGCCAACATAAACAGAAAACATTTTTGTGTCGGTATTCAAACTAGAGCCTATTTGAAAGCGTTTTTGTTTGCTACTAAGCCACAAATACCACTTGTTACCAAACATACGCTCACAAACATTACCTTTTCTGTTAAATATCTTAAAGCGATACAACAGAAAATCCTGATCCAAGCTGATATTGACATGGGGAGATCTGTCATTAGCATTGCTGTGAAAACAGTACTGATTGCTAAAAGGATCGTACTGGTTTCGCCCATCCACGATCTTATCTGCTCTGAAAAGTACGTAAGCGGAGGAAGCAGTCACTGACTTTTTCACGGCAACATTGCGCCCTGGAACAAAAGTGGAACAAAAGTGGAACAAAAACAAAAATACGAAAATATATGTATAAAGATAAAATAAATTTCCCCCCTTTCAGACCTTACGATCTCTAGGGCAGAGGATGTAAAGGTCATCTGTTTCTGTGGCCCACGTTTAACGAGGGTGTCATGTGGCCAAAACAACGACCACGCGCCTTTACTTTTCCCAAACTAATGTCAGGTACCCGTTAGAGCTGGGTGAACTCAGAGGCGCCCAAATATCTCGAAGTTAAAAATCCCAGACTTCACCAGGATTCGAACCCTGGATCTCGGTTCGGAAGCCAAGCGTTTTACCGCTCAGCTACTGTGCCTGAATATATATATATATATATATATATACATAGTATACAACTTTTATAAGGGGAACAATACTACAATTACAGTTATATGAATCAATAATGTGACATTGATTTCCCTTTTTTCATATCAATCAAAATAATTAGTACAGAATAATTCATTGAGTAATTTCTTAAATTGATTTATGTTTTGTTAGGTGAAATAAATAATTCTAATAATAATACAGTTTCAACTTGATCCCGAGAAATGACGTGTACTAAAATGTACCATAAGACAGACAAACGTAAAGTCTGAGTGAGTTGATAAAAAGCTGTGTAAAAAGCTTGCTATATATACTTATCCGCCAAAGATACAAATCTCCAATTTGCCGTCATTTTGGAACCCAGTGAGCCTAACATATATAGGGATCCCTACATTTTGTGTAATCTTTAATTTTTGATGTATTTGATTACCCATTTACGAGCCCCGTCAAGTAATGACCGGGGGGGGGGGATATTCAAATTCTCCCACACCCTGCCACCACCCTAGCTACGCCCTGAACTATTGTCTTAAAAGTATTGCTTCACTTCCTTTGAAAAGTTACTCTCAAAATAGAAGACTATAACTTACACCAGTGGTGGGCAACCTTTTTCTATCTAGGGCCACATTAAAAATAATTTGAGAATGGGGGGGGGGGGGGTTCCAACACCTCTTTTTTTCAAACAAGAAAACACTTTTCAGATATGTGCATATAGACCCAAATAATGTTAAAGTTTTGCAGCAAAGTTTTTTTGATTGTTGAAATACAGGTTCTGGCACCCATAAAACTCCCCATAATTTGATTGGAGGTATGTCCTCTGGAACGAAATCAGCTTCTGCACTAAAAGGTGAGCTGAGGCTATTGCAAACTGGTTCTAAATTCTTGACATCGTAAAAATTGTTTTCTAATTCCACAATCAAGGAAAATCCAGATAAGTGGTGCTTTTCAAACATTTCACTAGAAATAATTTCACCTTTCAACAAAGGAAAATGGCAAATACCTGTTTCCACTTGCTTGCCTGGAGAAACGGGAAATTTTGAAAAGATTTCAAACCCGTTGCAATACTTCCGATAAAAAACATGAAGTCTGTCTTCCACTCTTCATTAGAAATAGCAGTAAGAACATCACAACCAATGTTCTTCAAGGATATTAAGAATTTCTTCCTTGAGATCCCATACTCTTGTCAATATCTTGCCCATGCTAAACCAGCGGATGCTGCTGTGGTACCAAGCATCGGAATATTTTGTTTCCAAATCTTCAAGTACTTATTGGACATGACTGTGGTTAGGATCTCTAGCTCTGATAAGTTTGATCAATGAGATAATTGGGTCAACAATAGGTTTGATATTCAATACAGACTTGCGCAAACTTTTCTGTTTAGTATCTATGATTGAAACATTGTTCTTTAATTTATTTTAAACATATTTTTCAGTAAAAGACTTTAATTTATTTTAAAGCAAAATAACACTATTTTTCTCAGTAAAAGCATGGGATATTCATCAGTTGTTAAACATAGCATGGAAAAAAATACAGAAAATGTTTCTTTAGCCTCTGCATTATATCTGATAATAATCAAATGTTTCCATAATTTATATAGATATTTAAAATTATTTGCTTTTAATATATTTGAAATTGTTATATGTATAATCTGTGGGCACACCTGATTTCTGTAGGTGTCCGCGGGCCGCATTTAACACTTCGACGAGTCGTAATTTTCCCACCCCTGACTTACACCATGGACTTCAATATATAGTAAAATGCCACTCGCCGAGAATGATTACGAGAAATTGTTATATTTTCTTTTACAATTTTGTAATGGTTGAAGTAATAAACAAAAAAAAAACTTTAAAAAAAACTAGCTTGAATTAATCTGTATCAATTACTTTAGATCAGTCATTTAATTAAATTTGAAAGAAATCTAGACTAACAATTATAAATCTGTGCGATTAGAAGTTTTTTTTTTACCGATTTTGTTTCTTTTTGCGCAATTTCATGCTTTTAGCGATATCAATGCGCTATAAACCTATCACTTGTCTGGACCAGTTAGAAAGAGGGAGATCGCTTTTTAAATGTATAAAAAAAAAGGAAGCGACCAGAATTCAAACTTGTGGGCTAAAGCCTTCTCAGGCTTCTCAAACCAACGCAGTAACCACATTTCTAGCGAAAAGTCTATGAACATGGAAGATAATATAGTTATCTATTGTTTCTATTTTATGTTTGTGTTTACTAAGCCTAAGACATCAGCCTAATATAAAGAGGACTATTTTATATCACTACTTCAGTCGAGTAGTATTTCTTTCCCTTGTTTAAGATAACAGACAGAACAAAGTAATTTATTACCGATACTTAAATAACTGATTGGTTAACTTTTTTTTTATTCTTGCGCCGTCAGGTAAAAGAAATAATTGCGCAAAATTTCAGCTTGATGCGAGATTGGGTGTCGGAGAAACAACGTGTACAAACATTTGACCAGACAAAAAGTCACACAGACAGACAGAGCGAGTTGATATAAGCTTTGTAAAAAGAAGGAAAGTAGCCAAATATGCATCAACATTTTACCCCATTTGAGTAACTGTATATGCCGGATATGCTTTCTTCATATAGTAGCAAAAAATATACCAAAATACTTTTTAAAAAACTACACTACGTCGTGTATACAATTTATAATAATACTTCTCTTGCTGCTGTAAGATTAATGACAAGTGCAACATTGAGACCAGAACATTAACATTGATTTAATATTATTTGTTTCTTATAGAACAATTATTGAAAACACTTGTTCATAGACATAGATGTCTTTGCTGTATCTTGCCATTTCAAGAAGTAGACCAAAAAACTTCGTTTTAAAGTTTCCAACCGACGACCCTGAGACTCCACGACACATGTGGCTTTCAAACTGTGGTCAGCGGACCCTTCGGGGTCTGTCAGAAGACAGTAAGTGGTCCACAGAAAGATGAAAATCGTAGATAATAACTTCTTCGCTAAAAGCCAGTCTAATCCGATCCGAAATATTGAATAATGATGAACTAGTCCCTCATTACTTCTTAATATATATATCCACTTATGATAATGGTCTCCTTCAGTCGTAGAACGACTAAGGCTCATCTCGAACACGTTTTCATATGGCTGTGGAGCTCTATTTCGGAGAGACTTTCCCGTCCACATATAGTGCAGGTCAAGGCTGCTTGCAGTTTGGTGGTAGAGGAGCCGGCCATTTTCCGTGTGGCACGCTTTTTTACAAGAACTGAGGCCCACGTTTTCTCGCGAGATTCACATATATTTTACGAACTATTCTATGACTATTGTTGCTCATGAATATTAAATTTACTATTTTCCAAACTAATCTGCATTCCACCAATGTCTTTGCTGTATCTTGCCATTTCAAGAAGTAGACCAAAAAACTTCGTTTTAAAGTTTCCAACCGACGACCCTGAGACTCCACGACACATCGACATGAGTCTGATTATAAATCGTGTACATTTTATGATTAATTATTGAGTTATACGGTGGTAGCTGGTGTGAGTATAATTAATCTTTCGCAGGCCCACCTAACCATTTTATCGATTATGGAAAAATATTTATAAGGTAAGCAGACATCTAAAGACAAACAAGAGTGTAAGATCCAAACACTGTTCCGTAAGGGACCGTTATTATGGCGCACACCCCCTCGGCTGATGTGTTACCAAAAAACAAAATTTAGGTTCCCCACTGTGCTCGGCTTTCGGCCTCGCCACTAACTCAAGCCCCCTGGGATACGAGCCATTGTAACAGATATGTAAACATGGACATCTACTTCAAACGTAACTGGATCTTTCAAAGACAAAAGTTTCTTCAACATGCAGATAAAAACTAGTTCCAAGAGTCTTAGACACAATTCTTAGGACAATTAGGAAGAAGAGGAAGAAGCAAGGAGCGAGATATCATCTCCTCTTTATTTCAATCAGAATTCACTTAACAAAGATTTACAGCTTTCAATCTCATTGCATAGTTTCCCCTTAGTGCTGGAAATAGTATATGTAAAACGAATAGCGGGTTTGAAGTCATTGGTGAACTCAATCAATTTGATTCATTCATCCCCCGTCAGAGATGTTATGCCAAGCCCATCGTCAATGTTTCTCCTGTTATAAACTTCTGGTGTGGCATACCTTCTATATTACAGCATCGCCTTTTCGTTATTTAATTCTATACTACGTCAACTATTTCAAAGACTCAAAAGCATTTGAGACCTTTCTATGTCCTCTAATTGAACGAAAATAGAGAAGACCCCCCCCCCCCCCACTTACCTCCGCTGACGTGGACGTTACATAGCGAATGTACTTTGGTACCACTCAAAGTCACAGACGTCAAGTTACTCTCTGAGTTGCTGCAGTAAATCTCTAACGTTATACTGTCTAGAGGTATAAACTTGATGTCAGCACACTTGACGTTGGTATTGAACTTCAAAGTGATGTCGCTTAACTTCAACACATCAGCTGCAGCGTTCAAGCAGACATATACATTTTACATATAGATAGACATATTAACATAGATAAATAGATAGATAGATAGAAAGATAGATAGATAGATAGATAGATAGATAGATAGATAGATAGACAGATAGATAGATAGATGGATAGATAGCCAGACAGACAGACAGACAGATAGATAGACAGACAGATAGATAGATAGATAGATAGATAGATAGATAGATAGATAGATAGATAGATAGATAGATAGATAGATAGATAGATAGACAAATAGATAGATAGATACAGACAGATAAATAGATAGATAGATAGAGACAGACCGATAGATAGATAGATAGATAGATAGATAGATAGATAGATAGATAGATAGATAGATAGATAGATAGATAGATAGATAGATAGATAGATAGATAGATCTTATCCTAGTGATACGATGAACGCCAGCTTTGATTTCCCATGAACTAAGGGCTTCGCACTGCGGTTTTGAGTCTCCACAAAAGGTTGTTGAGAGCTAAATGATCCCGGAATGTTCGTCTGCACGGTGATGAAGCTTGTCAGTCGCCCGAATTTCTATGTCAGTTTATTGTCTTCAATGTCCACACCAGTATTCACAACACGAGTTCATTGTCTTAAGTCATGTGCTTCCGGTTCTCAGGTGGCAGGGTCCAGGCTGAAGGTTTTTAAAGATGCTTTGATGGAGTCCCTGAATCGTTGATTTTTGTCCACCTTGTGCTATATTACTTTTCGATAGCTTTACGTACAGGAGTTTTTTAAAGGGATGCTGGAATAGTCTGTTCTCCAGGCGGAGCCTGCCCATCGCAATAGAAAATTGGTGTAAAAATCTTCGCATGCATCCTACTAAATTGGCTGATGCATCACCTAAAACATAGACCACTACCAGAAAGCAAATACTTTATCCGGGTTGGTCATAGTGGGCGCGGTGGTTTGAGAACCTTTAAATATCGCAAGCTTCCTGTGTGTCTTTATCCTTTTTAAGAAATAAAGATAAATATATTTTTTCGAATTAAATGTGTTTAAATGCGCTTGTGATTTGAGGGATGCGTCCCGGGGAGTAAATTTGGGGGCATGCGCTTTGAGGGCGTTTGTTTTGGGGAGGGTGTTTGGAAGCGTGTGTTTGGGGGGGGGGGGGGTTAAGGCGTAAGTTTTTTTTTTTGTTTTTTTTTGGGTGGGGGTGCTTGAGAGGATGTGTTTGGGGGCATGTATTTGGGGGCGTACGTTTTGGTGTTGGTGTTTTGGAGTATATATTTTGGTGTGTTTGAGGGCGTGTGTTTAAAAGTGGGTAATCACAATGGTTAAGAAATATATTGGATGAGAGAAAAAAAAAATTCCCCGCCTCTCTTTTGCTATGATAAAAAAAAAAAAGGACTTACCTAAGCCTGAGTCTGTAAACACAGCATGAAGAAAGGTGAATCGATTGGCCACCATTGGTACTGTCACACTACTCGTGGTCTGATCTTGGATGCAGGTTCTTACATCATTATCAGTCAGCACGGACGTGGAGCCATTCTCCTTCAAAAAAGCTATATCACCTAACAGAGACAATGAAATATGCATTATCTATCAGAAAAGGTTTTTTAGAGGCCCCCAAATGATGAAAATCCGCCATTATTTTTTTAAGTTCTGTCTGTCCGTCAGTTTCAATTAGACTTTAAAAAAAAATTTCAAAATCCAATTTAACCCTTTTTTTCCGTTCCCGTGTTAGCCTAGAATGTCGGCATTGTTTTTCCCGTTTTTAAAATTAGATAGTCAATATTTTTTTTCTTTTACATGAAACACTTTTTTTTTAACTTATACAATAGTGAAATAAAATATCAAAAGACGGAATATTTTGGTCGCAACTGGGTTTGCGATGACGCGTGAAGTAATGCAATCCTCCATAATCTTCGGACTCAAAGACAACCTTATCTCTCTCTCTCTCTCTCTCTGTATATATATATATATATTCTGCCACATCTAGCGCAGACAAAACCAATGTCACCGGTGGATGATTTAGGCGTTGTCCACATCTGCTCTCAGCTGAAGATTTTATTTTTGGTATCAAATGTGTTCACAAGCCGCTTTCTGTCAGATGCTTTCTACTAAATCGAAACAAGTTGGCTCTTAAGCTGGTCTTTAAAGCGTCTCCGATGGACCAACTTTAAGCTTGCAAAAAAAAAAAAGAAAACCTTAGGTCAGCGGTTTCCAACCTTTCTAGTTTCGCCACTCCTTTTTACAATCCCCACTATGCAACGAGCTCCACCAAAATTTTTTTTCTTTTATAATTTATATAATTATTATTGCTATGAAATAATGTCTGAATACATTGCCAAAAGAAGTATGATTAAACACGACACAATATGTAAGTCAAAAGGGAGATCCATTGACAAAATGATCAGAGTCAAAAGCGAGATACAGATAAAAATTGACTCATTAACAAGCGACACCATAAAAAAAAGGTTACAGTAAAAATCGATATCCAGGGACAAAGTGATACAGTAACAAATGAGTGAAGTGACATGGATGAATAAATAAAATCCAGATTTCGACGGAGGATCACGTTTAGCTTTTTTTTTAAAAAAAAAAATTCGCATTGTTACCTAAAATTCTTTAAATCTTACAGTTGGCAGTGTCCACTTTATGTGCGCGTAATATTCTCCGGATTTAATACATTGCGTAAACCCTGTTTTGTTACCAAAATATGCCTAGGAAATTTTTTTTTAGAAGAGAAATAAATAATTTAATCTATTAGTACTATCTTTCTTTTATAATATGACATTCGTTTAGACATTAGTATTTCTTTTTATTAATAAATGAATTTTAAATTAAAGATTTCGAAAAAGTGTATGGCCTCCACAAAAAAAAATCTGCCCCGGGGCCTCCACATAGGCCGACTGAAATGCGGCCCTGGAGACAGTACGTCGCAGGATCCAGGAACAAAAGGGTGCAATGCGGTCGCCGTGCCCATGCAGGAGATGACCACATTGGATACAAAGGTGAACCTTAGGCTGGACGAAGTAGAACAAAGATGGTCAATAGTCTTAGTTTCAGATAGTTCAAGAATCTCCCTAAAACAAAGAGAAGGTAAGGCTGTAAGACTATTTCTCATAGAGAACTTCGTTCCATTATTCTTGATACAATTTGGCTCTTACGCCATTAAATTATTGCTTTTTATATAGCGCTACTTTCATGCTTATAGCCTGCTCAGAGCGCTATGGTCTAATCTCAGTTGTGGAACAGTGGGAGAGGGGGTATCCTGGAGAAGGTTTTTCCGTGCTGCCTTTAGGCGCTCAGTAAACACAACTTTGCTCGAGTCAGGTGTCGAACCTCGAGCCCCCCTGCAAAGGTAGCCAAGCCAAGTTCAACAGTACTTAGCCTCTCGACCACGCATCCCATTACAGAAGGCTTAGAATATGTTAATTACCATTACCATTCCACATCAGGGTCTTATAAACAAAAAGAATAATTAAAAATCTCAAATCTAGAGCAGAAGTGCAGTGACTACGGCTGGCCTTTTAAATACTTAAGTATTGAATACAGAAGTCGAAGTGAGTCCTATATCTTATCCTTGGCTAACTTTTGTCTTGAGAAGAAGGAGAAAAGTAATACTAGAATTTACCGGCCCTAAATTATGTGTACGTGTTTGGGAGCGGTGGGGGGCGTTATAAATCGGGCCGTTACAATGTAAGTCAAACGTCTATGTGAGAAACCATTACTATAAAGCAATATACAAAAAAGGGGGGAGGGGGGCTAGAGAGAAAGAGATTACAAAAAAGGAGAGGGAAAGAAGAACATTAGGGGGGGGGGGGGGGGGTACAATGCGCAGGGTGAAAAAAAGGGGGGAAAGGTTTTAGAGAGATAGAGAAGGAGAGACAGGAAAAGAGAGAGAGATTGGAATAGAAGGAGAGTTAGAGAGATAAGGAGAAAGAAAGAAAAATGAAGAGGAAAGACAAAGAGAAAAAAAGAGGATCGTTTCAATTCAAGTTAAAAGTCGAGAAAGAGAGAGAGGGAGAGAGAGAATTAAAGTAACAGATCCTTAAAAGTATGTAAGATGGGAGTGTAATAGTGAGGGCTACTTATTGGAAGCGTGAAAATATATTGAAACAAGATCAGCTCTGTGAGTATATATATAGAGAGATAGATAGATAGATAGATAGATACATAGATACATAGATAGATAAGCCGATTGACAGACAGACAGACAGACAGACAGATAGATAGATAGATAGATAGATAGATGGATAGATAGATAGATAGATAGATAGATAGATAGATAGATAGATAGATAGATAGATAGATAGATAGATAGATTAAATAATTTACTTAGACACCCTACTGTATTGACAGGCAAATCCAAAGTATCCATCTTTACAGTTAAAAGATTCTTCACATTTTCCTGTGCTATGACACCTGTCATCTTGACAAAAGCAAAGAAAATTACATTCAGGTCCTGTCCAGTTTGTAGGGCAGTCGAAACCTTGACTTTGTACTGCGAAAATAAAAAAAGTTTTTTGAAGACATTTTTTTAAAATAATATAAACGATACTTTCGACATTAGACTTATACATG
Organism: Biomphalaria pfeifferi; assembly: GCA_030265305.1. Classification (NCBI taxonomy): domain Eukaryota; kingdom Metazoa; phylum Mollusca; class Gastropoda; family Planorbidae; genus Biomphalaria; species Biomphalaria pfeifferi. The sequence goes on from JASAOG010000084.1 coordinate 503,214, forward strand.
CCACATCTGCAGAATGGAAAACTCCCGCATTCCTTAATGAGTCCTGTATGGCCGACTGAGAGAAGGAAAGTGCTCACAAGGTGGGCAAAGAAAACTCTTCAAAGCTTCTCTAAAAGCCCTCAGCACTTACCCAGCCACCTGAGACGGAAGCACATGATAGGGCATCATGGCGTCGCGCTGTGAAAACTGACGCATAAATCTATCTATCTATCTATCTATCTATCTATCTATCTATCTATCTATCTATCTATCTATCTATCTATCTATCTATCTATCTATCTATCTATCTATCTATCTATCTATGTAGTTTTCCAGATTAATTCTAGGTACTATAATCAGACTCCTGTGCTCCTAGGTCATGGCCACATTCTTGTAAAACTTTATGATTACAATAATTACAAGATATTTAGGGCTCAAAAGACTGTGAAGAAACAAGTCCTTTTAAGTATAAACTGCCTTTTATTGTGCATCATTCAAACATAACATATTTACAAGGCTAACATTATCTACAGATAACCAACTCAACTAGATGACTTCCTCTCTTCTTGTTTACGCATTCGTCACTTCCCGCAAGTGCCCTAATTCTCCGATACCCAACACTTGACCGTGTGTCACGATTGACCACATACAGTAACCGTGTCACAACACTGTCCTTAAAGGAACAGTACCAGGAAAAAAAATAAAGGCAGACGGAGAAAGCGAAAGGAAGACACAATTAAAGAGTGGGCAGACCTGTTATTTAACAACAACAAAAAACTAGGTTACAAAGACAGCGTGTGGAAACACAAACTTTAAATCGGCCCCTAAATTGGTCCACCTAGAGTCTTCACCTGGATTCGAACACGGGACTTCAAGTTCCAAGTGCTTTACACCTCAGCCACAGCATCTCCATATATTTATTTAGCGTACACTTTTATTCTTTAAAATAATAATTATTAACCTTATCCATACATTCAAAATTAAAAACATGTTATAGGTAATAAAATATTAAAAGAAATTTCTATAAATCAAATAAGAACATAAAACTAAAATGTTATTTAACCTTGGTTAGGCCAATAATAGAATATGCATCCACCGTTTGGGACCCCTCAACTCAAGAAAACATTAAGAAACTGGAACAAACACAAAATAGAGCAGTGAGATTCATAACAAACGAATATTCACATTTGACTAGAGTAACACCATTAGTAAAATCACTAAATTTAGAAAGCCTTCAGGACAGAAGACTCAAAAGTAAAGTAGCAATTATACATAAAACACTGAACCATAATCTTCAAATACAAAAACAAAACTTAATAAAATACTCTGAAAGACACAAAAATAAAGGCACATTCCTTGTCCCCTATGCTAGGACAAATTTGTACAAATACTCCTTCTTCCCTAGTGCTATTAGAGCATGAAATGGGTTGCCTGAGCTAGCCAGAAAAACCAGTGACTTGGCAGAATTTAAGTCATTGGTTAATATGCATGACTAAATGCATGACGCGTAGGACGTAATCATCTTCTTTTTTGAAGTAACGTCTGTATTATATAAGATAAGATAAGATAACTAAAAAAGATTTATTCTTCTTACAAAATTTGATAAATTGGCAACACGAAAAAAAAAATTCTTGACCTACATTAAGCTACAATTGTGTACAACAAGACTTTCCCCTCGCAAAAAAAAATTAATTTCTCCATTGTCATTTGTCACACAAACTAGACATACATCTAGCTAGATCTAGACCTAGTTTGAGATCTAAATGTAGATTCAATATCTAAGTCTAGGTCTAGAACTAGATCTAAGTCTAGATCTAAGTATAGATCTAGATCTAGAACTAGATAAAGAATATTGATATAGAATCTACTATATCTAGACTAGAATTTGTCTTATCATTACTAGACCTAGGCCAATGTTATGATCATGAATAGTAGGCCTCTTGTTACCGGGTAATGGTGTACTATGCTGTTCGTATCCGATTCATTTCTTAATGTAATAATATTGTTTACATAATAAATAAATCTGCACCCCTAAGCTGTCAAAAGATAAGTTTTTGCCTTAATAATTAGAATGTTGTTCAAATTATCAATACATTTAGAATATATATATTATAAATATATCTAGATCTGGGCTCTATTTAGTCTTATTTAGACTGGCAAATGTAGGCCCATATAATAAGGGCATGTCAAAAATGTGCGCTATAAAAATAGTTTATTATTTTTTAAAGTTATAACTAAACATCATTTGAATCAGAATTCTATTGAATGAGTTAGTTGATAAATAGAAAGTATATTTTATAATGATACATTGAGACTTTTAACATTGTGACCTTAGATGCAATTTTTTTGTACTAATGCGCGAATCTATGAATTAAGTTTGTGTTATTAATGATGAAGTCCATTACCTTTTTAAAAAAAAGTTACCTCTCCTGAAGTTTTTAATTGAAAAGTGGTGTCCGATTTTCATTTTCTCTTCTAGTTTCTGAGATCTAAACGGAACAGACGGACGGACAGACGGACGAACGGACAGACAAGCCAAACAAAACTAATAGTGTCTTATTCCCTTTCGGGGGCCGCTAAAAATATTCTATTGAAGACATAGAGGAATGGAGAAAACGATCAACTGACTAATATGTAGGATAATGTGAAGGAAAACTATTTATTTATCTATCTATCTATCTATTTATCTATCTATCTATCTATCTATCTATCTATCTATCTATCTATATTTCTATTTGTCTGCCTGTCTGTCTGTCTATCTATCTATCTATTTGTCTGCCTGTCTGTCTGTCTATCTATCTATCTATCTATCTATATATCTATCTATCTATCTAACTAACTATCTATCTATCTGTCTGTTTCACAGTCTTTCTTTCTCTCTGTCTGTCTGTCTACACGGAAAATGGACATGACCTCTTGTGGGCTTTTGCTATAGTTTTCAGCGAACATTTCTTTCACGTGGAGAGACTGTAAGCAAGGTTTTCTTTCCCGCCAAATCCGCGACCCTTCCAAGGTAAGTGGTGGTGCATTGTAGGAATACGGAAAAATATCATGGGTAGGGGGAACTAGCAAGACTCAAGGAGTAACGTGTCACAGATGATACGGTGAAGAACCAATATCTCATTCCTGACTTTTGTGTGTAAAATTCTTTCCTTTTGGTCCATGATAAACATAAGGGGTGAGATAAATTCTTATGGGTTTCAAATTGTTCTTATTTATAATTTTTTTTAGTTGTTTAAGACTTTCTCTCCTTAATTATTTACCTCATTCTAGTGGAATCAACGTTGGTATCGTCAGTTAGGAGAGAAAGAATTAATTAATCGCAATATCATATTATATTATAAACAGCTATTTTACTCCACCACAACCTGCTAACTACTCTCAAAAAGCGCAAGGGTAAACTCTTTGACCATATCAGAAGGTGCCGAGGGCTCGCAAAGACCTTCATTCAGGAAACAGTACCAGGAAAAAGAAGAGGCAGAGAAACATAAAAGAATGGACGGGCATGTCATTGAAAGAGATTCTATTCAAGGCAAAAGGCAGACAGCAATGGAGAAAGACGATCAAAAGATCTCGTGCCCCTACGTTTCAACAGACGAAGGTGAACATGATCCTATTATATTGGCGCGTTGCAAGGGTAATGAAATCGCGTATTACGCACTTAATATTCTTGGATACAAACATTCACATGAAACGTTCCCAGCGTCTTAATAAGGTCTTTACATCGCTATAGACATGGTAGACGCCCAAGTGAGCGTTTAGCGATTGATTTGGTTTACGTTCGTGTTATATTTAGCCAGTTCAGCAGATTGTAATACACATTTACCTGTTACGATAGTGAAATGTAGAAACAACAAACAAAGATATCTCTTCATCGTCAAACAAGTCCTGAACAAGGCTGCTGGAAACAGTTCTTGAACAAGGCTTCTGTGAACCGGTCCTGATCAAGGTTACTGTTAACAAGTCATGAACAAGGCTACTTTGAACAAGTCCTAAACAAGGCTACTGTGAAACAGAAAAGAAAAATAATTAAAAAATACTTTTAATAAAATGTTATATTAACTGAAATCGCATCAATTATTTTGAATCATCATTTAATTAATTTGTAATAGATCAACACTATTAATAATAAATTTGTGCCATTGGAAAGATGTTGTTTTTGTTTTGTGCAACGCTCATGCCTATCACATCCTTAGTGTGCTATGGTCCCGTCACAATTGTGGACCTGGGGGGTGGGGGTATCAGGGAGACGGTTTTCGTAATACCTTTTCAAAAGCAACAAAATTACATTAATGTCTAGGTCACAATTAGAACAAGGGTTTCCTTAATGAGCAGCCCATTAGAATTACTTACCCATAGTTCAAAAGTCTTCGTTGTCATTCAAACTCAAGAACACTCGGTTCGGGTGCCAAGCGATTTATCACTCGACCGCCACGCCCTACTTTTATCGTGAATATTTTTCTGCATATTAGTTCGACATTAATTTAGTGAATGACAAACACTAGCGGATCCAGAACTTTGGAGTGAGGGAGGGCGATTTTTTTTCAAACCCTAACCCTAACACCCAGTAAACCCTAACCCTAAGCATAAACGTATGTACAGAAATATATATTAGAATTAAAAATAAATTGGTGTTTCTTAACCTTCGGAGAAAAACACACACACAAAAATAGTTATGTTAAGGCCTTTCTCTTGACAGCTAGGGGTCTTGGGGAACGCTGTAAGCCTTCCCCCCCCCCCCCCCCCCCCGGACGCCAAAAGCGTTTTCTTGCACTCTTCACTGCAGAAACGTATTCTCCAGACATCTAGAGCTCATTATTCATCCTATTAAAAAATGACCTTTTAAATAATGTTTTACTTGAAAAATATTCTAATATGAATTTATAGGCCCTTACTACATTACAAATACAACCGATTAATTCCTTGATAAGATGAGATACCCCACATATTTAGATTAAGAGGATCGCTGCAGAAACAAAAATATTCGAAAAATAATTTATTTTTTTAAAAAGCTATTTGTAAGTGATACATTTTGTTCAATATGCATCTTTGTAACTTTGTTATGTTACAGAACTATATTAAAGCTCTAAACAAAAAATTCCGGAAGTGGGAGGAGAAACTAAGTGGACCAATTAGATTCTACTCTAGTTTTCTTTTGCACTTTTAGGATTCAAGTATATATTGTCAGTGATAGTCCCAAATTTGGCACCACACTTTCATGGAGGTCCTCAGAGCAGGTGGGAAGAGGCTTCAGTCATTGGCAGATTTTTGTGAAAGCAGCTTACCACCCAATGCGCCGAACGACGCGGGAGGATCTAAGTCAGTAACAATAGCACATAAGTTTTTTGAAATAAAACTTAACTAGCAGGAAAATGCACGGTAGATACCTCAGAATATGCATTTGGTTGGCTTTCACTACCGTCCTTTTTATAAGTTCTGCTAATGATAGCATTCGGCAATAAGGAATTCTTTGATATAAGAATTTAATTTATAGCATATGTAAATTAGTGCCATTTTTTTTTTAAATTTCTTAACTAAAATACAAAAAGATAAAAAAATTGTTGGTTTGTCCGATGGGCGAAAGGCGATTGCATGTATCGCCCCTCCCACCTGGAAAAACCCTGTTTCATTTTATATTTACAAATGATAAAATTTGAGATCAGAGTGTATGTGCGACATAATATGCACATGGGTTAAAACATCAATATGAAGCTTTTATTTTAAAGATATTCAACTAATAGTGTTCCCAAAGTATGATTTCTCCATGATAATAGGACCCCACACACACAAACACAAAGGGTTTATGTGGGACGGGCAGTAGAGGTATTTGCCCCCCCCCCCCCAAGCGGCTAACAGGGGAACAACATAATATAAAGATCAGTTAACGTATCAAAATCAAGTTTTAATTACATAGATATTAAATTAATTCCAGCTGTGATTTCTACAAATAAATTTGACGTCTTCCGAAAGAATGAAGGGTCAGAATGTAATAAAGATTAATTATGTACACACACACACACGCGCGCGCCCGCACACATACACACAAATATATATTTTTTTGCGGTTGGGGGGTGGGACTAGGGCAGAAGAAGTACTTGTACAAATTTATCCTAGCATATGGATTTAGAACAGTGCTTTTATTTTTGTGTCTTTCTAATTATTTTTGTTTTCTATTTGTAAATTATGGTTCAGTGTTGAATGTATTATTGCAATTTTCTTTTTATTCATGAAAGAAGAGTTTATCTTTACTCTTAAAGGATCGTCTGTAGAGAAGATAAGAGAAGATTATAATGTTTATATCACAGTTTTGTGTGTTTAAAATGAAAAGAAATATACGAATCAATGAATGTAAACAAACCCAATGTCAATTTGCTTATTTAGAATCAGTAAACAAATCTTGTATTGGCGTACTTCATAACACCGTTAAATATTTACCTGACTGTATACCTTGAAATGACAATAATAAAAATCTGCCTGAACAGAAGTGGTTTATATTCTAGAAGCCCGGGATTTTTACATTTATTTTTGCAAGCTAGGTCACTTCCTTTTCATTATTGTGTGTTGTTTTGAATTAGTTCCTATCTTGATCAATGTACACATTTGTTGATCATAGGGAATCCCCATTTTTATTAAGCCCTGTCTTCGATTTCGAAGATTAAGGATGTTAGCAGCATAGACTATATACGTTTGCCATATTTCACATGACCATGCAATCCCAGTTGCGACCTGCATATTATGATTTTGCCTTATCTAATGCAGACATGTCGTGCACTCTCGGGGGTCTACCTAGTTTCATCTTTTCGTCTTATGCGCACCTCCTTGGCAAGAGTTATTCTTTGAGAATCAAACGTGTGTCCCCCGACCTTCTTGGGATCTCTTCAGCTGTCTCTTTAAGAGGTCAGCCGCTGCAGGCTATTTTCTTCTCTGGCAATAAGAGCGAAATGGCGCGATTAAAGTAGGATGGTGTAAAAGAGGTTGCCCCCTCCCCCCACCCACCTCCCGAAGCGCTTAAACTAAAATTCCTTTTAAGATATATCAAAATATTAATTTTCGTAATTTATGCATTTCACGTGCAGGTGGACTCACATAAACAATATCTGATTAGTTATTTTATCTTATCTTATAAAATACAGACGTTACTTCAAAAAAGAAGATTACGCGTCACGCATCTTGTAATGCATGTTAACCAATGATTTAAATTCTGACAAGTTATTGTTTTTCCTCGCTGACTCTAATATGCAATATGGAAGAAGGAGCCTTTGTCTAAATTTGTCCTAGCAAATGGGATGAGGAATCTGCCTTTTTCTTTGTCTTATTAGATTTTGTTTTTGTATTTGAAGATTATGGTTCAGTGTTTTATGTATAATTGCTACTTTACTTTTGAGTCTTCTATCCCAATTGATTTCTAAATTTAGTGATTTTATTATAGGTGTTACTCCTTCTTGATTCATTACCTATCCACTGATAGTTCATGTGACGGGCTAAGGAAAGTAGTCCTATAGAAATACAGAAACTGGATAATCAGACAACTGTTATTCCTTGTTCAACGGTATCATTAGAGGCGCGGTGGCTGAGTGGTAAAGAGCGTGTTTTTTTTAAATTTTGTTTCAGGTTCGAATCCTGGTGAAGACTGAAATTCTTAATTTCGTAATGCTTGTACGCATCTTATTTAACTCAGCTCTAATGGTTACCTGACGTTAGTCTGGGAAAAGTAAAGGTGGTTGGTCGTTGCGCTGGCCACATAATACCCTCGTTAACCGTGGGCCACAGAAACAGATGACTTTCACTACATCTGCCTAATAGATCTCAAGCTCTTAAAGGGGAACTTTACTTTACAATGGCATCTTTAAAAATGCGGAGTATTTTATGAGTGTTGCTTCAGAACCGAGAAATTCTCTCTAAACACTCGGATTTGGATACTAGGCTTTTCATTACCGAAGTGTTGTTTTTTTTTTTTTGGTGCAATCTGTTTTAAAGTCTAACCTACAAGATTACAAAGAGATATTGTGTTTTTGCACAAATGTAAAGAAAGTGCACTCTGAGTACATGCTCCTTTCTTTATTAAGACATGAATGTAAAGAGGTTCAAAATTTTCAGTATGAACTTAAGAAGTATAACACTTTTCAACAACCAATATATATTACCCCTTCCAATAACATATTTATTCAAACAAAATAAATTTAACCAATATACGAGATCTGCTTGTATTCTTATGAATTGATCCTGTGTCAACAAATAATTTGGACAAAGTACTGGCAACATTTGTTGTAGTTAATATTTTCACACCCTCACCCCAACTCTCTCTTTTTGGGCACTCACGAGAGCTCTTCAACTATCTGTTACAGCGCCATCTGCTTTCCTCTAAGCCAATGAAAGCAAAACGGCACCTAGGTTGATGTTTGTGCTTCCAGAGAGCACCTTTATATCTTTTACGATGTCCTCGTTTAAGCTGGTCTTTAATTATGCAGTCATCCCCCAAACGGATCATATGTCAGACACAGCACAGCCATCCAATAGTGCTTCATTACAGTCCACGCCGACCTATAGTGTAACAAGGGTGTTATTAATTACTCTTAAAAGCATGTGCTCATTATTGGTGATCATTATTGGTCCTAATTAACTTAGTACTTGTGGCTTGTTATTATTGGTGGATGCGTTACATTTGAAGAACTTGTGTACTATTGCAAAATTACTTTGTACTTTTTCCTCTTTGTACAATTGTGTTGTTTAACATGATTACCGCTCTTTTTTTCTTTAACATTTATTTCATTTTTCAGCTTACGTGAAAAAAAAGGAGACATAAAAATTCAAAAACATTTGAAGCGTTCTTCCAACAATAAAAAAAACAACAAATAAACAAAATACTCTTCTAAACATAGCAGCAAAGCAATGGACATAATGTATTTTTTTTCTCTTTTTCTTTTGGCTAAAAACACTTTAATTGTTTTGGTTGTTAATTTTACACAAAATAAAAAGGAATACAAAGGATGATTAAAACAAAATAACAATGTTATATGTCAAAGAAAACTCTACATTCTGATCTCTTCCTATGACAAGGGATACAATCTCTTTGAGGGCTGCAGATCTTAAAATCTTGACTTTTACAAAGCTCATATCAACTTTTTCTGTCTTTCTCTGTCTGTGTAGAATCGTGTACATATTATTCCTCCATTACAATTCTTGGATCAGGTATGATGTTTTTATAATTATTTAATTTTGATGTCAACACATTAATCAATGAAAAAAATTACTATTAGTTTTATGTGGAATGTCTGTCCGTTCATCCGTCCGTACGTCCCGTTTAGATCTCAGAAACTAGAAGAGAAGATGAAAATCTGACATCATGAAGTTCTGATGCAACGGCTACTTTTTTCTTTTCCGAAAGTGAAGCATATAATTTAATTTTAAAAATTACATATGCAAGCAGATTTTTAAAAAAAATTACACCACTTTTCAATGAAAAACTTCAAGGGAGCCTAAGGGAGGAAAGGTTTTTGAAAAAGTTACAGACTTCTTCATTAATAACTCAAGCTTCATTCATAGATTCGAGCATAAAAAAATGCATCGAAGGTCATGGAAATGGAAAAGTATAAATGTATTGTTATAAAATATATTTTCCATTTATTGACTAGCTCATTGAATGAAATACTGATTGAAATGTTGTTTTTAAAAAGAATTTTGATACGAACTTATTTTCAATTCTAAGTTTAAAATAAAAACGAACTTTTATAGCTCGAAGTTTTCACACATCCTCATCAGGCTATACACTTGACAACATTCTATGTTGATCTAGACTATGTCTAAAACTAGTCAAGGAATCTTGACCTTGTCAACATCTACATTTTATAGGGCCTATATATTCTATATTCTTGATCTAGTCTAGACCTATTAAGTAAATAAAGCGTCTATAATCAGGATTAGTGGGCCTTCTAGTGGGTTATAGTGTATTAGCCTATGCTGTTCCCATGGGAACCTGTTCAGTTATTCATGCTCATTTTTGTATTTCTTACTACGTCTATTCTAGTATATTAATTGAAATTGTTGGGAAGAAGTAGATCTAGGTATCTTGGAGCAGTGGCGTCATTGGGGGGAGGGGCAGGTCTGCGACCAGCACAAGTCGACACCATTTTGGGGGTGGCAACCAAGTTGAAAAAATTATAACTTCGTAAAAGCAGACATTGAAAAAGATAATAATAAAATCTCGAGATATATCTAGGAGCAGTGGCGTCACTAGTGGGAGGGGGTGTGAGGGGTGCGGTCCGCACCAGTCGAAACCATCTAGCGGGGGTCACAACCATGTTTAAAAATTATAACTTGGTAAAAGCAGACACAAGAGGAAAAGATAATAAAATCTCTAGATATATGCCCAAATATGCCTAGGCACATCTAGATGCTAGTTAAAGTGTAAATGATACAGCACAACGTTATACAATTTCTGTCTTAAAGTAAAACAAAAGAAACGTGTTTATGTGATGTTAAGGTTTGTTTATAATTTTAATTAAATATTATTGTAAAATTTGCAATAACATTTGAATAAATTTTACAAACATTGGGATTTTACATTGGAGTAAAAATCAATAAAAGTAGGTAATCAGCTCACTGTATTGATTCAACAAAGAAAAAAAAACAACTACCAATAGTGTTGATTTGAACAAATTTCAAGAAAGTTGATGGGGAGGGTTGACACCATGAGCTACCGCACTAGGTGCCACCGACACTGTATCGGGAGGTTTCCATGCTGATCTTAGGTGATTACTAAACGCTACTCTACTTATTCCAGAAGATTTAGAATCAAAAACGACGTGTTGCACTGTTTGCTTTTATGTGAAAAATAATGCCAAATTTTTTAAATGTCTTTAAACGATCAAAACAAGAATATGGCTTAAATATATTTCTCGTCCATTGGTGAATTTGATTGGGGCCGCCTCTGAGTTTGTGTGATAACACAAACTCTCTTTGTAATCTTGTTTGAAAGGTTTTTATATCGCGCAACTTCCATGTTCAGAGCTCCATGGTCTAATCTCGTTTGTAGACCAGTGGTGGTGGGGGGGGGGGGGGGCATATGTAAGAAGGTTTTTCCGTGCTCAGTAAGCACAATTCTGTTCAAGTCGGTGTCGAACTTCAAGCCTCCTTGACAGGGAGTCAGATAGCTTTAACGCGTACTTAGCCTCTCGGCCATAAATCCCATTATGATTTGATGTAACTTGTTCATAGTAATCGTGATAATAAAAATGACTTTGAATCTCCAAAAAAAAAAAAAAAATAAAAGAGCATAACTCTCCGTACTGAAGAAAGAGGAAAGAATCAGGGATGGGAAATATTTAAACAAGACAGCAATGACAACCGATCCTTTGACACCACGTGATCTGGTCCATCTCTTTGCTTCCACCTTCATACTACTATTCATCAAATTTCAGGTTGTCCTGGTTGCGCCTGTGACACAGGTAGATGATGGAGACCAAGGATGATATGAGGCAGAAGGAAATCAGTAGGAAAGGCAACACAACGGAAGGCTGAGTCGCTGGAGATAGAAAGAACAACTATTGACATAAGTGTATGACAGGTAGGATAAACATAGTTTTAGGTTTTACACGAATTTACTTTGTAGACTTTAGTAAATTAATTCTGCAGATCTTTTACACATCTTTATTTGGTCGCTATGGAGACTATTGCGAAATTTCGAAATGGACATATGAAAAGTAAACCACTAGACTAAGTATGTGGTTTTACAATTCTCAGAAGAAAGATCGATGGCAGTGGGGACTCAACAATTCTTAGGCTTAGCTTTTGAAGGGAAAAGTCATTGAACTTTTGAACCGTATCAGAGTGAAACTAAGTTTTAATCTATCCTTCTATCTATCTATCTATCTATCTATCTATCTTTCTATCTATCTATCTATCTATATGTCTATCTATCTATCTGTCTATCTATCTATCTATCTATCTATCTTTATGTCTTACGTATCAGACAGCTCTCCCCCTCATACCCAGGCACGCAACCCGACACGCACACCTTTGATGTCTGTGAGCATTCACCGTTTCCGCCACAGTTTTGGCACTCTGTAACAAAAATATAATAAATGGAAATAACATATATATATAACCAGAGTGTAACTACAGATATAGTTAATTTGAGGCTGAGTGGCACAGATCACTACACTATCCTTGTAGATGGTCATTCAATTTGATTTTTTTTTCTTGGCGCCTAAAAGCAGCAAGGAAATCTTCCAGATACCGAACTATCCCCTTTCGACCACAAAAGATATTGGACCACAACGCACTGCGCTTGCTCTAGTCTAAAAGATGTGTTATGCAAATCCATTTTAAAAACAAATATTACAAGTACATATATATATCAAGTTTCTACTCTCAAAATGACAATAAAGGATAAAGTGTTTAGGGCCGGACTTATGTCATTAGAGGCCCTAGGCGAAGTGAAAAGGGTGGCCCCAAATGAAAATGGAAAAACAAGAAATTAAGAATGAATTAAAAACCTTCCTTTATCTATATTTAAATTAACAAAAAATTAAATTCACATAGCGCCGACAGCATGAATGTGATTCAAGACTAGACCAAACGTTTAGAAATTGTACCAAAAGAAACAACAACAACAATGGTCATCTAACAAAAATGTATTCTAACAAGTCATCTAAATAGTCGTGTATAAACCTTGAACCTTAGCAGAGACTTAGAGTGAGCTCAGTCGAAATGGAGCTATAGAGTTCTGCTATGTTTGAGATGTGATCCATGTTTAGCAATTTTTTCTTTCAATTTTTTTCCCACACCTAGGCAGCTTCCTATTTTGCCTATGCCTAAGGCCGGCCCTGAAGTATTCCATTTAAAATTTAAAATTTAGCGTGACTGTAGGTCTACCCTATGTGTTGTGTTTCCTCCTCATTTATACGAAAAATCGAATAATCCAGTGATGCCAAAACTACGGCCTGCGGGCAACATCTGGCCAGCCACACGGTGCTATCGTCCCCCAAAACTTCTCCACAAAGTTCTGCTTAAGCCCTTTAGTAAGAAGAATTGTGAATTAGGAATGCGAAATTACTGAAGCTATAATGAATAGTCAGAATACTGCCTTACATTCATTAACTATAAAGAAGTAATGCCATACCGTCGTTACAAAATTTCCCTGCGAATGGAGCTTTACAACCGCGGGAGCAGGAGCCATCATTTTTATCACAAACGTCATCATAACAGTTGGAACTGCACTCTGTGGTATGAAGTTAAAAGATACCCTTTTAGATAGATCGATGAATGGGGGGCATATGATATAAATTTAATCTGTTTCTTTGGCCGAAGGCTAACGAGGGTGTCATGTGGCCAGCACAAAGACCAAAGACGCCTTTATTTACCTAATGTGTCACGTACCCATTAGAGTTGGGTGGACTAGGGGACTTTAAAAAACAACAACAAAAAACAGACTTATTTGTGATTAGAACTCAGGACCTCTAGGTTTTGGAAGTTAAACCTTTATTTACTAGGCCACACCCCATTTTCTGATATACCGAAATGCATTTTTGTTTAAAATCTCTGCTCTCATAAATGGAGTCTTTGGTGTATCGGTTGTAAAGAGTTCCTACATATTTGATTTTATAAACATTTGGTGCGTTATTTTTAGATATGTTGTCTTTGAAAATTAATGACATTTGGTTGCAGGACGTAAACAGTGAAATAAAAACACACGAGGCCGAAATTAATTTGACAAATTAATGCGGTTGGAACTGGTGCGTCGAAAAAGCAGCGTCGATACAGGCCAATATAGTGGAAGGAGTTATAATGGCACGATTAGGAAATAATTATTTGTTTCGTAAATAGGGGATGTTTTTAGTTAGTGACAATGACGTGACTAGTAAAACAAGGATAGGGTTTAAGAGTCAGAACGAAATAAAAGTCAACAAACAGAGGGCCTTCATGTCATTGTAGAAATAAGTAGCATTTCATGAACGTAGCTGACATTCGATGGTTCCCTTCATTGTTATCAAACTTGTTCAATATTCAGCATCAGCGTCGATTAACTTCTGTTCATTGTTCGGCCTTTCCCCGGTGTTAATGGATACAACATTTCGTCGAGTGTTACCTCCATTTGGTTTGTTTGTATTCGACACCGCGGAAGCGCCTAGCAACTGTAAGGCAAAGTCTACTATCAAAAAAGAAAATCATTTCCCGTTATTCATCAGTAATAAAACTTGTTGAAACTTATTCAGCGTCTTGCGCGATACGGAATACAAGAGCGGGAATAATGGTACATATTCTGTATCAGGTAATTTTTATACGGGCACAGAGAGATTGGAAAGCACACTGTTCCTTTCAGTGCTCCAAGAGAATACGCCTGGGCACCTCAAGTGGATGCTGTTGGATCATACACGTCTGTGGCGTCATCATTTGTCGGGTTTTTTTTTCCTGATGTGATTTGGGGAAAGTATTGGTGGTTTAGATACTTGTGAAGACTGTTGTTTTTTTTTTTGGGATCTTTAGGGCATCTCTGATAAATAGATAATAATAGATTTATATATATACATATCTACATATATACATAAATATATATATATATATATATATAAACATTTTTAAAACAAAAGCTTTACAAAAGAAAATAACTCCACACTTACAACTCTCAATGATGTAGAATATATTTCACTTAATGGTAGATTAACTATTTTGTTTATTTTCGAAAGAAGGGTTATAAATGCTACTTAATTAGAGATGTTTATGTAAATATGGCTTTCGATCCAATTTTACGTGTTGGCACGTTTTCTGTCCAATTTTCACATCGTTAAAATTTTATATAATTATTCATAGTCGATGACAATACAGGAATCAATACACAAAATAGCCAGTTAGTTAAACGTTTAGTACTTATTAATTAATTGTGTTTTATATAGCAGAAAGGGAGCTAAACCCTATAGATTTAGATAAATGAGAGTAATGCGACGTTCTTCTCCCTATATAAGCTTTGCTTTTTTTAAAAATAAATCTATTTTCTTAGAGGTTTTAAGCAAGGCAAAAGACAGGGAGGAATGGAGAAAGAGGTCGATAAATCTTGCTTGGTGCCCCAACGGTCCAACAGACTAAGGGATAGGTAAAATGTAAAGGTAAAAAAGTTCTTAACAATTGCATTCGAATGTATTGAGCTAATAGAAACAAATTATCCGCCATAATTTTACTCGAAACACGCGTGCACACACACACACACACACACATACAGACACACCATAACAGCGACGACCAATCTATGGAGACAGCTTGCCTCCAAATTAGCCTAACAGCGCGAGAGTGTCGAAATCTTCAAAAACATTTATACTAACATCTTCTTACTCTTGTGACAAAAATCTCCTCTCCTGCCTGCAACACACGAACTACAGTTTCCGTTCGTGGAGTTACAAACACTTTCTAAACAGAATCGGCTGCATTCTGATGGGGAAAAATAAGACACAATTAATGTAAAGAAATATTCAAAGCAGTTGAGTCGCTTGGTGGTGATGAGAGGATGCGGACCGCATCGGATGAGATGACTTAGAGTATTATTCTTATGTATAGTTTAATCACAGACAAAGCACAGCTCTACACACGGTGACGAGTTGCCCGTGTAAGCTAGTAATATTTTAGCTATGTACACGAACCCGCTGTCACGTAACACACAATAAAACTCGTGACAAGCTCTAAGCTCTTTTGCAGGAAACCTTACTTAATGACCTTACCTATCGACGCCTCTGAAACTATGGAGTATATGTGGAAGGACAGTGTCATTGAGGAGAAGGAGTGCAGCCTTATTTAATTACTTCAAGTCTGTAAACCATCTGTAATAAAGGACCTTTTCTCAATAACTGCTTCCCATGTGAACCAATCCAGTGCTTCTTTTCCCAACTTTTTGTGTTGGCTCTGAAGAGCTTCATTTTGCGTCTGATAGCAACAGTTTTTCTTAGAAATGGATGATCTGCCTTTTAGTAAATCACAGTACGCAATTACTACTTGTAGGAGTTAACCTTGTGGCTTTCTGAGAACATATCTATAACTGATAACAGCGCGATTGTCTTGGCACCCTTATCTTCGCAAGATTTCCGCTTTAGTTTTTTTTATTTATTTATTATTTCATTTGTGTCAGGATCCAAGATATTGGATCTACGAGATTGCAGAGCATATGGACCATGTTTCACAATGATTTAGCAAAGATCTTACCACACACGTCGCGGACCCGGTAGAGTAGGTCTAAATATACAACACAATAGCACTTACCACTGTTGCATTGCGCACCAAAATAGCCACTCTGACAGCCACTGATACATGCTCCTGTTGTTGGGTTGCAACCAGAAGTCTTGCAATGAATGGAACACGCTGAAATCAAATAGCACTGTTTGAAAAAAAAATGGCCTCCTTTAAGATATTTTCCTTGTTAGTTTTTCAGACAGTATGACCTTTTGAAGATGGAGGGAAGAATGTAATTAAGATTGTTTCAAACAATAACGGCAATATACTAAAAACGTGCTGAGAAGACAAATTAAAATGCACTCACGAAAGGGACTAAAAGTAGCTTATTTTATGAGCAGTACATAGTGCTTTTAAGATTCCTGAGCAATGTTTTCGGCTTTAAATGTATAGACATGATGTGATGTGCCTTGCATTACTAATTAAGATGAAATGTTGGTCGTAGAATTATTGAATTATTTTTTAACAATCTAGTAAATACTACTAAATAAAAAAAATGTGTACTCAATGTTACTTACTCGATAACCTACTTATTCTGTGACATAATAACTCGATGACCTACTAACTCAAAGACCTTACTTGTTCAACGACCTACTTACTCGATGACTCATTGACTTGATGACTTATTGACTTGACGACCTACTGACTCGATAACCTACTTACTCGATGACCTACTGACTCAATAACCTTCAAACTCGACGACCCACTGACTCGATGACCTACTAACTCGGTGAAATTTCGGCTTAACGACCTACTTTGGGAAAACCTACTACTTTGATGACTTGCTTACTTGAATCACACTTGCTGCCGTAGCGCCCAACGTTACACCCTTTCAAGCAGTTCTTACTCTCCGCATCACAAGTCTCTTCCGAGAGGCTGCAGTACGTTGGACATTCTGTGAATACAACAGTAACAACACTATCTATCTTTCTTGTGCTTTATCTCGCTTATATCAAGTCCGTCTGTTCGTCCGTCTGTCTGTCTGTTTCGTCAAATTTTTGCACTCGTTATTTCTAACACTTCCCTTTTTCGGATTAAGTTGAAACTTTGCACAAATGTTCATTGTCGATGACAAGACATGAATTGATATATTTTTTTTAAAAAAAAAGCGAATTTGTTAATCAATTAGTCGTAATTAATAAATTTAGATTTATACTAAAAATGTACCAATCTATTGGGAGATAAGCCTTGCAATAATGAGAGATTTAGCAGCGATAATGTGCGCAAAAGAACTCTTCTTGTCAACATGCAAGGAAATCGAAGCCTAATATCGCAAGACAAGAGAGTACTTACGCTATTAGTGCAGTTATGAATGAATCAAAATAATGCATTCGGCTTTCTGAATTAGGAGAGATATACTTTGATACTTTTATTTTTTTATTTTTTATTTTACTTGTTACTCTTTTAAGATCACAAAAATTCAAAGTCTGCAAATTTGCAATTATCTTAAGAATTAAGTCTGGGACTTTTAAAATTTGAGTGTAGACCACTCTAGAAAGGCACTACTCACTCTCGCACAAGGGTCCCGTGAAACCTAAAAAACATCCGTAAGTGCACGTGGCGTTAATTTGATTACAACTTCCGTCGTTCTTACAGCCATCACTACAACCTTGAAAGGAAAAAAAAAACAACGCACCAAAATAGAAGTCTCTTGTTTGTACACTTTGTATGTGCGTACATCTCACCCCAAGCTGATTGCAATAACGGTTAGGAATTTCGTCTACCCTCCAATACACATCTACCGGCCTACCCCCAAAAAGTCATACGGATGTCCCTTGTGGGATGGTATTATGGAATACCTAACGTATATCTGTTTAATGCTGTGCCGTCACAAAAACGAGTTGAGGATTATTAATTAGTGCTTTCTGAATTGTGTTTTTAAATAGTTTATATGTATGTGAATACAATATTCATATTTAGTTTTAGTTAAAAAAAAAAACAAGTCTATGCTTAGCAATACCAAAAGAAGATTTAGCAGTAGTACCAATGAACAGAGAAATATTTTTTAGCAGCTCCTATAAAGGTAAAAGACATTTAAATTACGAGTTATTTTCTATGTTATAAGCACGATGTTAGGAGTATGCATGTATGTATGTTACTTCTAGAACTCAAAACCAGTTGACCAATGTTTATAACATTTGGCATGAATGTTCTTTAGATCAAGTTCACAGTAGAGTGTGACTCATTAAAAGAATAAGCTACTCACTTTCGTTACAGAGGCTGCCATAGTATTTCGGCTTACAAGTTGTGCATTTTCCATCATAGACAAAGCAAGAATCTTGGCAGTTTTCTGCACAAACTTTCAAATAAAAACATACAACTTTTTTTTGTACCCATTAGTATTGTCAGTACAGACATCATCAGAGACTTTGGGGAAACATAGTTTCCTAGACCGACAAAATGGATGGCCCAAAAAATGAATAGATGGAAATATGGATGGACAGACAGACAGACAGACAGACAGACAGATAGATAGATAGATAGATAGATAGATAGATAGATAGATAGATAGATAGATAGATAGATTAGATAGATAGATAGATAGATAGATAGATAGATAGATAGATAGATACACACACATATACATACATACATACATACATATATACATACATACATACATATATACATACATACATACATACATACATACAGAAACAAAATATCTACTTTACATTTTTGACAACGGTCTCCATATTTTAAGCGAGGACATTGACTACATAGCCCTCTTACGGGACTGCAAAGATCATTTAGACAGTGGCCTCGGCATAGATCCATACAGCCAAGTCCGTACGTCCCCAATGCACAATCTGAAGACCACGAAACAGTATCATGAAGAGTTAAGCATTGCAGAGTGTTCGTTAGTAGAAAGACAAATCCATAATGACTGACTTTGAACGCGACATTTGGTGACGTCATGGTTCATTTGGTTTTAGTTTTCATCTATTATTATTCAGTTGTGTTACGGCTTTATTAGTGTATATTCGTATTACGGACAGAGACTCGACTGTGGCCTTTTCAGTATTAAACTTTATTCGAGTATATAACTGACTGGACTTAGTCCGTTAACCTTTCCCATTTGTAGGCATAGTTTAAATCCATCGAATACACCCCGGGTATAACACGTCCAATTATTACTAGAGTAATCTGTCAAAGTCAGACAGACATCATCAACTACAAGGTTCACTTCGTCTGATTGTTGCTTTATGATAATACACTTAATCTTAAAATAAAGAATTAAATCCAGCATAACTAGGGGTAAAATTAGACCAAAATTAGACTGTCTTTAAAACGTTTTTTGTCAGATTTAATAGAAAAGGGAGTTAAGGTGGCAGAGCGGAAAAGCGCTTGGCTTCCGTACCGATGTCGCAGGTTCAAATCCTGGGTAAGACTGGGATTTATTTTTCATTTAGAATAAACACTTTGAAATTAGTGCACCTTGTTGTACTTACTGCTCAACCTTCCAGGCCGAAATTGAAGCAATTATCATAGCAGACGAAAACAAATTTTATGAAGGAATACAATCACCATTAGATATTGTTGTCTTTACAGACTCTGAATCCTCTCTAACGCACTGAACAGCAGGACCTCATTCAGCCCGCATAGAAATCTAAACCGTATGACCAATCTACATAAAACTTGGCATAAATGTTCCTTGGGTACTGACTGGAACAGTGCCGTATGTCTTGTAGCCCTCAAACATACTGAAGACCCTCAAAACAAAACGTTGTCCAACTCTATGAAAGTGTTCCTATTTCATGATTCTAGTATTACATACAAAAGCTTTAAATCTGGAACAAAACGCTAATTTTATTAAGGGTATATGCAGAAGGAGAAGCTAAGAAGCGAGATAAGTTTGTCGATCAAAGATAATTTCATATTACATAATATGTCTAATTTTAAGAATCCACTATTGAAATTAAGTTGTACTATTTGTTCATAATGTGTATACAATGTTTGCATCGTTTCAACTTGTGAATTAAAAGTGTTTCATCCTGTAAAGAGGATTCTAGTTATTTCTCCACTTGAGCAAGTATCTCTGGCAACGCCAGAGAACTCGAGTCATCTTACATAGCTCTGGAAATACGAAAACCTTTTTATCCACATAATTTCATCGGTACCTATAACTCGAAGCTAGGTGCCAAGCAATGTCATATCTAGACACATATAACCAAAACTAGGAACCAAGCAATACATATCTATATACCTGTAGCTCAAAGTTAGGAACCAAGCAATACGTATCTAAATACCTGTAACTCAAAGCTAAGAACCAAGTAATACGTATCTAGATACCTGTAAAAGCTAGGAACCAAGCATGACGTATCTAGATACCTGTAACTCAAAGCTAGGAACCAAGCAATATATAGACACCATATAGCTAGAAACCAAGAAATGAATATCTGAGTATCTATAATTCATAGCTAATAACAAAGCAATACATATTTAGACCACATGGCACCACTGGGCGAAAGACTTGACTGAAGTCACGGCCAAGGCGGAGGAGTCCCAAGATGGACTAGAACAGCATCATGTTCAGG
This sequence comes from Biomphalaria pfeifferi, assembly GCA_030265305.1. Lineage (NCBI taxonomy): Eukaryota > Metazoa > Mollusca > Gastropoda > Planorbidae > Biomphalaria > Biomphalaria pfeifferi. The sequence goes on from JASAOG010000084.1 coordinate 523,943, forward strand.
ACCAAAGCAAACTACTTAATTGGAGGTACTCAGCTGTGGTAAAACATGGAGAGGGATGGGCGCCACATTACAGGTGCCTAGCCCTCGTTGCACTAAATGAGATCATGACAGTCAATAAATCCATACCGGTTCGGCCGTCTCCCGGGTTACCAAGGACCGAGCCTACCCTGACAGAAACTGAACTCAAACCTGGAAACCAAGCAATACATATCTGGACACTAATAGCTCAAATCTAGATGCTCAAAACTCTACAACTCACCTCCGAAAGCTTCAACGTCGCACAACCTGGCGACACCTCGATCCATCTTTTGTATGGTGATTTTCTTGGTGAGCTTGTTGGAAGAGAAGACAAAGGATAGAACCTCTGTCTCATCAGCACGAGTTATGTTATCTCGAAATCGTCTTGTGCCGGTCTGGTCGTACAGTGAGAGCTGGTAGACTTTGGGCCGATTGGTGATATTGAATACATCTGAAGTAACAACGAATGCACATAAGTATGAGACATATTATAGTAAATCTTATGGGAGGATGCGGAAAACAGATGCACATGAACTAGTAAGGTAAGAAATTGATTGGTACCCGCAAGGAAAGAGGAAAGTGGGCAGACCCAAGCAAACCTGGAAGAGGTCAGTCATCAGTGTAGCAGAGGATACTGGAATGACATGGGAGCGGATGAAGAAAGCTGCTCAGAACCTAAATTAATCTCTACTAGAGATTGGCCAGCGGACTATTGTATATCTAAGTCCCTTGTTGTGTTTCTTGTTGTGTGTTGTTAACTGATCTGTACTGGTGTGTTAAAATGCCTTGGTGTCCAGGTCAGCTTGTGTGTGTGTGTACTGTGCTATTGTGAACTGTTTCGTCATTCTTGTACAATAAAGCCTAAGATGAAGTAATAGGGTCCAAAATGTTATCAGCACCACTCAGAAATCCGTATGTTATTTTAATTTCTTCTTAGCTTTCCCTCACAATTGTTATCCCTCACAGTTTTAAAGTTGTTGTTTTTTCACTCATGAAACCTTGTTGTATTTGCAACTAAATAGATTCTACCCCTTCTTGCATTATATTATCTCCTCCATGGGGGTTGCCGGATGGGGGGGGGGGGGGGAGAGATCTACTACTCCTCTCTAAAAACTCTACACACTGATTTATTTTTTCTACCAGGGTTAGGGCTCCATCAATAAAGCCCCCAACCATCGAGAAGAGAGAAAGCAAGCAAAAGACTGACAACAAAACTTGAAGCAGGTGAAGTCACCCGCCGCAATTCACTCAAACACTAGAGCAAGTCACCAAATTGCATGACCACCACCACCAATATAAAAAAAACTAGAGTTATCATAAGAAAACTAAAGTAACTGATGCCATTGGCGAAATCATGGGACGGGTGTACGGTACATCAATCCCCCCACCCGGGCAAAGAAAACAAAATTCACACAGCTACCAGTTGGCTCCAAGAAATAAAACGCAGTCAATGGCAAAGAAGATTTAATCATTGACGTGTGCATTTTATTTTAATAGAACAGGGGTTCTTAACCTGTGGGTCACGACCCCTTGGAGGTCGATTGACGATTTGCTAGGGGTGGCATAAGACCATCGAAAATATGGATTGTTTGTGTCAATCATCTATTGCTGTGTGGGTGGGGGTCGCGGCAGAGGGGGGATTGTAAAAAAGAATTCGCCGAGCTTAAAAGATTGAGAACCGCTGTAATTGAAGAAAATATACAAAACCAATTTCTTCTAAACAAACATATAATACTTTTAGATTTAATATTATTCAGTGCATTTACACTTAACCTTGAAGAGGGTAAGGATCTATACACACAGAGACACACAAACACGCACGCACGCACACGCACGCACACACAATACAAATCCTACCTAGGACCTCCATTTCTTAAAATGGGGCAGTGACTAGTCCTAGACTCATATCTCACCTAAGCTAATGAGAATGTTCACTCGACTGATCTGCACAGCTTTGTCTAATGTAATGTTCAGCACAACGAGTGAGTCCGGCCCTCCGAGTACCAAACACTTCTTGGAGTTTTCCACTGAAAGCCTGGTAGGCGTCACTTCATCGACTGTTAGATTGACCAGGGTGCCCAAGTAAAGTGAGGCGCTGGTTGGAAGCCCGGCGAAAAAGTTCCGACCTAAGCAGTTGGAGTGTTAGGGTTACGGGTAGTGTTGTATAGATAGATAGATAGATAGATAGATAGATAGATAGATAGATAGATAGATAGATAGATAGATAGATAGATAGACAGACAGACAGACAGATAGATAGATAAATAGATAGATAGATAGACCGACAGACAGACCGACAGACAGACAGACATACAGATGTATAGATAGATAGATAGATAGATAGATAGATAGATAGATAGATAGATAGATAGATAGATAGATAGATAGATAGACAGACAGACAGACAGATAGATAGATAGATAAATAGATAGATAGATAGATAGACCGACAGACAGACCGACAGACAGACAGACATACAGATGTATAGATAGATAGATAGATAGATAGATAGATAGATAGATAGATAGATAGATAGATAGATAGATAGACAGACAGATAGATAGACAGACAGACAGACCGACAGACAGACCGACAGACAGACAGACATACAGATAGATAGATAGATAGATAGATAGATAGATAGATAGATAGATAGATAGATAGATAGATAGACAGACCGACAGACAGACCGACAGACAGACAGACAGACAGATGGATAGATAGATAGATAGATAGATAGATAGATAGATAGACAGATAGATAGATAGATAGATAGATAGATAGATAGATAGATAGATAGATAGATAGATAGATAGATAGATAGATAGATAGATAGATAAATAGATAGATAGATAGACAGACCGACAGACAGACAGACATACAGATGTATAGATAGATAGATGTATAGATAGATAGATCGATAGATAAATAGATAGATAGATAGATAGATAGATAGATAGATAGATAGATAGATAGATAGATAGATAGATAGATAGATAATAGCATCTCCCCCCCCCCCCTCCTATACAACTCAAGTCTCTGGAGTTCTTACCCCCGCTGACGTGTACATCACACACAGAGGATACTCCAGCACCCTTTAGCCTTATGATCCTGACTGGGTTCTTGGGATTGCAGTACACATCACGGCTGGTTGCAGACGAGTAGAAGTTTCTCATCTCGAGACAGCTCTGTGTCATAAAGTCCACGACGATGGAATCGATAAGCACTGAGAAGAAAACGAAACCCCAAACGATAAAGGAAACCCCAAACGATAAAGGAAACCCCAAACGATAAAGGAAACCCCAAACGATAAAGGAAACCCCAAACGATAAAGGAAACCCCAAACGATAAAGGAAACCCCAAATGATATCTCGATACCAGTCAGATTAAGTTCTTTTTTGGCTTACAACTTTGACCTTATTCAAGGTTTTGCATGCCTTACATCATTGGCGTCACTAGGGTAAGTGTCGACCCCATCCCCTCATGAACTTTATAAACAAAGTTAAATAAAAAATTATAATTAAAAAAAAAAAACTATCCTTTTTTTCTTTGTGTTTAAATACTGTGAGATAATAAATAATATTGATTGATTGTTGCGCAACCGTATAATAGAATTAGGAAGTCTGCAGTATCTGTTTATAATGACATATTTTATATTGTAACTTTGAAAACGGTTTCAAAAACAGTTTTGCATTCAATGTATACCAGTGTTTCTCAAACTTTGACTAGTAACGCCTAACTAGTGGGTTTGTTGGAGTATTGTAAGCCGGTGCGAGTGTCCGCTTCTCATACAGAAAGTAAATTTGCTGTTAAGATGTCGCAGAATCTGGACAAAACTGTTGCGGGTGCCTAATGTCTCGCTTTTTTGCTAGCGTGATTTACGATTTATCAAACTTTACTTTGAAATTAACGAAACTGATCATCAGTCTTTGTTGGTATTCTAAGCCTTGCTGATGTTTCTCAGGACGAAAGTTGTTCAGCGCTTGATTGCCTCTTTGGAAGCCTGCTTGATCTTTCTGAGCCTTTTATCTTCGGGCTGTGATAATCGCAGAACAGAACTTTGCCTGGAACTGAGGGGTGAGGTGATGTCTTTCCAAAATTGCAATCGCCAGAATGTGCCTAATTTTTAAGTTTTAAAATCACTCTTTTTGACAGTCTTCATGGAATTGTGATGTTTGTGAGTATTTCTTTAGAAGATCAGCAGTCTATCTTTTTTTGATGGCCTTCTTCAGTCGTAGAACGACTATGGTTCATCTCGCACACTTTTTCATGTGGCTGTGGAGCCAAATTTTGGAGAGACACTTTCATCCACAAATATCGCAAGGGTTGCTTTCGCTTCGGTAGTAGAGGAGCTGGCCATTTTTTACGCATTATACGTTTTTCTTTTAGATCTGAGGCCCATGTTTTTTCACTGTCCATTGCTTTCTTGGTCACTGTCTCTCTCCATCTGGTGCGGTCTAGAGCTATGTTTTCCCAATGGTAAGTCTATCTATAATAGTATATTTAAGAAGATTGTGGCGTTAAATGAAATTAAATTTAGAAGGATTAACGAGGGCCGAAACTGAATTAAGTGAGACGATTACCAGTATAGTGTTATAAAGAGGTCTGAAACGAAAATAAAAGGGTGGCCATCATCACCATCATCAAACTCCATCTGAGGGTTTGACAGGCTTAAATCCTCTCTTGCAAAAGTTTTGCCCTGGACAGAAACCCTGCTGTCTTGCGTAGTGCGTATATGTCACCATACTGGTCTAGAATTTTTGGTTTCCCAGACCTGTCGAGGCGGAGATCAGCAAGTCTTGGGCAAGGGTGGTAGACTAGTATTACGTCTGTGAAGAGGCGTTGAAATGTCTTCTTCAAAAGAAATTTGAAAAGAGATCTAGATGTTAACGTCTTTTGCGAAAGAAAAAAGATTCTACTTAGTATATGGAAAAAAAATCCATTTATTATATGAAACGACTTAGCAAATTGTATAATTGTATTTCTAAAGCATTATCACTTTTTACTTCATTCATGTTCTAATATTTAAAAATACTTAAAAAAAAAAAAAAAGGGTAAGTTCAACCGACCTTTTTTGGTCTGTAAAACTATCACCTTCCCACCCTGTGGTCAGTAAGTAATATTTAGACATTTTCATTGAACTGATGCTATATTTAAACTTGTCTTTCTACATGTTCATGCTTCTAGCAACTGGAGGTCTGGAATATACTTTTGGTAGTTGGTGTTTGCAAATGGGAATTTTTCCGTTTTTTTTTTTTTTGCTTTTTAAAGTATTTTACAATGTTTTTCTAATTTCTGTTTTTCTTGTTTCTGTTTTTCTTGTTTCTGTTTTTCTTTGTTTCTGCTTTTCTTGTTATTGTTTTTCTTAGTTTCTGTTTTTCTTGTTTCTGTTTTTCTTCAAAGAAACAGGGAAAAAAAAAAACACTCACACGACTTCTTGCTGATGATGTTTAAAAAACTGAACGTGTAATTCTGTTTCAGGTAAATCATCAGCTCGGTCATGCTGTCGTCTTCAACGCACGTCATCTCGTTCTGGTCCACTGCCTCGTAAGTGTCAGACGCTCCTTGGTACGCCAGGTCAACTGCACCAGGAGAACAAAAATACAGTAGCGTCATTGCACAGGAGATAAAGTACAAAAAAAAAGTTCCCCTTGGCCTATAGGGCAGATGATGTTGAGGTCATCTGTTTTTTTGGCCAACGGATAACGAGCTGGGTGTCAGCACGACGAACAACCGCCTTTTCCCCAAATAAAGTCAGGTACCCATTAGACTTTGGTGAACTTAGGGGCACCCTAAAATCTCAAAATTCCTGTCTTTACCTATATTTGAACCCAAATCCCCAGGCTCGGAAGGCAAGCGCTTAAACACTCAGGCACCGCGCCGGCAGACAGGAGATAGCGTAATAGAAAAAAAAAATACAGTAGACAGTCATGAATAAGTAATGTGAAACAAAAAGACCTATAATGCGAGCTTTTGAGATAGAGCAGTTCTGCAAACTATTTCCAACCAGTCATGTGATGCGGTGTTATCAATTTTTTTCTTTTTAAATAATGCATTCTTCTTCTTCTTCAAAGATTTCCTAACAGTTTAGTCTGAAGACACTTGGAACTCAAGGTCTATGGAAGCCCTCCCCAATGTGCAGGGCTGAACAAACTTCTTTCTAGATGAGATCCAAGCAGATGTAAATTTTTACATTCCTATTACCGATGGCTTATATCCAGAGACGCTCAGATCAGAGTTGAGGCCCAAGGCCGAGCGCACCGGGAAAGTCTCCCATAACCCTTCTCTTGACTACATCAGCCCAGCAGGTGACCGATCGCATGCTTACTGGGGCTTTCTTACATCCCCGCCAGAGCAACGGACTCAGTTCTTAGGCATTGTTTTACCTTCCTATTGGCCTAAACATTTTCTAAAAGAAATTTATTTTTACGGTTTCGAGAGAGAGACGTGTAGAATGAAGTTAGTATTTTACAGTAGCAGTTTGAAAAATAATAGACAAGATTTATATACAACGGAAGTGAAACAAAACGAAGTACTTTCGCCTTGGTTTTGTACAAAACAATAAAATTCAAATATTTTGACTGTCAAAAGGCAATATGTACCCAGTAATGTGGTCTTTCAAAATGAAAGTTACTCAACCTGTATCTTAAGTCGGTCAGGACAAAGACACACCCACTTTAAATTATCTAGAACTTGGTATAGTTAAACTGTTAAATGGAAGCTCAATGTAATATGCACAGAAATGAAATAAGATGTGACTATCTCCATTTGTTATCCAGCTCAGCATGTCATGATTCTCTTGCAGGTGCACTAACTGAATAGAAACCAGGTAGATGCTATAGACACATGTTTTGAATTTTACTTATATTTTAGTTGCTTAGTTTAATATACTGTATAGGTATTTAATTAAAACTCAACATAGATCATTACAAATATCTATTTAACTTTAAAGCTTTCAGTAGCTGCTTGTTGGCATAATGTACACAAAGTTCTTTAAACCTTTTTTCTAATGTTTGCATTTTAAATTTTTGCTAGCTTCTGAAACAAGCATTCATGGGGTATGTTTTTCATAAAGGTACATAATCATTGAATTATCACTTTTACCTAAAATATTTCCAGTTATCTCCCTTGACAACATTGCTCAACTCTTTAATTAGCTTTCGAAACAAGACTCCGAAAAAAAAGCTTTTTTTTAAATTTTATTTTTCACAGGTTATAACAATTTATATATTTGTGTGGTCTAAATAGAATATTGAGGATATTGTAGTGTAATAACTGAACTAGTTGTAAATTCAAAAGAAAAACCAAAGGTAAAAAGTAAAGAAATGAGGTCACGCTATTTTGAAGATGACTCATTCCCCCACCCCACCCCCCTTTTTGTTATCATCCAACCTCCATTGTCTATGTACATTCAATAATCTGCCATAACTATAACGAAATATGTCATGTGAATCGATGCGGGAAAAAACATGCATTATGACCATCGGGGCTGACATACATATATACGACCCTAACAATACACATATGAGACGTTTAGCATATGAACAGATTACTCGTATGAGACACCATTAAGTTCTAAGATGCTTATAATACAGTTCTGAGATGCTTAAAATACAGTTCTAAGATGCTTATAATACAGTTCTGAGATGCTTAAAATACAGTTCTAAGATGCTTATCGTAAAGTTCTAAGATGCTTTTCGTACATTTCTAAGATGCTTAACATACAGTTCTGAGATGCTTATCATATAGTTCTTAGATTCTTATCATACAGTCCTTAGATGCTTATCATATAAATTTTAGATATTTATGATATATTTCTTAGATGCTTATCATACAGTTCTGAGATGCTTATCATATAGTTTTGAGATGCTTATCACACAGTTCTAAGATGCTTATCATACAGTTCTTACATGTTTATCATACAGTTTTTGGATGCATACAATATAGTTCTGAGATGCTTATCACACAGTTCTAAGATGCTTATCATACAGTTCTTAGATGTTTATCATACAGTTCTAAGATGTTTATCATACTGTTTTTAGATGCATACCATATAGTTCTGAGATGTTTATCATGCAGTTTTTAGATGCATACCATATAGTTCTGAGATGCTTATCACACAGTTCTAAGAAGCTTATCATACAATTCTTAGATGTTTATCATACAGTTCTAAGATGTTTATCATACAGTTCTAAGATGTTTATCATACTGTTTTTAGATGCATACCATATAGTTCTGAGATGTTTATCATACAGTTTTTAGATGCATACCATATAGTTCTGAGATGCTTATCACACAGTTCTAAGATGCTTATCATACAGTTCTTAGATGTTTATCATACAGTTCTAAGATGTTTATCATACAGTTTTTAGATGCATACCATATAGTTCTGAGATGTTTATCATACAGTTTTTAGATGCATACCATATAGTTCTGAGATGCTTATCATATAGTTCTGAGATGCTTATCATACGGTTCTGAGATGCTTAACATACATTTATGATATGCTTACCATACTGACAAAGTTCTCCAAAGTATCCCAGCTCACAGCCAACGTTATTCTGACACGAGCCGTTGTTGTAGCACTTCCCTAGCTTACAGTGGCACCGAAAGTTACATTTAGGTGGAGAAAAATACCACTTTGGACAATCTAAATGACCAGATCAAATTCAAATGAGTTTACCACAGTTACAGCTTTCAGCGCAAGATTGGTATAGAGTGAAATTGGTGCGGAAACAGACTATCAGGGTTTAGTTGGGAGGGGGGGGGGGCAGGATGAGTAGGTTGAGGGACTTTGGGCGAAACGAGATTATTGGGCGTTTTAAATTTGCACAAATTATTTCTATTTAATATTTAGAACAAGAAAAAAAATACAAAAAAGAGTTTGTGTTATCACACAAACTCAGAGGCAACCCACGTCGGATCCCTGTTGGATCCGCATATTCGCAAGGATATTCAAGACGGGATTTTGTTTTGATTGTCAAAAGTAATAATGTTTCAAAGATTCATTTACAGTTGTAAATAATATTGTTTTTTTCTATAAAATGTCTCACGTGTTTCGGATGTTCCTTCAAAGATAAAGATAATTTAATTCCTTGTCCAAACCTCACGCTGGACGACGGGGGATGGCAGCTATTAGGATATGAATATGGGACCGTCGAGATAATCAGTCTAGTCGCTACCTACACGACCATGCATTGCTGTTAATTTAATAACAAACTAAATGCCTATTATTGATAAAGAGATATATTACACATTACGGTATGACATCTACCGTTTATGTACAATATGTCAGACGAGTGATTTCAGATAATCTTTTGGCATGGATTTCTAATTGACAAAACAAAAAAAAAAAAAGAAGAAGAACGAACAGGTCTCGAGCTTGTACTGCGGTATCGTCTGCTCGATGTCCCAGCACAATTAACAACAGAGATATTGACATTTTCAATTAAATGGTACTAGAATGAGGATATAGCTCTAACTAAACTAAACTTCTAATTTTGAACTCTTAAGATCTATATATACTAGATCTAGATGTAAAGTATAAATTTTCGAATGATTTAGATGTAATTTGGATAAGATTTATGTGAACAGAAAAGCCTAGATAATTTATCAATAGACTGAATGCAACATTAAATTTTAAAATGGTAGATTAGTTTTAGTATTTTATAACATTGCAATATTGATCTAGACATTTGGGAATCAAAATCTACACTTGAAGCCTAGTAATTGAAATTCTATATCTTGATCTAGTCTATATCCTAAACTAGACCTAGAAATTCTAGATCTAGAATATACAATGATTTTAATTAGAATATAAATATAGATCTAGTTTTAAAACTCTAGATCTAGTGTAAAAAAATCTAGATCTAGTTTTAAAACTCTAGAGCTAGTGTTAAAAAAAATAGATCTAGATTTAAAAATCTAGATCTAGTTTTAAAAATATAGATTAGATTTAAATCTAGCTAGTTTGTCTTTTTTAATACGAGTCAGATGACGATGTTTAATAAATAATGCACCGAGTTCTTTAAGCATTTCATTTGAAGAATTTATTCCATATGACGTCAAGGGAAAAAATCCACTACGTCACATGGCCTAGTTAGACTAAAAAATGTCTTAATCAATACGAGCATATTGTCAAGGGTTGATAAACATTGGTGCATTGAGTTATGTAGGAGATGCGCTGTACCGGTAAGTGACACTTCTTAATATATGATATTTTAAAATATATCATATTAAGTAGACCCTATCTCTTTTGAAATAAAAGAGAACAGAAAAAAAAATCAAAATATATTTAGGTGTATTTTTTAAAAAAAATTTTTAACTACAGAGTTAATTTTAAAAATTATTTTTTTCGCTTTCAGAATAGAAAAAAAAGTAGCTGTTACATCAGAACTCTGAATCATGATATTGAATTTTTAATAGATCTACCAGTTTTTGAGATCTAAACGGGATCAATGGACAGGCAGACCACAAAAAACTGGTAGTGGATATTCCCCTTTCAGGAGCCCCAAAAATGTTTGCTGTGTTTAAAGGATCCTTGTTAATATCTGACATTACTTAAATCTGATTGGAAACGAAGATATGGAGATAAATCCTTCAATGTTTTCAGGTCGACAAAAGTCTAAATAATACATGGAAGATCAGATGTGACTTCTCTTGAACTGAACGTACTAGTAAAATACTATACATTTTTGTATTCATGAATTCTGAAAGATAGATTTATAACTACAACGCGAGAACAACTGGGTTTTGTCCTAACAAAAAATAATGATTAAATTCGTGCATCTCTTGTGTTTTTGATGGAAGAGGACTGCGTGGGAGTGAGAAGAGAAATACTAAAATAGTGAGAATCGCAACAAAGTCTTGTACACGAGACTTCTTTTGTGATCTATTCCTCCCCAACTGTCACCTCTCTCCTAGAAGAAAACTTGTTTGCATTGTGCTTTCAATCATTTACTCCTTCAACTCTACAGATGTATAACAAGTAAAAAGCATGGACATATATATACATATGTTTTTGATAATAGGAATGAGCTTACCAGATTGGGCAGCCACTGCTGTTATAAAGCCACATACAAGAGAGACGAGATTCAATAATGAAAGTTTGTCTGTCAATAAAATAGAAGTTTTTAGGAAAATGCATTTTTCTGCCAGGAATTCACTTTGATAGCTAAGCTGTTATAATATTAAACTTTGAATGAAGTCTTCACTTTATCGTATGTCCCTGTGACGAGCGATGTGGACTATGGTTCTGCTAAGCCTTTCTTTCTCATCCTCTCCACCTGCGAGGCTTGTTCGCCTGAACGTGCTATGGAAAGCCCTTGGAGGCCTTCTTCTATCCCAGTTAGCTTATCTGCCTCCCATAACAGACGTTTCCATGTGAATGCCGCTTTGAGGCCTGAACTATACCACCGTGCACCACTGATCTAGATCATGTCTAAACTTTAAATCATCGCACTTTAAAAAACATTCTTTTATTAGAAATAACTAACGAGATTCTTACTGATCTACAATTAGAGGCGTAGTGAGGTGGGGGGTTGTGCAAGGGAGGGAGCATCTTGCCCCGGAATGGGGTGCCAAAAGATTCAAAGATCAAATCGTTTTTCTGGACATTCTCAAATTTTTAAAAAATTTTAACCAGGAAACATTTTGGCATTGATCTAATTATTTATTTTGTTAATTCATGTCTTAGAAATGACCATTATTCTAATTTTACTTCTACAAGAGAGTTGCACTTGCGTTACGTCAGATGCGCTGTGCACGTAACAATATGTCAATAATGTATAAACGTATATCTTGTACGCTATGGAACAAATGTTCGCTCTAATCATGTAGAGTCTATTAGTTTTTTGCACAATTGTGAAACAATTTTCATCACGGATAATAAAGATTACTATTTAATATTACTAATTAAAATGCATAACTAGATAGAGATATATAGAGCATATAGAGTAAAGTGCGAAGTTCGAAATTATTAAGCCAGCAGGCAGCAATTTTCACGTTTGGATTTTTATAGCACCGTAACGGTCTGACCTATGAAAAAACTGATGGTATCTCTGAATTCCTCGTCCTTTTTTTTCTATAAAAATAGATCGAATTTAATGTATCACTAGACTTGGTTAAAATTAAATATGAGTTCAAAGAGGTGTAGGGTAGGTATCGCCAAGCGTACTTTACCTCGAGCAGATTTTTCCCCAGTTAGTAAGCTCGAATGGGTTGATGGAAGGTTCGAACACATCAAAGAAAATATATCTAAAAACATGTTTTAATATTTAATTTTCACTATAAAGTCATTTTCTTTTTACTCCAGCGCAAGAACACCATCCATTGTACCATTTCCCACCCTCCACAACTTCAAATAGTCTCTTTGAGCTGATGAGCAATCAGACTTAAAAATAGCCTTAAGGCCATTAACCATTTCCTTCACTACCGGATAGTAAAAAAGAATTATTCCACACCTCCTGAGTTTGACCTCACCATGAACTTGGCCTTTACAAGGAAAAGGAAATAGTATGTGTCGGAAGTAAAGAAAAAAGGTGCATGCGCAGTAGCAATATAGTAGTAATTTGGTAAACATTCAAATAAAAAAGTTTTAGCAATAAAAAGTGAACTGTTCGAACTTCTTGACAAATCGGGGCAGCTCGAACTTCGCACTTTACTCTAGGGCAAAATTATATTCTCTTTTGAAGTAATTTATAAGATAAGTTTAAATAGTGCATAGGCTTTTACTTTAATGACACTAACCTGAACACATGTTAAGTTTAAATAGATTCTTTAGATGCAGACCGATATAGCAAGATTTTCTTTTTTTAAGTAACGTCTGTATTTGGGTAAGATAAGATACTTTTTGTACACTACTAGTGTTAGACTTTGAGATCTTAAAGTTCTAGACAACATCTAGAACTAATGGATGCTAAAGTAAACAAAGAAAATAAAAGTGTTTTTAGGTGCGATGACATTTTCTGATTGTATGCTGCGTATTTCCAAGTACTGGGATAGAAATATGTAGGAGACGAAATGCATTGGCTCATTGGGTTGGGGTTTTGTTGTTGTTTTTTTGATTGTATGTATTTCTATAGTGAGAAAAAAGCACGCTAGTTGTCTGAAGATTCTTCAAGTTCTTCGTCCAGTTAAAAGCTTGGGATTTTTAGTTTTAAAATTTTAAATACAACACCTTTCCGATAATACATTGATTTAAAGTTTAAAATAATATGTATTTTAAAAAAAGATCTTGTAGATAAGATATCATTCTATTTCTTTTCTTGATTTCCTGGAGAACCATATGATCGTAATTCTGTTGGTGTCTCGATCAATCTCAAGTCAGAACGTTTGTGCTAAATTTACCACCTTTTTGTGAGACACAAGGGAGCTAGAAATACGAATCCATTGACATAATCAAAAACCAAAGTGACCATGCTAAGGAGAAGTTCAAGGATGGCATCCCGAGTAAGGCTGGCAGACAAACTTGGTATTGAGTTGGTGCTGCCGAGAATTAGCAGTCAACAGACACACGAGCTAAAACCACATGTTTGGATTTTTAGAGTTGTTACAGAACAAGTCTTTACATTACGTAACTTGATTCGTTAGTTTCTTCATTAACATCTCCCTTCTCAAGCAGTAATAATGCTCAGTTCAACCTGTTTTGTCTTTATACTAAAACGATGGAAGAGCTGGAACGTAAAGAAGAATAACTGTACTGTGCACGATAAGCATTCATCGTTAATCTCAATGAGAAGCTTTAGTCAAATTATTGAGAGTTGAAGCTACGTATTTGATTCATAGGTGTCAACTTGCACCACCCTAAAAAAAATCCTGCGGGCGACCCTGGAATAATATGTTTAGAGCTAGTCATTCATGATAGTTAGAGACTTAAACTATGCTCTTAAGTACATTCGGGCCAACCGCCATGTTCTAATAGCATGAGGTCGAATGTCTACTCTTTCTTGGCTAACTTATTGTTACCATTATATTTATGAATTGTTCTAGATGTGGTGTATTCTATATGAAACAAAAATCGATTGCATAATTAATTTTTAAAACAAAATAGTTTGCGTTTAGAAAACACACTATAGCAGTTGCACTGAAACTTTGCAGCCACAACGTATTGTGAAATATGATTTTTCATATCTCTAACAGTTTTTTTAGATTTTAAAGGGGCAGCTTAAATTCCTTCAGAAAGAATAAGTAGGACAAAGGTAAACATTTTTTGTTACCTGGCTAGAACTCTAGATCTATGTAATTTTAGTATACACATTGGAAACGATATCGATATACAATTCAAGGGGAGTAAGTTGTCATCCTGTTGAAATTGTAATAATTCATGGCTTATGTCCCATTAAATAATGTGAAGTCTACTAGTTTGAAAGGAGAAACATGACATGTAACATAGAAGTGATCCATGTTATTGAGAGAAGGGAAACAAATTATGGCGAAACATATAAATAAGCCCCGACAAGGACCGAAACTCTGACTCCGAACTAACCCCATTGCCTAGCAGTGACCAGGTACCAATTTAACATCTACAAAAACAGATATTTTAACTCAGAATAGTCTTCAGATCTCTGCACCGGTAGAGTTGGTCATGTGACTGCGCGCCTAGCCCACATCTCTTTCCGTACTCTTCCTCACAAACAATTCTATAGTTCGTGTCCAGGCTCTAACATAATAATAATAATTATAATCTTTATTATCCGTGAGAAAATGTGTTTTACAATGGTATTTTACAAAAAACAAGACATGATTAGAGCAAACATATGTACAGTAGATCTACGTTCATAGCCCATGGCCAAATTTGTAACACAGTAAGTTACTCTTTATTCAACGCTTTAATTGTCAAAGGAACAAACGAGTTTTTCTGTTTCTTTGTTTGAAGTAATGAAGTAATGGAGCCCGAGACTTCTTCCAATGCTTTATTTAGTCTTCACAGGGCGAATTGGTTTATCCTGTTTTGTCAACATATAGTGAAAGGATTCTGCAAGAAACATTTCCAAAAAGAGCAGATAAAAACGCGGAACTATATAGGACCACTGGCAACAGGAGCAGAGAAAGCAGCTGTTCGGAACAGCATTAAAGACCTGTACTTAACAACACTAAAGACCTGTACTTAACAGCACTAAAGACCTGTACTTAACAGCACTAAAAACCTGTACTGAACAGCACTAAAGACCTGTACAGAGCAGCACTAAAGACCTGTAAACTTTCATTAAAATGATATCAGAAAAATGTTCCAAGCCAGAGAGATCAGTAAAGGACAAGAACGAAGACGCCATAGCAAAGGAAGTAGGACTGAAGAAGAGATCGAGCATTTTCACGAGCTACTGAACAGACCTAGTCCTGCAAACCCACCAGAAATACAGCGACTTGCAAGAGACCTGCTTATCAAGTCTGTGCACCCAGTAAAGAAGAAATCCGTTGCGCAATCGAGAAACTGAAAATTGGCGAATCTGCAGGACGTGACAACATCCTGTTAGAAGCGTTAAATGCGGAAATCTAGATAATCTTAAATGTACTCTACCCTCTCTTCTGTAAGATATGGGAAAAGTAAGTGTTACAGATTGGAAGTAAGTCTATATCATTGAGCTTCCCACATAAATTATCACGTACTTGTTGCGTAATAGCTTGTCAATACAATATTCTTTTACACCAAAAATATCTAGTCCGGTTATCCATCACAGAAGCAGGAGTCAGTAACAGAGATCGTGTCTTTAACAAAGAAATCATATGCCGAAAAGGTCTCGACCACTTAAAGAAATTATGACCGAGCGTCGCATAAGATTTGCTGGACATGTCCTCCGATAGAATGACTCACGCATACCAAAAGTTGTAATGACATGGAAGCCAAAGCAAGGAATGCGCAAACAGTGACGTCCTCGTATAACCTAATGGCACACCTTCATGGAGAACCTCAGAGCAGTGGAAGCCGGATGGGGAGAAGTTGCCAGTGACAGATCTCTATGGAGATTATTTGCCGTTCAATGAGTTGAACGGCGCAGGAGGGTCAAAGTCTAGGTCTTAATTCTAAGCAAATCTCTAGTAAACCATTCGCGTTAAAATCAATTACAGTGTAATTGAAAATCCACAAAGTTAAAAGTTTTAATGAAAAGCCAGGAACTCAAGGTTTAAATATCCGTTGTAGTCTCACATAAGCATCTTTTAACAGGTTACTATTTCTGAAAAGTACTTTGATCTAGACCGTGCTGACTCAAGAGTGTCTCATCTTGTACAGAAGTAAATGTGTCCCTCCATGATCCTAAAGGGTTACAATGACTTCAATGAATACATTTAGTGTATAGTTATCTCGTGACGTTGTTTGCTGTTAAGACTTGTCACGTCTGCTCCATATTTCTCTTTGAGCTAAGTGTCTCTTTATCTCTTGTCCTCACATCTTTGTCTGGAAAGAAAAAAAAATAAATGTTACTATTTTTTTTGTCTAGAATTCAGATTAGCGAAATGTTTTTAAATAAAAGAAGGCCAGTGGTGAAGCTACGGTGAGGGACAGGGGAAGAATTTGAAAATCCCCACAGGCCCCCACTTGAGTGGTGCCCCCAAATGAGTGTTCAAGTTTTACATTAAATATTAAGCCATCATCTCATGTCATAATTTCTAATGTCAAAATGCAGGGGTTCAAAAAGAGGCCCAGCGCCCCCCAAATGATGGCTAATTCCTACCTACGTCACTGAAGAAGGCAGTTAAAAAAAAAGGAGTTATTCAAATATTTTAGTAGTCTACCATCGGACAAGACAGACTTGTTAGCCTAGCAAAATATATGAATCCAAACCTTCTCAGACTTGCTGCTAAACAGTTTTTAAAAAAACCAGAAGACTGAGAAAATCAACTAAGAGGAAAATCATTGAGAATCTTGCAGCCCACAGTACTACAACCAGGCAGAACCTGTAACATTGCTAATTCCAAAGTGCATCGGTTTCTTGTCATTCCCTCGAACCAAACCTCTGCTTTGGAGTGGGGGGAGGGGCCGCTGTAATGTTGACATTGTTCCGACCATAGCTGATGACAGGCTTTCTTCTTGGCACTATGGCTTGTAGACCTACAATGGTCTTTTTATGGCAGACCACGTCAGACAAATCTTTGGTCGTCTAAAGTTTTAGTCAGCTTGTAGTGCTATTTTGTTTGTCCTAGTATATTCAAGTTATGCAAGCCATAGGGACCTTGTGAAGCTAAGAGCTGGCAAAGGCCTTCCTTCAGGGAACAGTACCAGCAAAAATTATCAGAGGCCAACAGAGAAAGCGATATGAAAACAAAACATAAAAAAAAAATAGACGGGCTTGTCATTGAAAGTCAAAGCAAAAGTCAAAGAGTAATGAATAAAGACAACCAACAGATCTTGCGTTGTGCCCCAACGGTCCAACAGACTGAGGGGCAGGTTAAGGTGAAGGTGATGATATTTGGTGAAGTGATGGGTGAAGATGAAGTATATGAGATGTGAATACCTCAACCCAAGTATTCTGTGTATATTTATGTTGGTAACTAACAATAACGTCCAATGGCAGTTAACATTGAGTCTAGAAGCCATTTGGAGCGTAGGTCACGGGGCAAAAATCTCCACACCTAGTCCAGTGAAAAAAATCTCCACACCAAGTCCAGTGAAAAAAATCCCCACACCAAGTCCAGTGAAAAAAAAACTTTATAAAATATTAATAAGATCAAAGCAATAGACCTCTAAAGATAATGAATGTATGGATGAATTCCATTAGGACTGACAATGACAACAGCTCCAAGCAGTGAATGTGCTCATGAACAACCATTGATTTTCCCGATTGTTCAATAAACTGGTAGACTGCCCTAATGGTTGGTTGGCTAGCATACTTTTTGGTCCGATGTCCTTTTTTTATATTCTTTCTGGCCACTAAAGTAAAGAATAAGGATTCCATTCATGCCTCGCGATCTTTAGGGCAGATAATATTAAGGTCATCTGTTACTTTAGCCGACGGTTAACAAACAGGAAGTCACGTGGCCAGCACAACGACCAACCGCCTTTACTTTCCCCAGCTAAAGTCAGGTACCCATTAGACTTGGATGGACTCAGGGGCGCCCCAAAAAAAATCCCGAAATTTAAATCCCAGCCTTCAGCGAGATTCGAACCCAGGATCCAGGATCCCAGATTCAGAAGACAAGCGCTTAGTTACTCAGCTAGGGCGCACCCCATTAACTCGAAAAGAAAATACCGTGTTCTCTTACACCTCTACATTAGATTTGAATTGGTTTTATCATCATCTCATCGGCAGATTATTATAAACTCTAATGGGTACCTGAGATACGTTGGAGGAAGTACTGGTAGTTGGTCGTTGTGCTAGCCACGTGACAGCCTCGTTAACCGGAAACAGATCACCTTTACATCACTACCTCATAGATTGCAAGACCTCAAAGGTAGTATTGAATTTCTTTACTTATATTTTATTTTATGAACCAAAGAGCTGGCCTTCAGAAGTTACAAGATAGACTATAAACACCAAACTTCTATTTTAAGTAGAATGGTGAGAACAGGTTAGGAAAAAGAGCTATTTGTTTTCGGATCAATCTGACACAGACAGACGACGCAAAGCCAATAATGATATTTTTTTCTAAGGTGTTCGATTGGGGGGAGGGGAGCTAAAATGGATGGATGCGATTAGAGCCCAAAATAAAATATTTTTAAAAATGTAAATAATAAAAAAAAAAATCGAAAAGAAAAAAGAAATGAAATAATGAAAACGTCTTGAGACGGAGAATAGGCAGAAATCTGGCACTCATTGCTAGCGCCCCCCCCCCCCCCATCTCCCCTCATCTTTTTTTTTTTTTCAAGAGACTGGAACCTATACCTCAACATTACATGCTGACTCTTTATAATTCAATTTGGTTGATTTTCGAAACCTTTCAAATACACTGTGGCGGTTTAGCAGCGAGGAAGTTATAGGTTAATATATGTGGTTTGCTAACCAAGGCGAACAAGTCTCTCCTGTCCGATGGTAAAATGTTAGTGCTGGTAATGGAAATGGATTTAAACACTGAGCTACCTATCAAATACTTCTGAGGGTATGCGTCTCAAATAGTTTTGGACAATTAGTCCAACCCCAGGTCTTCACTAGTACACTCACATATTGGCTTCGGCGGCACATGGTTACCACTGACAGTAGAAGGGACAAAAAGCGAACAGCTAGCAGCGCGCCTATATCCAGTAAGCTTCGGGTAGAATGGTTCGATAGCCTTGGTTGGCAAACCTCCTGTGCTGCCTTGGTCTTGTTGGTTGGCTGCTGGCTGACTAAGACAACCCGTTTCATGCTCTAATAACACTAGGGAAGAAGGAGCTTTTGTACAAACATGGGAAAGGCTTCGGAAATCAATACTAAGGAAAAGTCAGGAGCCAGTGACCCTAAGGCAGCTTGCAGCACAAAGGGCTACATCCTGGCAGAACCTGGGATGCGACAAATCTCAGACAGTATTGACACTTGCTTGGAGACGCGGTGGCTCAGCGGTAAAGCGCTTGGCTTCCGAAAAAAAGGGTCCCAGGTTCGAATCCTGGTGAAGATTGGGATTTTTAGTTCCGATGATCTTTGGGCATCTCTGAGTCCACCCAGCTCTAAAGGGCACCTGACATTAGTGGGGGGAAAAGTAAATGGCGGTTGGTCGTTGTGCTGGTCACATGGCACTCTCGTTAACAGTAGGCCACATAAACAGGTGACCTTTACATCATCTGCCCTAAAGACCACAAGATCTGAAAGGGGAACTTTACATTTTACTTTTATTGGCACTTGCCATTCCTTTGGACACATCGGCTGTGAGGAGAACTTCGCTGTGGGTGCCATGTTTCGTCCATAGTATTCTGATCAATACACGATTCGGACTGAAAAAGGGCATAGAATATTTAGGTCAGTATTTCACCGCTTATGGTTGGTATTTTTGGTCTTTATCTTATCTTATAAAATACAGACGTCACTTCAAAAAGAAGACGATTACGCCCTACGCATGTTCATAGGTCAATCTCGTCATGCATATCAATCAATGTCCTAAATTCTGTAAAGTCTTGGGTTTTGCTGGCTGACTCAGGCAACCCATTTCATTCTCTAATAACACTAGGGAAGAAAGAGCATTTGTACAAATGTGTCCCAGCATATGGAACGAGGAATGTGTCTTTATCTCTGTGTCTTTCTGAGTATTTTATTAGATTTTTGTTTTTGTATTTGAAGATTATGGTTCAGTCATAGACATAAATAAATATAGACTGGCCGAAGGAAGTAACTTCATGTAACTTGAAAACATGTATATCTATTGTATTCGGATTTCCGAATTATGAAAAATTGCATGATCTTCATTCTTAGAGATTAAACAAAACTACACTGCCTCCTTATTTACAATATATATAGGTTATGGCTGAACTAGATATGAATACTTAACTTTTATACTGCTCATAAATGCTGTATAATAAAGAACACAAAATTGCAAGTCACAAATTTTCGTTTCATAAGACTCTTTAATCGGCCAGTCTATATGTATTTATGTCTATGGGTTCAGTCTTTTATATTTATGTATTATTGCTACTTAACTTTTAAGTCTTATTTCCTATCTAAAAGAACGCTTGCTAAATATCCTTTTTTTTTTATTAATTATTATTAATATGAATTTAAACAAAACTTAATCTAACACAATGTTCCTTTATTTATTTTTGTAATTCGCTCATTCCCGTTGTTTCTTTGCAGATATACTTCTTTTACTTCACTCTATAAATTAATATAAAGACAGTTTAAGTTTATAATTTATAATCCTCTAGTACAACATAGGCTTACGTTACCGGTAAGCATGAAATATTGGGCCTCTCTCTCTCTCTCTCTTTTTTTTTTCTTTTAAATCAATGTTTTATCGGGTAATAGGTCATTTGAAGTTCGCCCACCCTCTTCTCGTCTGCTTAGGTTTCTTCCAGCCAAATGACGTTGTCATCTAGCGTAACATGACATGCCCTATCTAAGAATTTAACCAATCGCATTCGTTCTTAGATCGCGTGCTTCTCTGGAGTTCACTGATTGACTTTTCCCTCTTTCTTTTTTTTTTCTTTTCCTCCCTTTTTTTTTTCCCCTTCTGGCAGGCTACCCGACACGCCCACCTGCCAGAGTACACTGCCCCTCCCCCGTCACCCCCTCCACGACTCCCTCCCACCCACAGTGCTCTTCTGCTAAGCTCCTACCTTGCGACCAGGTAACGGGTGAAAAGCACACACACACACACACATACACCTAGAGCCATCCTGAGTCGACCTTTGACCTCCCAGCCCTGCTCCACCCTCACAGTCAGAAATGAGTCACTGAATACAGACAAACGAAAGATACTTTTTTTTCCTATTTTTCTCTCTTTCTCTTCTAATCTATATTAACCGTTAAATAGGTATATCAAAGGCGGCGAGTCTGGGGCGAGAAAACAAAGGAGAGGAAGCCGATGTGGCGCCCAGAAACACTTTTGAGAATGTCTATTTCCTGTCTTTCCCCTGCCCATCAGTTCGCTGGCCTGAGCGCCGCTTCTGCTGCTTCTAGCAACTATTTGTACATTCCAAAGCAATGTTATGTTTTTATCAGTATCAGACGCGCCTTCAGAAGTGAAGCCTATTGCGACCTAACCCAAACCTCGTGCATGACGGCAGGGGATCCCGGCGAGATGGGTTTGAACACAGAATTGTCCAGATGAAAGTCCGAAGCGCTTACGGCACCACTAGGCAGCGGAACAGGAGGCTTAATGTGGGTTTTAATTAAAATCACACATACACGACATACTCGAAAAGAAACGAAGGCCAGCGGGATTACATGAAATGACACGAAGACAAGCGGAATTATACGAAAAGACACGAAGGCTAGCGGGATTACACGAAATAGCACGAAGACAACCGGAATTATACGAAAAGACACGAAGGCTATTGAAATTATACCAACTTATACGAGGTACACGAAAATATACGGGAAAAATGAAGCAGTTTAAAAGTTGTTTCATGTTTTTATTAATTCGTGACCTCAACAAGTCAGACAAATCACAATTACAAACAAATTAACAATCATGTCACAGACGTGGATATTATTCGGCTATACTTAAACTTGTTTCCATTCGTTGTCTGCTATAGTGACACTTTAGACCTACTTATCTCTGGGGCAGAATGTGTAACGGTCATCTGTTTCTATAAACCCACCGATAACGAGTGTGTCATGTGGCCAGCACAACGCTGGATTTATCTATAGGTAACTTAAAGCTATAGCTTAGGGTTTATACTTGTTATCACCCCTCCCCGAAATATAGGTCTAGTTTTGCAGAAAAAGCAAAGAAATGAATAACCTTATGCTAATTTAAAGGACCCCAATGTGTTCAATAGCTCCGGGCCTTAGGAAGTCAAAATCCAGTGCTGTTCCCGGGCAGAACAAAAAAAAAAGTTATGCACTACATTGTTCAATAAACAGATCAATATAACATGGCTAGAATGTATTGTGAGAACCATTGTAAAGAAATATATCACTTTTGTTGTCGATAGAAAATGAACTGAGGTTAAATTGGGTTGGGGGTGCGGTGGCTGAGTGCTTAAGCGCTAAGCTTCTTAACCTGGGGTTCTAGGTTCGAATCTCGGTGAAGACTAACATTTTGAATTTTAGAATTTTTAGGGGGACTCCCGAGTCCACCCAACTCTAATGGGTACCTGACTTAAATTGAGGAAAGTAAAGACAGTTGGCCATTGTACTGGCCACATGACACCCTGCTGGTTAACCGTTGGCCATAAACAGATGACTTTAACATTATCTGCCCCATAGTTCGCAAGGTCTGAAAGGGAAACTTTACTTTGTATATAGTGTTCCACTCTCACTAATGACTCAAACCATTACTTTATGTTAAGAGCTCGTGAAACCTCTACGTGACCCTGTGACCTCGATTACATTCTTCCAGCAATAAAAAGCCGTAAGAGCGAAAAAGAAGAGAAAGCGATATGAAGAAATTTGGTGGCGCTATTAAAAACCTAAAGAGAAAGGCAAACTAAAACTTTATGGTCATGCCCTCAAGTCCTCAGGGTTCACTGTGTAGATTATCAGATGACAGTGCCATGAAAAACAATAAGATGCAGACATAGAAATCGATAGTAAGATAACATTAAAGAATGGACTTGTTTGTCATCGAAAGAGATTTTATCCAAGACAAAAAAAAAAAGATTCTTAACTTCGAAAGTTGGCTTTTAGCTTTAATTATCTTATAATTACTTGTGCCCCACGTGTTACTGCGTCACTTAAAACCAAACGTGAGCGACTTTGGAAAACCTAGGGAGCGATGACGCAATCCGCCTGACGCGTTGGAGAAAATTCCACACAATTTAATTATTGATAACTATTTTGAGTTTGTCGGGAGTCAAGAGAGACAACTGTCTAGCAAAAGAAGCCCGATGGTGTTCATTCATTATCTCCAGGGCCCTCTTGATGCCACCAAATCTTATTTTTTTTAAACAAGCATATTTTCCTTGTGTGGCTGGAAAGGTCATGAAGAGGTCACAACTGGCAATGTTTCGACAAGGTAGTCGACTGGTTACATAATTATTGTCTTCAAAAAGAAATATTTTATAGCCACATCTGCGGTGCTGTATACGAGTAAGATCGGTGCAACAGGCCAATGCGTTAATTAAAAATTTAGAAAAAATGTTTCTAGAAGAAACTTTTTATTGGTCTGAGTGTGTGTAAGGATATGAATGTATATGACTGACTATGGACGTGAATTTCTTTACTGGGGAATGTGTTAAGGCGCCCCATCAGCTACCATCAAGCAATGTAATAAAGACAATACAGGTTCGAAAAAAACTTAAATAAAACAGAAGATAGAGAAGCTGGAAAAACCCAGATAACACAACACTGATTCAAGTCCAGCCTAAATCCAATGTTATGTTGGCACTAACTGCTCTGTGTCGCGTATTGATTAAAAAAAAAACCAACGGATTGTTAAGTGAGTTTGTTCAGAGTAGGACAAAAGAAATGATTGCTACAGACGAGCTGGATTGTTAATAATTAAAACTTAATTTTTTTGTTTTTTTCCATTTCTTAACCGTCCATCCTCTCTCTTATTCTCCAAATTCTCTGTTTCTCTGATTCTCAGCCTCTTTTCGTAATATCAATCTCTTTCTACTCTCTTAATCTCCCTTCTATTCTTTCTCTCTTTTTCTTACCTTTTCTCTCGATCTCCTTTTTTTTTTTTATACTCTCCTACACCCTGATTACCCTTTCTCTCTTACATCTTGCTCTCGATTTCTCTTTTTTCTCTTTCTTTTTCTCTCGCTATTTCTCTCTATATTTCTCTCGTGTTTTTTTTTACAATCTCTTATTTTTTGCTCTCTACGTTCTCTCTTCTCTTTTCTCTCTCTCTCTCTGTTTCTTTCTTTTTTATGCTCTCTTTCTTTCTCTAACGTTTTTTTTTACTTTTTCTCTATTATTCTCTCATTTTCTGTCTCTCTCTTTCTCTACTTTATCTCTCCATCTTAATGTGTCTCCCTCCACTCTCTCTAGTTCTCTTTCTCTCTCTCTTTTACACCCCCCCCCCCAGGCACTCTCTCTTTTGCTACCTCGTTTCTTCTTTTCCTGCACACTTGTTCTTTAACTCTTTCTCTCCTAATGAACGATACAATCGATGATTTGACCTCATTAAAATAAAGAAATATTTGGTTTTATAAACTTTGAATTTGTGTTATATAGCAAGAGCAGGCATTCTCCTATAATTCTATACCAAAAGTAACGTTTTCTGATTACAAACTAAAATGTTATTGAAGTTAAATCCTAACAGGGTAGAATGTACACATATGAAAAATGAACGATTCTGTCAGAACGTGGAAAAATAATTACAGAGATAAAGAGAAAGCCTTTTCTTCTAACATTCATTTTGTTTGACCAAATTTTGTCTACAGCCTACTTTTAATTAATGTCCAAATACAATTAAACCTTACACAACCAGTACTTAAATATGCACTAAACTTAAAATATTTCCTTTTTTTTTTTAAGTTAACTGAAATATTCCCTTTCCCCACCCCCCACAAAAAATAAAAATAAAAAAATGATAATCTTCTATTTTTACTTTGGCTTCTTTCCCATCAGACACCTGTGTATAAACGCATGCGCACTGCAGTGGCAGACAACATGTGCCTTTTTCCCCATCCAATCAACGCTCTCCAGCGATAGAATGTAGATCTATGTCTGGGACATACTTTTGTATTTAACCCTCACAGCCAAACTGCAGCAACTGTTGGTATAACACCAACCTTCTTACAGGTGCGCGGCATCACTTTCATAAACCTAGTATTTACTGGGTCAAATATGTCAGGGCTTCTGAATTTTGTCGTTACTTTATAAAAAAAAAAAGACAAAAAAAATGGAGGTCTTTTTTAAGTTATGGTTCAAAGTAAAGAAATATAGAAGAAATAGGAAATAAAGGTATTGAAATCTAAGGGATAGAACAATGACAATAAATACATTCGCTTTCCTAAATCCCTTAAGCGACTTATCGGCATTCACTCTCTAGTGAAGATTTCTGCACCAAAAGTTGATCACAGTAATCTTCTTCTCTTGACACTTTGAAAAAAATCCTGTCTACTTTATGCAATGAAATTCAGCAACAGAGTAAAAGAGAAGAAAACGGTTTAAAGAAATGCGGTGGCGATGTCATTGAACTTAAACGCAAGAAAAGGAAAAGAGGAAGATTTTGAAATCATTGGGTGAAATAAACAAGGTCAGAGACGCCATATTGAAAGAAAGATTATTCTTGCCAACTAAATAATAACCAAGCAAAATAAAAATAAAACAAACAAAAAAAAAGCTTATATTAAGTAAAGGTAGATCACCCTTTAATAGCTGCCACATATCTTAATATTGCAAGTTTTATATCCCTTTTCAAAAGAAAATAATTAATTACCACAAATAA
The DNA here is from genome assembly GCA_030265305.1 of Biomphalaria pfeifferi. NCBI lineage: Eukaryota > Metazoa > Mollusca > Gastropoda > Planorbidae > Biomphalaria > Biomphalaria pfeifferi. The sequence continues at coordinate 549,866 of JASAOG010000084.1, forward strand.
ATAAACTAATCGGTTAATTTTTTTTTTATTGATTCCTGTGCTTGTCACCGACGATAAACAGTTGTGCACAGCTTCGACTTGATCCGAGAATGACAATTAGGATTTTAAAATAATGTAAAAGAATATAGACAGACAAACAGGCAGACAGAGAGACGCTTTGTAACTAAATTTGTGCTCAAGCGAAAGTGGTTAGAAATGGAAAACTGAACCCAAATTATTATATTCTTTTTTAAAACTATTTCGCTTGTGAATACTCTTATTCTGTACACCGGATACACCAAAACTAAATCTTGCTATTTATAGATTAGCAACCATTTATGAAAATCTCAGATTTACTTGACCGGCAAAGGAAGAGGTCAGGAGAAAAATAAACGATATATTGGACTCACATTTGTTTAGAGCTCTTTGTCTTAAGTCTTGATACTTCTAGAATTTTTTTTTCGTTTTCGATTATTTTGTACATGCATCCCCGTTAAAGTTATCCTATCCTATACAATGTCAAGGTCAGTGCTGATGACCTACAACACATATTAGAAAATGCATCATTTCTCGAATTAGTTTTTGAACAGAGGGTGAGCAGAATCCACACGTGCGTTACATTTGCGGCGTGAGTGTAGCTACAGGTTGTAGGGGGATAAGCGAGCGAATGTAGCTACTGGCCTGCCGCTACGTCACAGTGATGCAATCTAGTCTCCTGCTTTGTTTTGTTAAATGTATCTTAAAACAAAGGGGGGGATCAAAAGGATAGAAACAAATGAAATAAACAAAGGAGAAAAAAAAACAAAGAGAGAAACAAAGGAAAGTTAAAATGGGAAAAAATAAAGGATAGAAGGAAATAAACAATCGGAAAAAGAATAGAAAGGAAGAAACAGAGGAGATGATCAAAGGGATAGAAACAAAGGAAAGAAACATTGGGAAGAAACGATGGGAAAAATAATAGAAAGGAATATTCAAAGAAAAGAAACAATAGGAAGAAATAAAAGATAGGAAGAAGAGAATAAAAGAAAAGACAAAGAAAGATAAAACCATTCGAGAGAAACATAGGGAGAGAAGGAAAAGGTAAGAAACAAAAGAGAGAATCTAAAAGATAGAAACTAGACAAACCAAATGAAAGAAACAAAATTAGAGAAACAAAGAAAGAAAAACAAAGAAGGGAATTAAAAGGTAAGAAAACAAAGAGAAAGGAGAACACGAAAGTTAAGGGGGAAGTATGTATTTAGAGACAGGGATTGAGAGAAAGAAAGAGAGAGAAAGGGAGGTAGGTATGTGATATTTAAAAAAAAAAGAATAGGCACCTGCAGACTGTTCAGCTAAGTGGTGGGCTTGTACTGTTTAGATGACGCGCGTGCGTCTGTGCGCCACCGCGCATGCGTGCAATGTCAACTTGTACCTCTGGCGCGCCACCTTTTGTGTGCGTGTTTGTATGTGCAAAAAAAAAAAAAAAATTAAAAAGAAATGGTTTGGGAGGGGGGAAGAAACAGGTCTGAGGGCATATTATGAGATGCGGAACACCTTGTCTGGTGGATGTTTTGTTTTGATTCGTGGAGATGAGATACTGCGTAAAATGACTTGTGAGGAGGGGAAGCAGGGGCTGGAAAGTGCGAAACTTGATAAAAGGGGAGGGGAGGGGGGAGTTAATAACTTCTTCCTCTCGAGGGACTAAAAAATGGAACCAAATTTAGAAGCCGGGGGGGGGGGGGAATGGAAAAATTGAAGATTATGGCGTTAAGGGAAGTAACTGGAAATTTTTTAAAGAAATTTTTAAAAAGCGAAGCATCGCACAGTTTCTAAGAAAATAATAATTTTTTAACAGTACTATATCTGCTGGAATGTAGACCAAAATGTCCTCAGCCCCTGAAGAGAAAATGTTTTAATATATATATAATTCTGCTTATATTTAGTGACATTGAATTAATAAATTTTGATCGATCATTAAATTCATATCCATTTACATACAAACTATATGTACCATAAGTTCCCTGTACAAAAAAGATATAATCTTTTATCGAAGACTTCTATTATATGGCAAGACAGCAGTGTCTGAATCTGTCATTTTATTTGTAAATTTGACTGATATAGATTTTGGATGGAACTGCTTGAGACTGAGGCAATACTGATAACAAAACACACACAAATAATAATCTTTATTGTCCGTATGGAAATTTGTCTTACAATGTGTGCATTACACCAAACAAAAAACATTATAACTATAGGAAACCAAAGTGTACATTCACGCCAGACTCACTCATTATTTACATGTGACAAAGTTTATATCAGATTGGTCTTATTTAATGATTCGATTGCTATGGGAACAAAAGAGTGTTTGTGTCTGTTTGTCTTTGCTATCGGTGTCTTGTATCTTTTGTGATGATAAAATCACAAAATCCTGACACAGAGAGTGATTCTTTATTCCGAGGATCTTGTTAGCTTTTTTTTATACATGTTTGTCCCAAACAACTGCCCAAATGGGGTTTGTTTTTTGCCAATGATTTGACCAGTAGCATTTAGGATTCGATAAAGTTTATTCTTATTTTTAATGCTCAGATTGCCATACCAGGCAGTGATATTGAAACTTAAAATATTGCAGATATGAGCTTGATAAAACATAGCCAAGGCCTTTTCGCTAACATTAAACGAGGACAGTTTTCTTAGTAATCGTAATCTTTGCTGCCCTTTTTTGCTGATATAATCAGTATTTGAAGTAAAATTTAGTTACTCCCCCTGGCCTTGCGACCCTTATGCTGCAGCTATTTTACTTGTTGACATGTCGGATATTCATGTAGGCGAGGTAAAAAAAAAAAAAGACACTCCAATCTGGATTTGAACTCAAGCCTCCAAGATGGAAGGTCGACGTGTTAGCTACTGAGTCATTGATTGTCGACGTTGTCTTTCAGTTCTTTCCCTAATGATACATTTCGTTGCAGTCATTCAAGTACAACTTATCTTATAAAATACGGACGTCACCTCATAAGAAGAAGATGATTACGTGTCCATAGGTCAATCTAGTCCTTGAGAAGTGTCGATGGTATCTATGGGTGTTGTGGAATAGTTTCAGTTCTATCAATTCAAACACACAACGATCAAATTTACTTATTTCCCTTTTCAACTAACATTTAAATTGTGCCATGCTAATTAATAATACCATATAATATCAAACAGCAATGTACTATTTACATAGTATTTACAAGTATCAGTCCCTCATGTAAAAATCTAGACATCATATAACCAATTTCCATTTACTAGACCTTTGAATAGTTTAATAGTATTTCTCTTTCCCTCAACCATGTTAATTTCTTCTATAGTGTTACCATAATTTAGTTTTTCAATATCACTATCCTCATCACTATAATCTCTATCCTGATTTTCATTAGTATAGTAAACTCTACTTGTTTGATTCCTATCTCTGTGTTTACTACTACTTTTGTTTTGATTTCTATCTCTATATATTTTCTTATCATTTGTTCTATAGTATGTTGGTTTTTTACAATGGGAAGCTATGTGAACTTTCTTATGGCAATTGAAACAAGTTATTTCTTCAGAATGATTATCTTTAGATTTTGATCTTCCATTCCTATCTCAATTCTATTTTCAAACCTATCTTCAGTTTCTCTAGAATATCTATCATTTCTTCTGAGTTTTCTCTCACTTGTGTATCCTATTAAGTCTACCTTATTCTTATCTTTAGTAGAGAATGGATTAGTAGGATAAGCATTTTTATAAATTCTCATTATTTCTGTTACTTCATCTAGACATTTTGGATTTCTCTCTTTAATGAATGACTGAAGTTGGGGATCACACTTGTTAATGAAGTTATCTAATAGAATGAAATTTTTTAATCCCTCATAAGAATTTCCCACTTTTTCTAACTTTACCCATTTATTGAAAAAATCTTTCTCCATATTAATGGTAGTTTGGGGTTATACAAAATGATGGTACATTATCAAAATATGTCTTTCTGAACGTTGTAGCATTATGACCATAGGCATTCAACAACTCTCTTTTCAAGACTTGATAGCTATCATCAATATAATGGTCATGATTTTGGCATATTGTTAAAGCTTGACCATGAACGAAGTCTATCAGTATTTCAGACCATTCTTCCTCTGGCATATTAAATGTAGACATTTTTGCCTCATATCTTTTCAGAAAATCACCAATGTCATCCTTCTGTTCATCAAAACTTTGCGTCTTCCTCTTTAGCCATCTTTGTGTGGCAGCATTATTTGAATTATTTGTGTTATTTCCTTGAGTTGTCTATGCAGTTTGCGCTCTGGCTTTTGCTGCATCCAATCTCATCTTCTCCTTTTTAGCCTCATGCTCTCTGTTTTTTTCTCTCTCTTTGTCTTGCCTTTCTTGGTCCTCTTTTTGTTTCTCATATTCTTCCTTTCTGATCCTATCGTGTCTTTCTATCTCTTGTCTTTGACGTTCTTCTTGTCTCTCTATCTCTTTTTTCCTTTCTTATTTTATCTTGACGTTCCATTTCTTCCCTCACAACTTGCTGTACATAAGCTGCCAAGTCCTTTCCTTTTAACTCCATGGCCTTTCCATCCTGCATAGCTGCTTCCTTAACCTCCTTAAGGTCCACATATGAGGATGTAGCCATTGTTTTATATTTTCACCCAAATTTATATATATTTTTATTTAGCCTATATTGGTTATGGCTATACTTTCAACTTATTTTATATTAAAGTTTTTTCACAATTTTATACAGGTTTTAAGTGTTATGTCTCTATAGATTCCACCAGATTCGGTATTAATAAATCAAAACAATCGTAGATGCTACTCGATCATTAAATAATTATAGATCTAGAGTTACCAAGAGCACTATGACTATGAGTATGAATAACTAGATCTATAACCAATTTCAAATTTGATATGACTGAAGTGTCTAAAGACAGTGAAGTCTTAGTCTAGATAAGTCATAAGTAGATTAGATAAATCTAATCCAGAAATTATGCCAATTATGGTTCTATTTAACCATATGAAATAAATATGTCCATACAATATGTATCAAATATATCTTTAACAAGATATATCTAGAATGTACTACCTTCATTCATCTTTGAAATTAATATTCAAAATTAGAATCTAGATCAGTAAATGTACAAACGAAATGTACAAGAATTTGTGGATCTAAAATTAGCCAGACGACAGTGTTTGACTACTATGCCAGTTTCGGCATTATTCTCATGGCAAAATCTTATTTGATTTTAACCGCTCAAACTAAAATGTATTTTAGTCTGATTCACAATACAAGAATCTTACCTGCACTTTTTATCATTAAGTGGAAAAATAACAGATCTAATTAAATTAATAAAAAATAAATAATATAATATAATATACACAAATGAAATAATTAAATGAGACAATCGCTATGGGTTGGGATATGACAATATGGCACACATTGATAACGTCACAAAGTAACCAAGCAACAACGGATGTGACGTTTACACAAACAAAAACAATCACTATCCTAAACGTATAATATAGCTTTTCATCTAAATTACGTCTTTCCCCAACAGTTTAAGGCGCACCATCTGATTTTACTCAGGCTAACGTACCAAATTTAGACAAAATCTATTTCTAAGGGCAATCTAAACATATACTAATAAGAAAAATGGCACTTAGCTTTGATAAGAAAGATTCCTGAGCTCGGATTCCCGAATATGATAGATCTACAGCAAATTCAACTGCCTCTCTTCCAGTTCTGACTTTGTTCTCCGGTGCTGCCAGTGGATACAATCCGTGTTGAGTATCCCACGTAATGCCCCAGATGTCTTGATATGCCACAGCAAAATGTTTCAGTTTCTTAGATGACTGTTGACGACCGTATGTAAAGTTCCGACGACTTTGTGTAAACAGTTACTGACGAATAGGTTAACGGTTCTCCTGACGACGACTTGATTTGCGTAGACGAATACTGGCAAATAACAGTGAAAGTCTCCTGACGGCAACTGATCTGGGCAACTGACGAATAACGAATTTCTTGACGATGACTTGATCTGGGCCGGCGAATAACGACTTTCTTGACGATGACTTGATCTGGGCTGACGAATAACGATTCTCTAAAATAGTTCACTGCTTCTGCTGTTAATCTGGTAGTACGACGAAGTTTGCTGTTGTATGCTGCTTCACAAGACCAAAATGTCCGTAATGTCCAATGTAGACTAGGTGAGACCAAGGTCACCTCCGACGACGTTCCGTTATACGATTAACGGTTTTCACAAAAATAAGTGGATGTAGCTGTTTCCACTACTTCAACACTAACAAGTCTAGATATGGTCTAGACCAACTTATAATAAATAGATCAATGTTCAGCAACGACAAATACGAATTCACTAACCTTCCAAAGGTTAAACGCAGTGACCGTTATAAAAGTGGCAAGCAACCGGTTCAATGAGCAAACTGCTCCACAAGAATCTCTCAAAGGGTAAGACAAAGTGATTTAGTTAGCTAACAAACTTGTAGTACTTCACAATACTGTCCTTCTCAACTGCCGAGGTAAAACTTGATATGACTATGTGGCTCCTACGACTGTTTTCGCAAGCGAAGAAAAAATATGTCCAACAGGTTTACTGACAAACTCTCACCCGTTATGAATGAATGGTTCCTCGGGCTCCAGGTCGATTCAGCATATGAAGATCAGGCGTTGATAATATACTCGTTGAGTAGACCAGACGTTGAGATTATCACTGTCCTGACGAAGGTCACCCTAAGTTAACGGCTCGTTGAACGTACGATCGAGCAGGCGACGACTGCATGTATAACTGACGACATAGCCTAAACAAAGTCACTCTGCGATGATGCTGTGTTCAGCCGTACTCCGATGAAACTTTATATCTTCGAGTGCACGACCCTCACCTGAGCAAACGTTCAGCTTCGAGGTCCGGTTCAAAGTTCGGCTTCGAGGTTCGGGGTCGCCACTGTGATGTACTTGTTCAGGCTGTCTTGAGGTCAACTTTAAATGACTTGAATTTCAATCAATTACTCTGCAAGCGTTTGAGTTTTATTGTTCGGGTGTATTCAATGTAGTTGATCAACACTACAGACTAAACAAGACGCTGGATGTAACGAGTCAAGAGTCAACACTGAGGAACAGTTCATACTAGAGTTATTCTAAGAAAAGGCCACAGTAAAAGTCTCTGTCAAAATAAACACGTCTTTACCCTAGAGAATTCTATCGCTAACTGATTTTCCGGTCTCTATCCCAACATATCCCAAACGTCACTAGTCCCGTTCAATATACGTCTTCTATGGTGCGTCGCTAAATAACTAATACTATAAACAAGGTGTCTAACACAGTGCTGACCTCTGTACAAATGTAAATGCATTGACTACATATAGTTTCAGTAAACGTGGATATCAAGCAACTAAAATATTTATAAAATCCTTTTTTTTAAAGCTTTTCTAAGGGGAATAACTCCACCCTTACAACTAAAGCTCTCAATAATGTAGAAGTTATTTCCATTATTCAATACCAACCAAAATAATTAATTACCAATAATTAATTTATTAATTGTTTAATGTTTCAATACATCTCGTTTTCAAAATTGTAAATCATCATCATCACCATCAGCATCAAACTCCATTTGAGTGAGGGCTTGAGAGGCTTAAATCATTTCTTGCAAAAGCCCTGGACAGAAACCCTGCTGTTTTGCGTAGTGCAAACACGTCACCATACAGGTCGAGAATTTCGGTTTTTCACACCTGTCGAGATGGAGATCAGCAAGTCTGGAGCAGTCAAAAAGGATAATAGGCACGGTTTCCTCTTCTTCCCTGCAGCGGGGACACCAGGAATCAAAATTTGGCCATAGCCGTGAGAAATATGAGCCAACAGGACAGTGGCCTGTCCTGCGCTGTGCTATAATAGCTTGCTCAGGCCTGGACAGCCTCTACCACGGGGAAGTGCGGTCAGGGCACCTCATGCTCTCCCAGACTCCACGGGCTTTTTGGGACCTGTCCCAACACTCAAACCACTTTTCCATTTCTGTTTTTTGAATTATAGCCAGAGCATGATGAAGACCCGCACCCTGTTCGGTGGGTAGTGTTTGCCCTCCCTGGTGGGCCAAGGAGTCTGAAATAGTGTTGCCAGTTACACCTATGTGACTCGGTACCCACTGCATTATTACACGGGTGCCAAAGCGTTGCTTTATGTTGTATGAGGCCATGATGACAGTGTCGATCTTGGAGGGCCATGGTCCAGGGCTTTGCAAAGCCTGTAGTACAGGTTTTGAGTCAGTGTCCAAAACAATCTGTGTTGGCCTCAAATGTCCCTCGCCGAGTTGAGAGTCAATAACTTTAAAGGGTTCACAGACTGCCATGGCCTCCGAATCAAAACTGCAAACATTACCACATGGTCCAAAGAGTCAGAGCCAAGAAACTCGATGTAGGCTCCATAGCCTGCTCTCCCGGAATCTATTGATTCCGAACCATCAGTATAAGCAAAAATAGCAATGGGCTAAAAGGTTAAAGGTTCTCCAGTGCTATAATTAGAAGGTCTTTAGATGAACGACTTAGCTTAGTGGCGTTAGGGTCTACTAGTTTCTAGCGTATGTCTGGGGTCCTTGGGCGACAACAATGGGGAAGGTGATGAAAACGTCGGTTGGTGGAGAGGCCAGCTTTATCAGATAGTCTAGTAGCAATGAGGCATAAAAGACTGCATCTGGATACGTCTTTTGCAGCTCATACCATCCACTGGAGTTCAACACTTGTAAGTTTCAACTGGATCCGATAATTTATGTGGGAAAAACAAGACATAAAATTTCTTTGGGGGACCTACATATTTAACGATATTTTTTAATACTGAATGATTTATTTCCCTCGTTTTTTTTAATCAAAAAATGTAATTAATTACCAGCAATTGAATGATTAATTAATTTTTTTCATTGATTCATATATTGCCAACGCCAAGGAATAAGTTAAACACGCGACGAGAACATATAATATTAACAATGTTACTATCCAGTGAACGATTTGTCGTGTGAACGATTTGTCGTGAACAACTGTCGCGGAACAAGTTATCGATGAACAAGTTGTTTGTGAGCAGGTTGTCGGTGAGCGATATGTCGGGTGAACGAATTGTCTGGTGAACGAATTGTCGGGTGAACGATTAGTCGGTGAACGAAAAGTCGTGAACGATTTTTCTGTGAACGTAGTGTTTTGTCCCCTATGTTATCTAGTCTCCCACGACGTAACACTTAGGGATAAGTCATAGTGATTTAACTACTTTAGTTCCCTGGAATTTGTGTGAAATGGGAATTAAGGCGAGGGGGGAGGGTGCCGTACATCGCAGAATATTATCCTAACGGTTGGTAAAGTAAAATGTCACGCATTAGTTGTGACTAAGAGTTTGAGAAGAGTCTTGTGTTCTCTTAAATAAATCTTTCTTTACGACTCTCACTATTGCGACTTACTTTGCCGTCTATCTTTCCAAGTACTCAAAGCTGAGATCATTACTATAAACCTAAACTCCATACCACTTCAGCAGTTCATTTCGAAGTTGCCAAGTATGAATTTTAATGGATGTATGAACAAAACTGGATTTTAAAAAAAAAATGCTACAACCAGTTCGATAAGGAGCGTTGTAAAAAAAAAATATCATTTCCTGGAGGGGATCGGCTGCTATCTCTTTTTTTTTTCTTTTTACCGGAGCGCAAGTTGTAAAGAGAAAATGTATTATGGCTTACCATCCCTTTATTTCCACAGGGCACAGACGCACGCGCGCACAAACACGCAGTAGAAAGTCATAAAATCATGTTGGCATTGTCCCATATTCCGCATCGTCAAGACGCTATGGACGGGCATTAATTCTGAAAGGAATTATGTTCAAATTACTGGCTTCGTACGCACATGTGTGTGTATGTAAATCGTGTGTGTGTGTGTATGTGTGTGTGTGTGACTGTGTGTGAATTTTAGTTTCTTTATTACCTTCCGCTGTAAGTCACGGAGTTGAAACTCGTTCACGTCTGATGAGCTGAGAGTTTGTGGCTCGTTAGCTTGATCGGCTTGATCATCTCCTACCAACAGTCACAGTCAAGTCTGGAAATGGAAAGGGGCGGGGGCATTCTATTAATGAATCCGTGTTCTATGATTCTTATGTTTTCGGTGATTGAATATTTATATGAGGGCTCAACATTTAGATTGTGGAGAAAGAAAGAAGTTTAATTTGATATATAAATGCCATGAAACACACATAATTAGTATTTCTCTTCTCTGTCTTGGAGTCATATACAGTTCCCACACTTTTGGCTCGGGACGCAGATTATTTTTTCATTGGCCATGTCTTCGATTCCAAAAATTAAGAATGAGTGCAGTATTTCTTCACATGACCATGCAGACCCAGTTGCGACCTAAATATTTTGAATCATCTAATACAGACATAGCCGTTATCCACGGGAGGTCTATATAAGTTGTCCTTTTGTCGTCTGCGCCTGTTAGCAAGGTCACTTTTATAAATATCATATGTATGTCCCGCGACCTTAGTAAGAACTCTCCATCTGTCTCTTTCAGAGGCCATCCGCTGCGAGCTGCTTTTCTCTATGCCAGTGAGGGCAAAATGGCGACTGATTTGATCTTTATAGCGCTTCCACCGCGTCTATACTTTTTTATTATACTGGAAATCGTTTCAATCATGAATAATCATTTTTTTTTTACTGATTTTGGTGACATTTTCAAAACAAGATCATCCCCCATTTATATTATTAATGTAAATGTCTGACCATTATTTATTCAGTACCCATTCTAACCGGTAGTAACAAATCCACACCTCTAGTTGAAAGGGACCTAACTAAAAGAACACGAGATGCGAGTCAGTCGGAGTTGGCAGCACCTGAAAGAAAATCTAGTGTATAAGGTCAAGCTCATAAAAAAAAAAGTTGAAAAATTATAAATGAATATACTTTAGCTATGACCACTCCTGGCCACTTGAGGTGAGATACCAAACGCCCCGATTCAATCACCAAACATGAAATGGCCTCTTTGAGTGCAACTATCTCAGGGGACGTTCACTTCTAAGCTCTAGCTTCAGATTATCCTAGCAACCAAATCCTTTCTTCACCAGCGCTGTGGTCATCTCAAAAGCTGATGTGATAGCCCCGTAAGACTTTCAAATCACTTTCTGAACTGGATACCGGGCGACAGTCCTCAGTGCGCAGCAGGTGGTGCGTGGGTAGCCTTGGTGGAGGTGGGGGGGGGGGGGGAGGGCAAGGTTTGGGAAACATTCTATTAGCAAATTTTAATTCATAGTTAGACCTTATTGTTATATATATATATATATATATATATATATATATATATATATATATATATACATATATATATATATTGTCACGTACACAGTATCTATATTTAGCCGCCCAAGGTTGCCAGGCAGAACTTGTTAGCTCGGGTAATTCCATCACGCGGCAGGGCTATGTGTCAGAATAAATGTGATTGGTTTTGAAATATTAATTATTGTACATTGAGCTGCATTTATTGGTTGGCATTGCAACGAGGGGATGTTAGACACGTGACAACGCGATACCCGGGGAAAGATTCTAGATTTTTAGTCAGTGTCGTACGGAACGTGTTAGGATTCAGACGTATATTTTACATTATTGTGTAAATCATTTATTTAGCAGAATTATATTTATTCTATTCTATTTAAGTACATTTAACCATTGTAATTATTTGTGTATAGCTTTTTCAAGTTTTGAATTAAAGCATTTGTTTTAGACGAAGAGAAGTTTCTTCATTGAATATAGTAAGATACTTAGATCGACTTAGCGATTGGCAACTTCTAGATGATCCTCTTACCAACTGGCAACATTCTGAATGATCGTATTATCAACTAGATCTAGCTACTACTATACGATCATCTTATTAAAGACGATTACAAGATCCTCGGCAATTACGATCATTGATTGTGCTTCAACGTGACATCTTGACATCAAGTTTGATCGTAACATCTAGCACTATTGATGATCGTAACATATAGATATATACCTTCCTCTCCCACTCTTTATCTCTCACTCTCTCTATAGCCCCTCATTATCTCACTGTCTCTCTCTATACCCCCTCATTATCTCTCACTCTCTCTATACCCCCTCATTATCTCTCACTCTCTCTATACTCCCTCATTATCTCTCACTCTCTCTATACCCCCTCATTATCTCTCACTCTATCTATACTCCCTCATTATCTCTCACTCTCTCTATACCCCCTCATTATCTCTCACTCTCTCTATACCCCTTCATTATCTCTCACTCTCTCTATACCCCCTCATTATCTCTCACTCTCTCTATACCCCCTCATTATCTCTCACTCTCTCTATACCCCCTCATTATCTCTCACTCTCTCTATACCCCCTCATTATCTCTCACTCTCTCTATACCCCCTCATTATCTCTCACTCTCTCTATACCCCCTCATTCACTCTCTCTATACCCCCTCATTATCTCTCACTCTCTCTATATCCCCTCATTATCTCTCACTCTCTCTATACCCCCTCATTATCTCTCACTCTCTCTATACCCCCTCATTATCTCTCACTCTCTCTATACCCCCTCATTATCTCTCACTCTCTCTATAGCCCCTCATTATCTCTCACTCTCTCTATAGCCCCTCATTATCTCTCACTCTCTCTCTCGTCCCTCCTTCCCTTCTTTGTCTCTTCTCTCTCTTTCTCTCACTCTCTCTCCTTCCCAATCTGTCAATTTAGTCTCTCTCTCTCTCTCTCTTCCTTTCTCCCCCCTCCCTCTCTCGATCTCTCTCTTAATCTCTATCTCCCTCCCTACCTCTCTACTCTAACCCTATCCCTAACCCTCTCTCACTCTCTCTCTCTCTCTCTCCTTCTCCCCAAACTGCCACTTATGCTATCGCTTTCTTTATTACTCATATTTAAAATTTCTCCTATAAATTAACTCCTGTTATTTTTTCCATCTGCTCTTTTCGCATTTCCCCCTTTTATTTACACCCTGGTCCATTCATTCAGTCCTCTTCCAACCACTTGACACCAGAAAGAAGATCTGATCACGCTTGAAGTCTCCGTAAGTTTCCAATGCTAACAGGTTTGGCTCCGGTTCAGCAGTGGTCAATCGAAGAGGCTGACCTCATAAAAAAATCTGAACGCGCGAATCCTCTACCCACCTCCACCCACAGGTGCCTTTTTTTTTTTGACTACATTCAATAGCTTGCCACTGAATGACAAACACACACACACACACACACAATGCACCCAGGACGGGGGGATCAAGCTAGCGTAGCCAAACCATTTACTGTGGTATTACTATCTTAGAGTTTTAATGCTTTAAAGTATTTTTGTAGAGGAAAAAAAGGTGGGGGGTGGGGAAGAGAATTAAAAAAAAAGATTGAGAAGGTGACAGACAGACAGACAGACAGACAAGCAACGTAACAAGCGTCGTCGTCAATCTTTAAATAGATAGTAATATTTATTTCGGTTCAATGCCAAAGCTCATTCCTAAACTAATAGTGCTGGTAGACTGACTTTGATCCGTAACACTTCATCAATGTACGTGACTTATGACCGAAAAAAAACAACTCAATTCAATTGTACAAGTAAATCTTAAACTCCGAAGCTTTATCCGCAAATTGCGATTATTCAACCATTCCGTCTCTAAACATTGTTTTTAACATACAAAGGAGAGATTGTATGAAACATCTTTTTAAAATATTTAAAAAGAAATTTGCCTAAAGATTGTTTTTCAATTGGCTATTGGTACTAACGTTTGATTAATATAATGGCGCTCTTAAGGTAATGGATCCAATTCTTTTTTTACAAAGCTTCTATTGACTCACATTCTTCTGTCTGTGTGATAAAAGTTTGTGCACGTTATTTCTCTATCACCCTATCTCCGATCAAGCTGAATTTTTTACAAAATTATTTCTTTTACCTGAGAAAACAAAAATCAATAAACAAAAGTAGCAATCCAATCATCTAATTAACTATACGTAATTCATTATTTTTGTTTGTTGTCGAAAAAAGGATATAGATTCTAATTTATTGAGAGATATAGTCGTAAGTGTGAAGTTATTTCCCTTGGATAAGCTTTTTTTTTCTTTTAAGTATTATATATATTTAAACCTATATACATAAATGAAGAAACAGAAAATTCAAAAGAATGTGTTGAAAAAGAGATAAAAAGAAACAAACTACTAAAGAAGAAGCAAGGAAAACATGCGTCTATTTTTGTGTACATTGTGGAAAAAAAAAAACACAATCTTAAAAAGCGTTCCATCTTAGTGACAGACTTAGGACACAGGAGACACTTCATTGTGTGGGACATCATGATCAAGAGATACGACCTGTTACAAAGTGATCAGAAAAAAAAAATACCTCCCTTGTCAAAACTAGGAGTTTGAAAAGGAATAACAAAATCGTCAGTTTGTTAAAGGGGAAACCCCAAAAAAAAAAAAAAAGAGGGAGGGGGTGATGAAGATAAAGAAATATTTCTAATGAGAGGATAAAAAAAGGGGGGGGGGCAAAGAGGACTGTATGGGTAAAAGGGAGGGGGTGGCATAAAGGGGGAGCATTAGGAAACAAACTTAAGAATAACCCGTGGATTAAGCGTGTGTATACAACTGGGGCTAGTTGAGCTCTTACAAGGGGCGCAATGTAGATCTCATCACTGATAACTTCACAACGGGTTTGAGAGGAAGGAATAAGGACAACCCCCGGGTGGGTTAGGGTCCTTTGACCTATTTAGTCAAAACAAAGTACAAATATGTATATAGGCCTACTTTTTTGTTTCACGCGGTTATCATTGCACTGCAACTAGTCATGGGCCGGAAACTAACTTTTACTATCTATCTATCTATCTATCTATCTATCTATCTAATCTATTATTTATTTATCACTTTGTCTGTCTGTCTAAATCTATCTTTCTGTCGAACTCAGGACCATAATAACGACTGTTCGAATCGCATGCCACATAAACTTTTTTTTCTATTATTCTTTATTCTCAATTATATTTTGGAAGCTTCTGAAAACTAGCCCATTACCTGAGATGAACATTGCAGTAGTTTCCATATCCTGCAGTTCACGTCTTTTTTTTTTTCTATAGAGGTGTTTTCGGGACAGTGTCTTATTTTCGGGAGATTGTCTTGTTCGGGCCCCTCGATATTGAATTGCAGTTTTAAACTCGCTTGGTCGTTGTGCTTGCCACATGACACCCTCGTTAACCGTGGACCATTGAAATCGATGACCTTTACACTATTTTTCCTATAGATTTCAAGGTATGAAAGGGAACTTTTTAAAATTCTTTTATTTAACAAAGATCACACAATAAGGAGGAAAGAAGAAAGACATTTTAAAAAATAGCAATTGCATTGTCCATTGCTGCACAATATGTCTCCATAAATAGCGAATCCATGTCTATAAGGCGTTACCGTCTGTCATGTCGATAGCCAATCACCGAACAAGCCTACCACGTATCGATCTGCTGTGACGCTCATAGACCCTAATGTTGGGATAAACCTTATTGCATAAGAATACGGGCACGCGGGACTCTAGACAATTGACACATCAAAAAACTAATAAAGCACTGAGAATAGTTAACATTACTATTATAAGTAACAAAAAAAAAGCTTACTACATAGAACTAGCTACCGAAACTGTAAAAAGAAATGCAAAAGATAATTGAACAGGATAATAGCCATGACTGAACATGAAGAAGCGAGAAATTATTTAACAGAACTATAATGCAGGAGAAAGTAATCAAGGAATATAACGTAAATGAACAATAGTGCAGGGGAAAGTAATCAAGGAGCGTATATATAAAAAAAAACAATAGTGAGGAGAAAGTAATCAAGCAGCATATAATTCAACAGAACAATAGTGCAGGGGAAAGTAATCAAGAAATATAACTTATCAAACGAATAGTGCAGGAGAAAGTAATCAAGGACCATAAAAGAACAAAAGTGCAGAAGAAAGTAATCAAAAGACATTTTTAAAATAACAATTTAGGAATCAACATAAAAAATGTCTTCACTGGTCTCATTTGCTTGTGTACATTTATCTGTTGACAACGTTTTCATGAGTCTTTTAATAATAATAATAATAATAATAATTTGTATTATCAATACTAATTTTTTTTTTGATAAACTCTTTTTTCCCGTAGTTGACTACTGTCAGCAAGTTACAGTGAGAGTCTAAACTTCACAAATTTATAACTAAGCTGTTTGTGTTTCGTAATAGTATTTTTCTTTTATTTAAAATCTTTTTGTCTCTTGTGTTGTTGTTTCCCATTATAATAAATTTGTTGTGCCAAATATCTCGCATTCACTAAGAATGTGTCTTTTAACGTTTTTAATTTTTTTAAATAATTAAAACTTTGCTATAATTAAGTTTACATTGAAATCAGTTGTTTTTTTTTCCTTTTAAAAAAGATAAGTTTGACTCAATAAAACCACGGTTTGTCCTACATTATAAAAACAACAACAATGTGACAGCTATGTCTACCATGACGCCATCAAGAAGAGCAATTCAAAAAAGTGATTAAATGTCCACTGCTCGGTAGTGACGACATTAAGATTCCCAGGATCCATCAATAAAACTACGGGCCACACATAGCAAAGACCACACACATGAATTCTGTCCCTCCTTAGAGATACTTGCTGGCATTGCAATATTTAATTTACAGTTCTTCCTTCTACCAGCCCACTTAAACGTGGTTTTATTCTGGTCCTTAAAACACATCTTATATGTATATATATGCGTTCTCCAGAGGATAGACGCTGAGGCAAGCGGGTGGAAAAAATGTGACGATTTTCACGCACCGATACCGTTAGTGCGCTTTAAGTCCCTTAAACAGCCCTCACCACCCCCCCCCCTTCCTTTTTCTCGTTTCAGTTCTCAATTAGGTCCCACGTTTTAAATCTTAAAATATATATTTTAAAAAAGAATAAAGTCCCTTTAAGCAGCTAACACGGCGGGCTAGACGTTAGTGGGAAGATAAAAGTGGAGGGGGATAAGGACGGTGGACATTAGGAGGGGGGAGGGGGAATTCACTCAATTCGTGACGATCAAAGGAGATCGTTCCCATTCGTCTCAGCTGCACTCCACAGAACACACACACACACACACACAAAAGCTAGGTTTGGAAACACATGATTTTTTTAAGTTGGGGGGGGGGGGGGGCAAGGGTAAGACTAATGGAAGTAAAGGAATGGGGGCTGTGATTGTTTGGAATGGCCGGGGGAAGGGGGGGTGAGCAGTTTGGTTACTGTTTTAAAAGTATCTTTTCGCTCTTGTTGTTTGTTTGTTTTTTTTGTTGGAAAAGAATGTCGACGATGTTAATTGCACTAGTAAGAATACTAAAAAAACAAACGTATTTGTACGTAAGCTATATTTGATCCGTGCCTTCGTGAAAGTGCCATGATAAAGAGTTTCTCCAAACTAACAAGAGTCGTAAATAAGACATTGCAATTAAAAAAAAAATAAAAAGAGATTTAAAGGGAGTTTGTGTTTTCACTCAAACTCGTAGGCGCTTATGTAGAAAAGTGTGTCCTTTTCCGGGGGAATAGTAATTAGGTCAAAGCGAAGATTGTCATATTTTAGAATGATCATGATAGTCAGATATAAATAGCCCACCCCCCATTTTCTTTTTTTAAATATCAATGTCATCAAATGGCCTCTAATAAGATCTACCCAAATTTAACATCATTTGAGAATACAAAAAAAAAAAATTTGAGAAACTGAATATTACTAACCTCAAAATCTTAAACAAATCCAAAGTACATTAGAAATAATGATTTAATTCGAGTAACATTCCGCGAGATGATACATTGCCGGCTTTTATTCTACGCCCTCCTATTGTAATGTTTAGAATGTCACTTATATTGACTGGTAAATAATATTTTAAAACAGGTGTATAACTTTGTACATACAATTTGTTAACTATGGTTCTAAAAACTAAATTGCGCTCTTTTGGTAAACAAGATATATATGTTTTAAATTTTAAAAAAACAACAAAAAAAAACACAATTTGGTGTTCAATATATATGTTAGATAATAATGTTATATTAAAAAAAGGATATTCAAAAAAAATTTAAGTCGTTTCAACAGTTCTAAATATTAGAAATCGTAATATCTAATACAACTCTAGAATTGACTGTTAAGCCATCTTATGACTTAAATACATTTAGACAGATTGCATGATACAAAAGTGTGACTTATATACGGGAATAATTTTAGATGTTATAAAAAGAAAGTATATATTTACAAATAAAAATAGTACTCCGCAACTATTTTAAAACGTTTCTAGTCTTTCCAGCATTTAGTAATCAAAGTTAAGACTTTATATATATAATTTCATTCGTTTGTAAGAAAATAGAAGAATTCTTTCTTCCCTAGTGCCTTTAGAGAATGGAATGGGTTGCCTGAATGAAACAGGAAAACCAACGATTTAGCAGAGTTTACGTCATGCATGACTAGAATGAGACCCTGAAATGCGTGGGACGTAATTATCTTCTTTTTTCTTTTTTTTTTTTTTAAGTAACGTCTGTAATATATAAGATAAGATAAATGTTATAATAACTAAAAGCCTTCAGTAAACGTGTAATTATAATTTACAAAATAAACAATCTTGTGAGAGAGAGAGATAACTCCTCGTTAGCAATTTAAAAAGTTTTACATGTGATATAATGGTAGGTTTTAGTAAACATGAAATGTATTATTCTAAATGGAATAAAAGAAAGTATAGAATGAAAAAGTATAAAATGAGCAACACTATCTCTCCTACATAAAGAATTCAGAAAGAAACTATTTATATTTTTAAATTTCTCATAGTAATCTTTGTACACATTTACATTTTTTTTAAACAGCGATTTTAATTGAAAGTAATCTCTATTCAGCCAGTAAAATACAACAAGAGAGAAAAAGACGAGAAAGCGATAAGGAGTAATGTCGTGGTATAACAAGGATTAAAAAGACAACAACTATGAAATTTAAGAAAAGAGGAATATTAGGATCGATTTCGAAATAAATTTAAAAAAAAACGGTGTCAAGAATTTTTATTGAATGTTGTTGATAAATAAATAATAAAATTAATTTAAATTTTTGCTACAAGCAAAAGAATAAAAAAAAAATTATTGCGCATTTCAAATTTATAATGGGATGCTCATATCTTTGCGTCCGTTCATGTTAATCACTAATTACCATGCAATATATAAATTGAACTGATCATGTGTACTAGATACACCTGTTTCTGAAAGATGAAACTGCGGATTATTAAGCATGGGTTTGTCTGAATTGTATAGACATGAGTTAAACATGTGGACAGGTTTTTTAATTCTACATAAATGCTTAACTAGCCGTAATTGACAAAACATTGGTCAAATGAAAACACGCAAAAGAAGGAGTCGACTATTATCATCTGCGAGATGGACATTTTAAAGCGGAACCTGTTAGTTGAGAAAAGTAAACATTTGGAAGGTCCCCCCTCCTGGAATGTCTTGAGTAGGGGGGGGCGGGAGGGGGAGACAATAGACAGGGAGGGTACGAAATGGTAAGGAGGTAAAAAAAACAAAAATAGGTAGATCAAACTGAGTCGGCAATCTATTTGTTAGACGGCGGATGGGTTCAAACCCCCGCTTCCCCGTCTCCCCCCCCCCCCACGGCCAATCATTTTTTTTCCTTCTCCCTTACACCTTAAATCTAAAATAGTATATTTTTTTTTTATAAACATTATGTCCGGCTACCCTCTTTCCTTTCTCTATGACGAAGATGGAAGAAGCAACGAATGTGTGTGCGCGCGCGCGTGTGTGTATCGGAAAAAGGAGGGGGGGGGGGCGGGGGCGGAAAAGAGGGGCTATAATACGCTTGTGTTTAACTCTAAGCGATCTAACTCTATATGTACCCCCCTCATCCCCCCCCTTCACACACACCTTCTTTCATGTCACTGTCTCGCAATTCTACCGCTTGTCTAACGGTTTCACCCCTTTTAAACACCGGGAGGAGCTCAGCGCCCCATTTCGGCGTTTTGATAGGATAGCGCTTTGACAATACCCGGCCAGCCCCCTTTCTGCTTTTTCTTTCTTTTCTTTTTTTTTTTTTAAGCTGCTCGCCTGTTGGGCGTGTGGGGGTGTGCGCGCGCGTGTGTAGCTCGTCCCTGAGTTACATGTAACAAAATATTTACTATTGTTTACAGACGTCGCTGCCGTGTATGTGTATACATCGTCTTGTGAGTGTGAGTGTGTGTGTGTGTGTGTGTTCTGAGGGCTCGATCGTAACAAGGCAACACACAGATTTGACATATATTCCTAATCCAGCGAACACACCACCGAGTGGCGGACAAAATTATTACAATTATGCGGAAAAGTTTTTCCTTAAGAATTACTTTTCTTTCGGGTTTTGGCTTTGCCCGGCTTCGCAGTTACTGTTGAGGTAACATCGACTTTGGTTTCATGGTTCTAGATCTATTTTCCTTTTAATGAGTGTTTCAATATTCTATCATGCTTATATTAATTTCGAGTGTTCATTTGTTGATCTAGTGTTGGACAAGGTAAGTATTCAATAAAGACGTGTGTTTAACTTTAAGAGAAACAATGTGTGCGTCTCTAGATTTAGCACGTAGTGGCACTGATAGACAACTATCGCAATTAGGTAACTCGCAGTTGATTGTTTATTGTGTGCGTACTGTCTTCTCGTGAAATGGAGATGCAGTACTGGTCCCATCTTGTCAACCCATGACCTACCTCAGGGGTCAAGCTGGCGGCCATGGCCAGGTGTGCTCACGTGCTAGCGAGAGATAATTTATTATTTTCAAACGTGTTAGTGAAAAGGAGGGGGGGGGGGGTAGGACCAACTCGCACGCGAGCTTTTGTGTGTGTGTGTGTGTGTAAATGTTTGATGTCTGAGACTAACACTGACCGTGAGGAAGTTTATTAATATTTAAAAGAAAAATACAACAAGTGATAGGTAAGTGGTAAAACTTCAATCTTTCGTGTGTATAGATTTAACGTCGTACTAGAGGTTTTAGAAGCGCCAATAACAAATAATGAGATCCAATCGTGTACAGTATATCAGCATAAGCCTAGCGGCCATGTTTAATTCATTACTAGCTGATACCCGTACTTCGACATTTCTTTCTACATATGTGTTTGATGAGAGTGGATTGTAATTCTTACAATCGTGATGAAATCCATAAGTTATGTATATTCTTTATAAATTGTCTATATTTATTTATTAACAATACAAACTATACATTTTTTTTTCAGCAAAGGAGATATAACACAACAATAAATACATGCATATAAATTATAAGCTGTGGAATCATGTATTAGTATAATAGTTTTACACAGATATATTTTTATTATTATTATTAAAATAAGACTGAAAGACAGATTTCCTTATATACCTATATATTGTTGAATAAGTTTACACGATACAGATAATATTGCTTTACATTGGCACTAATCGATAGGTGGCCTACACATGTGGTAATGACTTGCTAATAAAATTATCTTTATTAGTTGACATATTTCTGATGTAAACTTCGCAGATGATGTAAACGTGATACCGTGGTATTAACATTATATTTTGCTATAACGTATAATTATGTGTAATGCAGGGTTGTACAACAAATTTCTCTTAATGATAACAAAGATATATGGTTACCATAGTTGCAATTTAGTTATTAAGTTACTGTTATTATGATAATAACTGTTGTCACTATAGTGATAATAAACATGATTATTATTTTTATTATTACCATTGTAACTGATATAATAATAAAGGTGTACAGAATAGTAGTAACTATTGTAATTATTATCATAAGTCTAATAATTATCATTATTATTATTATCGTAAGCGGTGATATTGTTATTACGTAGAATGTATTATTATTATAATAATTTTTGTTATTTTTATTATTATTATTATTATTATTATTATTATTATTATTATTATTATTATTATTATTATTATTATTATTATGTAGCTTCTTTTTCTTTTAAAGAGCTGGTTTTTAAAATATCATTATATTTGTATTTTATTTAATTTTTTATCTGGTTTCAGCTACTGCGACATAGTCCAACAACAACAACAAATAAAGGAAATTGAAGATAATCGAAAACAATTTGTCATCGATTACCATAAATATCGGGCAGCAGGATCAGTTGCTATGTATTGAAGGAATTAGCAATACATAGAATCAAAACACATCGCTCCGAATACAGGAAGGAAAGAAAAAAAAACACACTAATCCATTCGATACAGTCCGCAGTACGGTTCAAAGTGAACAGAATGCTGCATTGAGTCGTACTCTGCAACGGACCATTGCATTCAGCCTACGCATTGGACTCTGGCTTGATTCATTCAGCTCCTTCATTTACATTCACGCTATCCACACAGAGAACTAGATCTACTTTGGCAAAGAATTTTCTAGAAGGAAAAAAAAAATACAAACAAAAAAAAAAGTAGCTGGGGGAAGAAAATTACAAAAGTGGGGGGTGTGTAATCCGACAACACATACACCCTTGCGTGTAGTTTATTGTACATGTGTACAGTAGCTGACACACTAGTTTAGTTCAACAGCTATAGCACACTGTACACACAGACATTTCATCCATTGAAAACATCAAAGTAAGAATCTAAAAATGCCAACTGAAAAATTAACGGAACACATATACACATTTAGTCAATCGGAATGAGTGCTCACTTATTGACAAGATTTTGTGGGGGTTTTTCAATGTCAACGCAATAAAGAAGATCTTTATTGAAAGTAGTTATTGATCATTTGCTTATAGTGTATTGACAACCCAATTATATTTAAGTATCGATTCAGTGAAGTCTAAAGCCTGCCTCTCAACATAATTTCAACTATTTAGATAAGTCTGCATCTCGTCATAACTTTCAATAATTCTGGTAGGTCTAGAGCCTGATTCTTTCCATACCTTTCAACTATTCAGATAAGTCTAAAGCCTACTTCTCGTCATAACTTTCAATAATTCAGGTAGGTCTAAAGCCTGCCTCTCAACATAATTTTCAACTATTCAGATAAGTCTGCATCTCGTCATAACTTTCAATAATTCAGGTAGGTCTAAAGCCTGCCTTTCAACATAATTTTCAACTATTCAGATAAGTCTGCATCTCGTCATAACTTTCAATAATTCAGGTAGGTCTAAAGCCTGCTTGCCATAACTTTCAACAATTCAGTTAAATCACGCTTCTCATCATAACTTTCTAATAAATTCCACATAGCCATTTAACACCTTGCAGAAACACTAGGGATTAAAAAAAAATTTTCCTTTATAAATTAAATCTATTATATCGCAAATATTTCGTTAGGTTTGCAGTACGAAAATATATGTTATGCCCTTTTAAATCTGATTGCATTTATTTTACATAGTGTGTGTTTAACTACTGTATCCAACGTTTAATATAGATCCAATAATAACATATATAAAAATATATTATATTTAATAATATATAATATATATATATAATATATATATGTTAAAAAATATACATAAAAAATATATTAGGTTGAGACTTTAGTATACATTGGCTAGACCTGCCCTGGTGTAGAAATCACTACACAAAACAATATAAATAGCGTTTGAAGCAGAGCATTCAATTTGACACTAAAACACTAACAATAACTTACTCATGAACATTTTATTAAATGTTAGCAAATTTTAAAAAGTTAGCCCGAGTTTCTGCTAAGCATCTCAGACATAAGTGGGTCCAGGCTTTCCCAGGTTTGGTGCCAATATCATAGCACAGTGGAGCCCTCTCAGACATCGGGTTAGCCTTGCAGCTACAGTGTTTAACAAGCTTGTGTAATTATCCCCCCCCCCCCCCCCAAAAAAAAAGAAGAAATTACCCGAGTCCAATTTCAAATCGTTCGTCCAATGGATCGTCCCCGCGGATGATTTGCTTGAAATAAGGATAACACTGAGTGAAATGTGAACCCAGCTGGATTAATTAATTTCATATATTTAAATACTTTCTTGTGATTTCACGGCGAACCCAGAGAGGAGATATATTTGTTCGGGATAAATTACAAAAAATACATTAAAACAAAGGGAGGTAAACAGCAAAAAAAAAAAAAAAGGCTGGTAAGGTCTTCGTGTGGAATTTACGATTTTGGTGGTTTTGTTGACTGCTCATTGCCAAGAAAAGTAATGACTATTCTGTGTTAAATCGTCTTGAGAGGATACTGTCTCCCGCTGACATTACTGATGTCGCCATGCGCATTCAAGCTATAGTGACCTGCCTGTACTTCGTACTAGTGTTTCCAGCAGACATCATTGGCTTGTGGTGGTAAGTAATCAGGTCAATTAGATCTAACAATCTAGAAATGGCCTAGTTAGTAAAGACTAAAAACAAAAGTGTCATTACATAGATGTAGATTGTTTGAAACTCTTGGGAGTGATGCTGGCTGACATAGTCAATGGTCAAGCAATTCATTCGGAGTCTTAGTTTAAGAGCCTAAATCTTCACAAGCCAAATAACTAACTGGTAAATCAACGCCCAACCATCCTCCATTACCAAAATTATTACTTTTGATTAAAAAAACAAATAACATTTAGGTAAAAGTGATACACCTCTATTTACCCTTTCACCTTCTTTAAATGAAGTGTCATCTAAGACAAGTCTAAGGTTATTGATCTTGTTTGACCTAAATTTAACATTTAAATGTCAAATTTAACATACTTAAAAGTTGTTGTTTTTTTAACAAGTAAAAGTTTAAAAAAAAAGATATCTCATACATGATAACATAATCATTGTCTCTCTTTTTTAAATAAACCACACACACACACACACTAAGTTATAGTGGTATAAGTCAGTTAGCCTTGAAGAGATGTGGGGTGACTTGCCTCGACACGATAATAGTGGAAATTTTCAGCGTTGGTGGATTACTATAATTAGTTATTTGGAGTATCCGGTGTACAGAAAACAGAAAGTGTTGACTATTTCTGCCATTTAGAAGGTATGCGATTTATTGTGTGTATCTTGTAGCAATTTTTTATTATTATTATTAATTTGTTATATAGTTGGCAACAATGATCTTTTTTTATGTGGCTCTCTTGACATTGTTTAGAATTGACAATTTTCTTTGAAAATCCCCAAGTATTTGGCATTCATAAATCGCTGGACACATTTATTTAAAGTAACTACTTACAGAAACGTCTATTGTCAATTAGGTTAATAGTGTACGAAAAAGCAGACTTGTGAATCTTTTCATGCAGTATAGTTTCCTGTCGACAGTTAGAGAATCGACTCGATCATTATAAAGTCTTATTAGACACACTTATCTACTTTCTGACTTTTTTAGTTTATACGATAAGATATAATTTCTTGTCTCGCCTCTATTAAAAGTTATATGTCTGCTACAGTCATATTATGTCTACTACAGTCATATTATGTCTACTACAGTCATATTATGTCTACTACAGTCATATTATGTCTACTACAGTCATATTATGTCTACTACAGTCATATTATGTCTACTACAGTCATATTATGTCTACTACAGTCATATTATGTCTACTACAGTCATATTATGTCTACTACAGTCATATTATGTCTACTACAGTCATATTATGTCTATTACGGCTATATTAACTCTAAAGATATATTATGTCTAAAGTTGTGTTTTCATTTAGTTAGTTTCGTGGTAACAAACTTGGTTGAACTATCTATTGGTATTTATGACTTTAAACTAAAGTAGCAATTTGGCCTATACATAAAACACTGAGCCATAATCTTCAAATCCAAAAAGAAAACATAATAAAATACTCAAAAAGACACAAAGATAAAGGCACATTCCTTGTTAAATATGCGAGGACAAATTTGTGCAAATGCTCCTTCTTCCCAGCCAGAAAAACCAATAACTTAAATTCTGCAAAGTCATTGATTAACATGAATGACTAGATTGACTTAGAAACACCAGTTGGACGTAATCGTCATCTTTTTTTTTTAAAGTAACGTCTATATTTTATAAGATAAGATATTTTTTACTTTAACCTTTTTATATTATAGCAATTTAGTTATCGCTACATGATATGAATCCACCCAAACCCACTCTAGGTTATTACAATAAGGCTATATTGGTTGTGTGATATACACTTCGGACTGTCTTGTTGATAGTAGCCAGTTCAAACAAAGCCTGCTGCTTCCTTTGCCGTCCGTCACGAGGTTTAAACTAGGGGGACACAATTTTAATGAGATAAAACGACGGAAACAACCTGTGACGTGGTAGCAAACTATTGGTCTAAACTGCCCACAGGTTGTGACATCACAGTGCTCATGCCTAGACTCTCTCGTATACAACGAAATAGTGGACTTTCCTCGCCAGGGAATGAATCATGAACCCTTCGACTGCACAACTTCTCCAATAAGCAACTTATGTAGGATTCAAAATGTTCTCTCACTAAAAAACGTTTGGTCCGTTTATGTTGCCTTTCTATGAGCTACACTTGTGGGTCAATCATTGTTTTAAGATGTAACTTTACATTTGTATCTCGGTTTCGACAAGGAGGGAATACTCTTTTACAAATGACTAATTTTACAACATTCAATGAAAATAAGTTTTAGTTTTATATACAACATTTTGTTTATACAACATACATAACACTTGCCAATCACTATTCCAGACTACTATGTCAATACAGTAAGAAAAACAAAACATTCATTTTGCATAATAACAAATGCGACTTCCCAGTTTCCTACAAGACAACCGCTTAATAAGCTATGGACACAGAGTCTAAAAGGCAAACGAGTCACTATTGTGATGTACAAATGTTTTCCTAACATCCATCTCTTAATAATAAACATACAACGATTTAGAATTGACCTTTAATGGTACTTTTTTTCCCATTAAAGTTCGGCAAAGACTCTTCAACTATTTTGGGTATTAATTATGGCTCAACATGTTATCAAAGCAATTTAGATACGACCACTTTTTGGTTTTGTTTCCTAATTGTGAATGTAAGCTTTGATTTGATACAAATTCATGACTTCTTATAGAGACTTGAGATGAAATGTGATATAATTGATAACAATGTGAAATAAGAAATTTAAGACTATAGATCTATGCATGTATTTATCCATCTAATTTATTGTTTTCATTCATCCACTAATCAATCCATCCATCTATCCATCCATTTACCCCATCTATGTGTCTGTCTACATAACTAGGCCTACAAAGTTTCATTTATCTATCTATCTATCTATCTATCTATCTATCTATCTATCTATCTATCTATCTATCTATCTGTCTGTCTGTCTGTCTGTCTGTCTGTCTGTCTGTCTGTCTATCTATCTGTCTGTCTGTCTGTCTGTCTGTCTGTGTGTCTGTCTATCTATCTATCTATCTATCTATCTATCTATCTATCTATCTATCTATCTATCTATCTATCTATCTATCTATCTATCTATCTATCTATCCATCCATCCATTCATCCATCCATCCATCCATCCATCCATCTATCTATCTATCTATCTATCTATCTATCTATCTATCTATCTATCTATCTATCTATATATCTATCTATCTATCCATCTGTCTGTCTGTCTGTCGGTCTCTCTGTCTGTCTGTCTATCTATCTATCTATCTATCTATCTATCTATCTATCTATCTATCTATCTATCTATCTATCTATCTGTCTGTCTGTCTATCTATCTATCTATCTATCTATCTATCTATCTATCTATCTATCTATCTATCTATCTATCTATCTATCTATCTATCTATCTATCTTTGTACATGAGGATATAAAATGTCATTTCTTCCTCTTACAAAGTGCAGGTTAGATTTTTCTTGGAATAAAATTAATTCTGTAGCCGGGACAGTGAATAGAATGGATTATAATTAGTTCAATAATATATTGTTATACATGGTCTTCCCTACAAGAAATTGGCCATTCATTATGTGCTGTAACTTTTCTTATGTTTACTTTTAAACATGGCTTTTGAGCAAAGTGCAAAGATATTAGTCCATTGTAAAAGACTTTTTTGCTGACCGATTATATTTGTTATCCAATTGGTGTTACTATTAATCTATAATAGGGTTATAAACCTTGTTTTACTTTAGATTTCATTTTTTTTTGTTGAGCTACGGTTTTAATTTGTTTCTTTGCCTGCTATCAAAATCTGACCTTGGAAAAAAATGTGTTACAAAAAATAATTACGTCGTACGCTCATGCACGTGTTAATCCATTCGTGCATGTTAATTAGAGACTTAAGTTCTGCTAAGTCGTTCATTTTTTTGGCTGATTCAGGCAACCTATTCTAAAGAGGAACGAGCACTTCTAGGAATTAGTCCTAGAAAATGGAATAAGATATGTCTTTTTCTTTTTTTCTGAAAATTAAAAAATACTATATCAGTATCAAGCCTACGTACTTTTATGTTGAAACTAGGTACTTTGTTGTTGAAACTAGGCACTTTATTGTTGAAACTAGGCACTTTATTGTTGAAAGTAGGTACTTTATTGTTGAAACTAGCTACTTTATTGTTGAAACTAGGTATTTATTGTTGAAACTAGGCACTTTATTGTTGAAAGTAGGTACTTTATTGTTGAAACTAGGTACTTATTGTTGAAACTAGGCACTTTATTGTTGAAACTAGGCACTTTATTCTTGAAACTAGGTACTTTATTGTTGAAAGTAGGCACTTTATTGTTGAAACTAGGTACTTTATTGTTGAAACTAGGTAATTTATTGTTGAAACTAGGCACTTTATTGTTGAAACTAGGTACTTTATTGTTGAAATTAGGCACTTTATTGTTGAAACTAGGTAATTTATTGTTGAAACTAGGCACTTTATTGTTGAAACTAGGTATTTATTGTTGAAACTAGGCATTTTATTGTTGAAACTAGGCACTTTATTGTTCAAACTAGGCACTTAATTGTTGAAACTAGGCACTTTATTGTTGAAACTAGGCACTTTATTGTTGAAACTAGGCACTTTATTGTTGAAACTAGGCACTTTATTATTGAAACTAGGCCCTTTAGTGTTGAAACTAGGTATTTATTGTTGAAACTATGCACTTTATTGTTGAAAGTAGGTACTTTATTGTTGAAACTAGATACTTTATTGTTAAAAGTAGGTACTTTATTGTTAAAAGTAGGTACTTTATTGTTGAAAGTAGGTACTTTATTGTTGAAAGTAGGTACTTTATTGTTGAAAGTAGGTACTTTATTGTTAAAAGTAGGTACTTTATTGTTGAAAGTAGGTACTTTATTGTTGAAACTAGGCACTTTATTGTTGAAACTAGGTATTTATTGTTGAAACTAGGCATTTTATTGTTGAAACTAGGCACTTTATTGTTCAAACTAGGCACTTAATTGTTGAAACTAGGCACTTTATTGTTGAAACTAGGCACTTTATTGTTGAAACTAGGCACTTTATTGTTGAAACTAGGCACTTTATTATTGAAACTAGGCCCTTTAGTGTTGAAACTAGGTATTTATTGTTGAAACTATGCACTTTATTGTTGAAAGTAGGTACTTTATTGTTGAAACTAGATACTTTATTGTTAAAAGTAGGTACTTTATTGTTAAAAGTAGGTACTTTATTGTTGAAAGTAGGTACTTTATTGTTGAAAGTAGGTACTTTATTGTTGAAAGTAGGTACTTTATTGTTGAAACTAGATACTTTATTGTTGAAAGTAGGTACTTTATTGTTGAAAGTAGGTACTTTATTGTTAAAAGTAGGTACTTTATTGTTGAAAGTAGGTACTTTATTGTTGAAAGTAGGTACTTTATTGTTGAAAGTAGGTACTTTATTGTTAAAAGTAGGTACTTTATTGTTGAAACTAGGAAATTTAGTGGATACTTTGAAATTGCTGTAACTTATGATAATGATGCTTTTTTTTTTTAAATGCGGTAACTATTTGTTGTTTTTTTTTTAAATGCGGTAACTATTTGTTGTTGTTTTTTTTTTAAATGCGGTAACTATTTGTTGTTGTTTTTTTTTTAAATGATTTCAGGTTATTATTCTTTGACACAGCCAGCGATGTTTTTTTTTTTTTTTTTTTTGGTATGGCTTTTTGGGGGGGGGGGGGGGCTTTATGCCTCTTTTTCTTTTTTTCGACCTCGTATCGTTTTGTTTTGTGGACACCTATCAGTTCTAAATTTCCGAACGCAAATCTCAATCGTGTTTTTATATTAACATTTATAGGTATAAATAATTATATAAGTGTCTTTAGATATCTAAATATTTATATAAGTGTCTTTAGATATCTAAATATTTATATAAGTGTCTTTAGATATCTAAATATTTATATAAGTGTCTTTAGATATCTAAATATTTATATAAGTGTCTTTAGATATCTAAATATTTATATAAGTGTCTTTAGATATCTAAATATTTATATAAGTGTCTTAAGGTATCTAAATATTTATATAAGTGTTTTTAGATATCTAAATATTTATATAAGTGTCTTTAGATATCTAAATATTTATATAAGTGTCTTAAGGTATCTAAATATTTATATAAGTGTTTTTAGATATCTAAATATTTATATAAGTGTCTTTAGATATCTAAATATTTATATAAGTGTCTTTAGATATCTAAATATTTATATAAGTGTCTTTAGATATCTAAATATTTATATAAGTGTCTTTAGATATCTAAATATTTATATAAGTGTCTTAAGGTATCTAAATATTTATATAAGTGTTTTTAGATATCTAAATATTTATATAAGTGTCTTTAGATATCTAAATATTTATATAAGTGTCTTTAGATATCTAAATATTTATATAAGTGTCTTAAGGTATCTAAATATTTATATAAGTGTCTTTAGATATCTAAATATTTATATAAGTGTCTTTAGATATCTAAATATTTATATAAGTGTCTTTAGATATCTAAATATTTATATAAGTGTCTTAAGGTATCTAAATATTTATATAAGTGTTTTTATGTATCTAAATATTTATATAAGTGTCTTAAGGTATCTAAATATTTATATAAGTGTTTTTAGATATCTAAATATTTATATAAGTGTCTTTAGATATCTAAATATTTATATAAGTGTCTTTAGATATCTAAATATTTATATAAGTGTCTTAAGGTATCTAAATATTTATATAAGTGTTTTTATGTATCTAAATATTTATATAAGTGTCTTAAGGTATCTAAATATTTATATAAGTGTCTTTAGATATCTAAATATTTATATAAGTGTCTTTAGATATCTAAATATTTATATAAGTGTCTTAAGGTATCTAAATATTTATATAAGTGTCTTTAGATATCTAAATATTTATATAAGTGTCTTAAGGTATCTAAATATTTATATAAGTGTCTTTAGATATCTAAATATTTATATAAGTGTCTTTAGATATCTAAATATTTATATAAGTGTCTTAAGGTATCTAAATATTTATATAAGTGTTTTTATGTATCTAAATATTTATATAAATGTTTTTAGGTATCTAAATATTTATATAAGTGTTTTTAGGCATCTGAATATTTATTATATAATATTTATTTATCAAATTAACAAAAAACTATTTTTCTTCTTTTCTGTGCAAGAACACTTATTGAAATGCAGACACCGGCTAATTTAAACACGCTCAAATACACATTCTCTCGCTTACACACACACACACACACACAACTCAAACACAGAGGCTATCGGACCTAGTGTCACGTGGACAGGAGAAGATAAAAAAAAAAATAACAAGATTCGGACACATTCCGAAACATACACACACTTGGGTTTGGCCTGTCTCAGATATTTGTCATCTATCTATAGATCTATATGGAAGAAGACAAAAAAAAGGGAGAAGTAATTATTGTGTTATGTTTTCTGTTGCACTTACCAATTGGAAAATAAAATATCCAATAATCCATGAAATATGTAATCCGTTTGAAGTGTATTGAATCTGAAATACAATGAAGAAAAAACTAGAATCATTGCTAATTGATCTTGAACACAATACCACAATGCAATATTTATTCACATTATAAAACGTATATTATTATAAAACTGTTAAGTATTATTCTTGTGATTTTTTGTCACTTTCTAAACGGTTTTTTGAAATGATCTTTAATTAAACTACAACCAAAAAAAACTTATAGATTATGGAGCGTTAAAAGTCATTCGGTCACTTGTGGAAAACACTTCTGAAGCAGTTATAACCTGACCTTAGTGAAATCATTAGGTCATCAGCACATTTTCTTTAAAAACAAAACTGATTTACATATTCATGTCATGCAACACAATATCCCATTTATATCTTTATTTTTCTTTTTTTTTTTCTAACTTGTTCTGGTCCTATCTCATTTGTGAAAATGTGGGGACGATTAATATTTTGAGATTGGCCCTAAACTGCCCCTAAACTAATAACATCCTAAAGAATTATTACTTGAATTCTGTGTAATTTCTTCTAAATGGAAATTGTATAATTTCGAAACTTTTAAAAGCTGTCTATTTTTTTACAAGTTTTATATTAAGTCACTCCTTCTCTTTGTCTATTTATCTGTCTGTCTACGTGGTGGATTCTGTTGCACCCCCCACCAGCTAGATGAAACTTTGCACAGTTATTCATAAGCAACAACACATGAATCAATTTAAAAAAAAATAAATCAGTAAATCAAATAATGGTAATTAATTAATTTCGTTTATGTAGAAAAAGGGAAGATTAACCTTCCAATATTGAGATTGTTTGGCAGCGATTGAACCGTGTTTTCCCTTCAATCAACATAAGCTTTGTTTTTGAAAAAGTATTTTTTCAATGTTTTTCTTTTTTTTATTTTTTATTTCTCAAAGTAAAAATGGCTAGACTCGGTGCCCGCGTATACATAGAATAGTGGTGTTGTTGAGGCAGTGTATTCAACAAGTCGATTTCAATTTAACATTATCTCTATAAAAAGAAATATTTTTAAGCTAGATATATAGTCTATACATTGGTTATGCTTTAATGATGTTTTTTTATGTTATTATCTTTTCTTTTGAGTTTTCATTGATTTTTTATTATTTGTTTATTCAATTTTATAAACCATTGTGACATCACCCAGTGACATAATGAACTAAGTGTGTTATAAAGAGTCTTGTGAATAAAGTTCACAAATATGTATTTTATTTGTGTAAACTTATCTGAGTTTCCCTCCAAGTCTTTTAACGGTTCATTAGTTTTCTTTGACTACATCTCTCACCCATATGGCAATAAATATTTGCAGGCGCTGCTATATTTAGACCTGTTACTTACTTTGACATTTGATATACTGCTTTACTATTAGGTTTGTTCTAATTTAGCTATGGCTATTAGTTACATTGAATATAATTTGATCATAATATGAACGCATTGTGTTAGTAGGCCTAATAAACATTTGAAATTTACAGTTTTGAAATGAATATATACATTTCACATTTATTAGCTAATTTTGCTCTGATACTAGAGATTGGCATTTATGGCGATTAACTTTAAATATATAGTTTTTTGTTTGTTTATTTGTTTTTGTTGGGTCCGGTTCACAGGAAGAATAGAAAATGCTGATCAGCTAGGTATATTAGAAGTTAAGTGCGTATATGATACATTTAGTGCACCTTTAAGCACTGTAAAATTAATCTATTTAAGCTCTCTCCCTTGAAACAAAAAACAAAAAAATATTATAATTTAGTTGACAGCATTGATCTTTTAATATAGCCCCCTGTACCTTAGTGAACTGATCACTCCATATGTCCCTCAGAGAGCCCTACGCTCAATGGACTCAACACTTCTAGTGATGTCACGTTTCTCCTTTAAAAGCTACGGTCTGCGGGCTTTTTCAGTGCACAGACCAAAGGTTTGGAACTCACTCCCCATTGATCTCAGACAGACAACATGCTTCTTTACATTCAAAAAGGACATTATGATCTATCTGTTTAAAACGTTTTTAGATTCTTTTCTCATTTTAGCTCTCCTGTTTATGTTTGTAAATTTGTCACAGCGCCTTGAGCCTATATTTTATTTGCTAACTTTATTATTATTATTATTATTATTATGTTAGAAACGAATGAGTAGGCCCTATTCATTCTCTGGCGCTGCCAGGCTCGAGTATTGTTATAGGGAAACAAGGTTCATCATCGTAGTCCCTTATTATTAATTATTATGCTTGCGTCCTTGACATTGTTAGAATCCAATATTTATCGTGAATATTCTCGACTCTTAACATATAAAACATAAATGGGATTTTCGTAATTGAAATATCTTGTTTAGTAAGCGCTCAGACTTTTATATGTTATGCATTTCATAAAGGCATACAAGGCTTTCGTGTACACTCGTCGATAGTTGGATACTTGGTTACAATGATTTTATGAATTCTTATTCTGAAGCAACACTGATCCTAGAAGCACGTCAAGAACAGCAACTCCATTCTAATCTATAACAAATTACAGCATAGTTGTGACAGGAGGCATTCATTTATTTTAGGACAAGACGACTGCTGTCCCCTGCGGACCCATTGTCAAGGTGGCAATGTCGATAGTTAATAGCTAGCCTATACAAGTTGTTGGACAGAAAGAATTTGAATTGATCTGTACAGCGTGACTGTTATGAACAGATATATATATATATATATATATATATAAAGAGAGAGAGAGAGAGAGAGAAATAAACTAGACTAAAATAAAATGAGAAATTACTTGTAGATCTATAGTTACAGAAATTATTTGAAAGTATATCCTTCAGTTCTATTACAAAGAGGTAACTTTTGATAACTTAATATTAACTATCTGGGCCTGTGTAGTCATGTGAATTACTTCATTCATCAATTAAACAACAATTTTATCTTTTTATGAAAAGACGTGTACACATTACAAAGGCAGTCAATTAAACTGTATAGAAAAAAAACAACATTGAAATTAAACTATCAAACATTACAAACAAATCGATTCGCACAGTTACCTTCATCCTTTCTCATGTGCTCTCTCTCTCTCTCTTTCTTTTAAATCATCCGTTTCCAAGACAGTGCCTAATAATTACATATCCAGCTAACATATCTTCGACTTAAGTTTCTATAGCTATAACAAGAAAGTAAATTGTGCTTCTTGACAGCTTTTACTTACTGACTATGCAGTGTTATTTAACCCTTACTTAAAATTTTACACTTTTGGGACAAGAGTTACGTATTCCTGTTGAGTTATCGAAAATCTCCTTATGTTACTGTAAAATGTAAATCAGTGATTGGTGTGGTGGCAGAGGGATAACGGGCTTGGTTTCTGGAGTTCGAATCCCATGTGGGATTTGCATACGGCCCGAGTCCACCCAATTCTACTGGGTTTCTTGAGATGGAGGATAGCAAATGCTGTTGGTCGTTGTACTAACCAGGGCCGGTCCTATAGGTTGAGGGGCCCACTGCGGCCGCATATGTTGCAGTGGCCTAAGACCAGCCCTGGTACTAACCACTTAACTCCTTCGTTGAGCATCAGTGAAATAAACAAATGAGATTCACGTGTTATCTGTCATGTGGCGCAAGGTTTGAAAAATTCACTTTTACTGCTACGAATTTATATTTGCATATAATCAGAAATTTGTAGTGTAGCGTTCGAATATATATCTTTATATCTTTATATCTTTATATCTTTATATCTTTATATCTTTATATCTTTATATCTTTATATCTTTATATCTTTATATCTTTATATCTTTATATCTTTATATCTTTATATCTTTATATCTTTATATCTTTATATCTTTATATCTTTATATCTTTATATCTTTATATCTTTATATCTTTATATCTTTATATCTTTATATCTTTATATCTTTATATCTTTATATCTTTATATCTTTATATCTTTATATCTTTATATCTTTATATCTTTATATCTTTATATCTTTATATAGATAGGTAGATAGATAGATCCATTCTATTTACTGTCCCGGCTACAGAATTACTTTTATTCGAAGCAAAACCTAGCCTGCACTTTCTAAGAGGAACGTATAACATTTTATTTCCTCATTCACAAAGATAGATAGATAGATTGATAGATAGATAGATAGATAGATAGATAGACAGATAGATAGATAGATAGATAGATAGATAGATAGATAGATAGATAGATAGATAGATAGATAGATAGATTAGATAGATAGATAAATAGATTAGATAGACAGACAGACAGACATACAGATAGATAGATAGATAGATAGATAGATAGATAGATAGATAGATAGATAGATAGATAGATAGATAGATAGATAGATAGATAGATAGATTATTGGAAATGAGGGATGTTTGCCTATGCCTAATTAAAGCTGGTGTTAAAACTGCACACCTATGTTGTGGCTACTTTGTGATTCATCTTTTGACCATGCACATGTCAACTGTGAATGAGTGTCGTAAGAACTAGGTCCACTGCTAATATATTAACAGTAAGAGAACTACTTAAATCTGACAAAAACAATGAACTAGGCGGAAGAAACCAAATGCATTGCAATATTCATGGTGGATATTATTATTATTGTAGTTCCAAAACCGGAAGAATACGAAATAGTTCGTGTTTTTAAAAAGTCGGTTACCTGAGTTATGCCCCTTAGACTGTGATAGTAAAAATGCAATTCACAACTAGATATAGGTATTACCGTATCAGGTAAAAATGCAATTCACAACTAGATATAGGTATTACCGTATCAGGCAAGTCATATGTGTATTCAATGGTATTGAATAGTAATCACTTTCTGCCGAGGAGCAAATGTATCAAAGGAAATACTGTACTATAAGATGTAATGAGTTTTAACTTCAATAGATTTTGTTTTTAAAATCTTTAAACAGTGAAGCTTATAGTGAAACAATTCTAATGTCTCTACCTACCCTATCGCCCCCTTCTCTATCCACGCATTTCTTCTTACAAATATATGATTTTAATGATTTGACCCATTTTTGTTTATTACAATAAGTTTTTTTAGACCGAACAGTAAAATCTAGTCAAACTAAAGGGAAGGAGACGGAACTTCAGCCCATTGTAACGACAGTCCACAGCGCAAACCACTAGACCATGACTTTGCTTGCAATTTTTTTTTTTTATTGTAGTAAACAGATGCAAAGTGGGATAAAAACATGAAATGAATGGGGCGCCGAAACGTAATGGGCTCATGTTAGTGTGGGCGCCGAATGTGAATTACCACTCACGTTCAAACAATCCACTTCTAGATACATTAAAAATAATCGTGGTGGCTGAGTGCGTAAAGCGCCAAGATTTCAACCCGATGGGTTTTGAGTTCTAATTCCATTCAAGACTGTCATGTCTGAATGTTTAGGTCGCTCCGAAGGCCACACAACTCTAATGGATAAATGCGGTGGGTCGTTATGCTGGCCACATGACACCCTCGTTAACCGTCGGCCATAGAAACAGATGAGCTCTACATCAGTTGCCTCCATTGATCGTAAGGTTTGAAAGGAGGGGGGGTATCTTTTAGGGGAATACAGAACAAAAAAACAAGCAAAAAAAAAAAACAACGTCATTTTAAACTTAAATGACCCCGTTCTATTTTAGCCCTGCCACCCTCTCGACAGGCACGCCTCACTGACGATGTACCATTTTTATAAAAGTATTTTTTTTTTAGTGTATCCTCATTATCAACGATTCGCTACTATTTCAAAAGACAGTGTATAGACACTGTCTCCTGGAGGTCGGTCGTCAGGAGGAGGGGGGCTTAAGAAATGAGCGAGACCAGGCAGTCAATATTTGATAGATCAGATGGGAAGAGACGGCTGTCGCCTGACCCTCGACCACAGCCTCGCGATTCGTGCACAGAAGAACAGAAGATACTTTAAAAAGTTTACCGAACTTGTGACTTATCAGTTTTCTTATTTCTCTGTATTTTATTTTGTTCATCTCACCAGTTTTTATATCACTCCCAGCATTAAGCTAGTCTAGACCAGGTACTCTCAAAAAATGAATCCCGCGGGCCTCATTTGGCCCTCGTCATATTGTCCTCCACCGCGTCGAAACGCCGACGCATAGTGAAGAAAATAGGCAATAAAACGATAAATGTATTTCTCCGTGTATTGGGACGTATTTCAACCTTAACATTTTTTGGGAGGATTCCATTCATAGTGTTGCATCCTAATATTTATGTTAATAACATTGTTTTAAGTACTGTTCTGTTCAACATTTAAAATAAGAGGGGCATAGTAAGTAAAAGTAGACTCTTTGAGTGTAGAAACTACTAAGAAAAGAAACGTGGATTTATTACTAAAATAATATTGTTGGAACCTTTTTACATAACCATTTTATAATTATAAAGACATATTATTTTTCTTTTCTTTTTAAATACGTATTTTATTGAATTAATTTTTTTTGGCTATGATGCGACTTTGACCCGAGAGTATGACATTTGACTCTAATGAATTATTCTATGGTGTGTAATATACATATATAGACATATATATATATGCACATATATATATATATACATATAGATAAATATATATACACATACAAATGTGTGTGCGTGTAGATACATAAATACACAAATATATATATACATATATATATATATATATATATATATATATATATATATATTACTTTACTAAAGTCAATATTATTTTAAAAAGGGTGAAGGATACATTGCATAATAGATCGAGTAAACTTTATCCTAATTAAGATACAATGTAGCAAAGTACTGTTCTGTTCAACATTTAAAATAAGAGGGGCATAGTAAGTAAAAGTAGACTCTTTGAGTGTAGAAACTACTAAGAAAAGAAACGTGGATTTATTACTAAAATAATATTGTTGGAACCTTTTTACATAACCATTTTATAATTATAAAGACATATTATTTTTCTTTTCTTTTTAAATACGTATTTTATTGAATTAATTTTTTTTGGCTATGATGCGACTTTGACCCGAGAGTATGACATTTGACTCTAATGAATTATTCTATGGTGTGTAATATACATATATAGACATATATATATATGCACATATATATATATATATACATATAGATAAATATATATACACATACAAATGTGTGTGCGTGTAGATACATAAATACACAAATATATATATACATATATATATATATATATATATATATATTACTTTACTAAAGTCAATATTATTTTAAAAAGGGTGAAGGATACATTGCATAATAGATCGAGTAAACTTTATCCTAATTAAGATACAATGTAGCAAAGACAATTTACTATGCATCAGGATAAAGAAATTAGAGTCGGGATACAGTATATTAATGAGATTGTGCATGGTATCATTGAAAGTGCATACAGTTTCCTAGATATGATACAGTGTATGGTAAATAGCTTGACTAGGATACAATGTTAGCTTACTATTGTGCACGTCGACTGTTTCATTTGAAAGGCTCGCACACTACACCCTTTACCGATCTTACTAGATCAAGATTTAACTCGCGATATTGCGGTTTTTACCATCTCTCATCCATCAGCTCCAACAAGTCTCACTGCAGAATCAGTCTTGAAGTTGTTGGGCCCCTTTCTTCACGTCTCCATCACATGACCCCAAAAAAGAAAGACGTCTTTGTCTGCTGTGACCACAACGGGCACTAAACTTTTTACACTTATTGAACAATGGTTGACAGACGACCGTGTTAGACAGCCATTTTTAGGAGATAGACAAAGAGAGACCCACATAAAATGCATAACTACCCGCAATCCTATTGAATATCTTAACAACCCCCCCGGGGTAACCTTATCTAGCGTTGATCGTCGCTCCCCTTCCCTTCTTGCACCTTTTAGCGCCCCTCACCCGGCACTGTAACAATATCACACCGTCACCAACGTCAGGTCTAATCTGCAAAACGCTTTCCGTTTCACTTTAGTCCTCCCCCCCCCCCCTCCACACTACAACACACGGCACGCAAATATTTACAAAATTTCATAAGCTTGTCCTATTGTCACAGGGCGGGTGTTAACAAGGCGCAATTCCTTTTGTCGTAACTGCAAACCTGGAAAATGCACCCCGACACACATTCTCCCTCCAACGGTTGTTTGTTGATAGGTTTTGATCTATTCGCGACTACAGAGACGGTGTGCTCAAGGGATAGACACTGTGTCGGTAGCAGCTCATTCTAGACAAGACACCCAGTTCTCAAAGAAAGACTGAAAGACTTCAAAATGTTTTTTGTTCCATAAAATGAAAACAAAAGAGTGTACATAAAAGAAGGCCACACACTAGGATATGGGCTATTTCTTTTTTTAAAAGCCCAAATACATAGAATCATTAGGAAGAAGAGAGAGAGGGGGGGGGAGAGAGAGTGAGGGAGAGAGAGAGAGAGAGAGAAAGAGAGAGTAAGAAATAGTGTAACGGCTAGATACTTTAGTTCAAAGAAAATAATAGTCTCTTCACTCAGACAAATCAAATAAAATGTCTATAAAATGCTAATGTGCATTGACCGTTATACTGTAACTCATCTGTTTCAAACCGGAATTAGTTGCTATTAATTATAGGGCCTATATTTGAATAAATCCAGTCTCGGAGACGATGGATTTCCCCTGGTTCATCGATAGTGATTGCGTCTCCTTGAGTCGGAATACAATCTACTGAAATTTAACATTCCAACTCCATAATGGCACAACTTTGCCACAGTTTGTGCAATAGAATGATTCAGGTTTAGAGTTATCTGATGGGACACCTCTCTTTCCATTTTCTACCTTCTAAGGCCTGTGGGGGTTTTGTCCCCCCCCCCCCCTTCACTCTCTTCTAGGGACATGAGCGTAAACTTCGAAAACTAACAATAAACGTAGCAAAACAGACCAAAGACTTAACCCACAGGGGAAGAGAAAGGCTGGAAGACCAAAGCCAACATGGAGAAGATAGGTAGACCAAGACGCAATGAAGGCAGGATGGATATCGTCCCAGCTGAAGGGAATGACCCAAAGTCAGATGGTAAAGTGCTGTTGCAGCCCCATGTTCAACAGAGAGTCAAAAGGACTAAGTCTAAGTCAAATCTGCGGTCACATCAGAAAACATAATCTGTCCCCATTTTGCCCAGACTTGGGGAAATTTGTTCATGTATTTTCAATGAGTGAAATTTTATAAAATTAAACTTTTTTTCATGGTAAATATTTCCAAAAAATAACTAAAAAAAAAGTAAATATTTTAAACAAAGCTCGGCTTACTGTTCCACCAGCAATAGCTAAATAGTATTTTTACAGAGCTTATATGAACTCAATACATCTGTTTGTCTGGGTGGCTTCTTTTACACCTTTTTTCCTTCAAACTTCCCATTCTCAGATCAACTTAAAACTTTGTACAATAATTCATTGTCGGTGCTGACACACAAATCAATAAAAAAAATAGTCAATCAATTAGTGTTAATTAATTGGAAAATGGGAGCTAAACCTTACAATATTGAGATATATGGCAGCAATTGGAGGAGTATATCTGAGGTTTCCGTGCTACCCTCGGGCGCTCAGCAAACACAACTCAGATCGAGTCGAGTTTTGAACTCGAGTCCTCTAGATAGGTAGCAAGGTGGTTTATGCTACCCCTATAAACATTTGTTGAAAGGACCAATATCCCTTCACACCCATTTATAGGACGCTCAAAAATGGACAATCTAAAAGAACTTTTTGTTTTGTTTTGTTCTTGATAGCAAAGTCTATTTCCCGTGCATCTCAACTATAATTTATCTGTTTGGGGTAGACGTATAAATCATGTTGAAAACCAACAACATGGGAACTAAAAACAGAAGAAAAGAAAATGTAATTTGATCTGGCTTGAAAAGAAATAGGGCCAGTCTTTAGTAAATAAACTCAAAAAGCCGCTGAGTTTTGATGACGCTGGGAAACAAAAGTATCACACAGTTTCGGGGGGGGGGGGGGGTTCAATGATCAAGTCAAAAGGAGCCAGGCTGTCACAAAGGGAAAATGAAATATGTTCATCCCTCACAAGAGGAAGGGGGGGGGGGAGGATACAACAGTGTTTACAAGGGTCACAACATGACAATCACGCCAAACGTTCTTCTAGGCAAAGTTGGAAGAAACCTGGCACACACACACACACACTTAGATGTCGTCTGTGGTTCGAAGGCTTCTGGGTAGCGAGGCTGATGGTTAGGCTGGGGGTGTCTGATGGTATGTTTTTTTTTTTCTTCAAACGTATACTCCAGCGGGTTCTTACTCCAGGTAGGGATCAACCCCCACGACACGGGAGACTCTGATATCTTAAGTCACTGTTGTCGCCTGCGTTCATGCGGGAGCTTAGCGGCATTACTGCGCATGAATTTTAACGTAAACAGACTGGCGATGGACAAGCGATATCGTCCATCCGGGTTGATACACAGGCTCAAGCTATCTTGAGCACTGATCACATTCTAGCTATCAAAGTAATCTGCTAAAGTCAGTTTCCACTGAAAGCGTTTACAGACACTCTAGAGATGCATTGTGTACGAAACAAAAGCTTTTAATAAACAGTCCGTTATAACTATTTACACGTTTATGTTTTTTATTTTGATCAGCTATATTAAAATTAGCTACCAAAACAAATTAACTATTTATAACACATTATTCGTTGGCCAAAATTAACGTATGGTTATTTTACTGTACATTTTGCTTCATTATTAAATTGCAAGAACTATGAGAATCTTCCTTATGGCGTAGTGTAGACGAAGAATATACATGTCGATTGAAAAAGTGGTCCAAATAATATGCCAGATAGATATAGCCAAAATCAGTGACTTCTCTGAGCGCATCCATTGTCTTCTAAGACAGAAGGAGCCATATATAAAGAGCTGGTTAGGACGCACGCTGCGAAAACCAAATACCGAATTTGCAATACAGGCACTTGATTTAAAGTCCACAAGGAAAGAGGAAAGTGGACA
Organism: Biomphalaria pfeifferi; assembly: GCA_030265305.1. Classification (NCBI taxonomy): domain Eukaryota; kingdom Metazoa; phylum Mollusca; class Gastropoda; family Planorbidae; genus Biomphalaria; species Biomphalaria pfeifferi. Next base: position 592,613 of record JASAOG010000084.1, read on the forward strand.
GGCCCAAGCTAATCTAGAAGAGGTCAGTCATCAGTAAACATACTAGAATGACATGGGAGCAGATAAAGAAAGCTGCTAAGTACCAATTTCGGTGGGGAGCTGTAGTTGCAGCCCAATGCTCCCATGGGGTGTTCACATGAATAAGTACACTGTTTAAACGACTATCTTAAGCCCAGCAGATGAACAGAATGCGTCCTAATGCTGAATCAAAATATTTGATTGAAAAGAACTAGCATACGATCGCTCTTTGCATGGAGATGTCATTGTTTTAGGCTACGAGTCAGGAGCGGAATGGGTGCCAAAATCAGCCCTGGCATTACTTACTTTCGGCCCACATCTTGCATACCATTTGATAGGTATCTATTCTTAACTGTCGTTATAATATACAAAGTTTGATAAAGCATCGAAAACTGAACTCATACGCGCGTTAGTTGACGTTATATATTGTATTTCTACATAAATGCAATCTAAAAAAAAACAACTTCTGTGTTATCGCATTCTTCGTTCGAATATCAAACTTTTACTACATGATTTTAAAATTATTTAAAATAACTAAATGAGTAAGACATAAAACGTGAACAAGTATTTCTTTTTTAAAAAGCCCAAAACATATCGATAGAGATAAGACAGAGAGAGAGAAAGAGAGAGAGAGAGAGAGAGAAAGAGTGAAAAGAGAAAGAACAAGAATTAGAAACACATTGTTTATGATTATGTCCAAACCAATGTCTTGTAGAATGTATTTATCAATAGCCATCACCATGAAAAGGAAACATATAGACTCATTGACGGACTTTCTGTCATTCAAAGTGGTCCTTTGGTCGTCGGACCCACCGGCACACTTTGTGCTGTTCCATCGGGTATTCGCCCTAAAGTCCGCCTTTGCTAAGAGGCAAAGCGGATATCCAACCGCACAGAAAGTGAAGCCAAGAAATAAGTTGGAATGCAAACAAGCCAGCAATAGTTCCAATGTATTCGGCCCTGAATGTAGTCGAGTTTTCAAATCGAAATAGGACTCCAAATACTGTGTTAAGTTTGTTTAAATGAGATTCTTCTTATTTTCGAAATCTAAGGACATTCTTATGTAAATTTCGCAAAGTTAGATAAATAATTTAAAATAGAATGGTTCATTTACGCCTTTAAAAAAATTGTATGACACACTCCATAGATCAGACTCTTTTACCATTCCTTTTGAAACAATACAATTATATGTCTCATTTTACATTCTTTGCCCCATAGACAGTTACATCATTACACATCATATGCTCTTAAACAATAACATCTGTGCTCCTCGTGGACCACAACATCATGTGCCATTCAGGTACAACAACATCCTGTGACCCTCTAGCTAGCAGAACAAAATTCAAACTTTTCGTACATGTCTGTCAATCTGTCTGTCTGCCTACCACGTCTGTTTATCAATCTACATAGTGTAGCTCTTTTTTTAGTCTTGTACTTTTTCAAACTACTTTAAACACACTCTGCATTCTTTAGTCCATAACCTTTTGTTTTTCTTCTCCCTTCTTGCCGTCTTGAAGTGGCTATTACTTGATTTGTGTATGAACAAGGATTTAAACTCAAGTTCCTCAAGGTACACACGCGAGCTCTTCGATGGACATAAAAAGAGACGGGGCTAGTGTCAACTAAAGCATTAAGCAGTCATCAAGATGGGTAAACTTTCGGAGGATCAATTGAACCCAGCGTTTGGAATGTCTTCTTCCTTACCCCCCCCCCCCCCGACCCCCGACGTCCGGCACCCCCCCCCCCCCCCGCCCCGTTCTTGCCTCTCTACCCTAAGCCCTGTTTCAATCATTTATACCCCCCCCCCCCCCCATCCCTCTCCCCACAAAACTTGTTCTTTCTGTTTGTCGTTTCAATTCCTCTCCCTTATGTGACGTTGTTACCATTAGAAATCTCAGTCAACACTGAAATGTAAAACTGCGAAACGGGAACACGAGGTCAGGTGACCCATGCCAGGACTGACGTGGGACCTATGTATGTAGACGAGTTTAGAATAGTAATAATAATTTTTTAAAGCTTGATTGACCCTCCCCCCCCCCTTTTTTTTTTTCTTTACATAACCCCTCTCTCACCCTGCCCCGTCTCGGTTTTAACTAAGTCATAAACAGCGATATATAAGTAGAACATTTGGATTTGACCTTTGTGTATCTCTTCAGTGATTGACTAAACGATGGGTGCGACAGTTTCATTTGCCGTATTATTATTATTTTTATATATTATCTATATTATTTATTTTATTGTTTATTATTTAACAGTATTTCTAAGTTTCATTCAAAAAGTTGTTCTCTGCCTTGTTTTTATAGAAAGAATCAGGCTGTACATATGTAAAGGAAAATTTCTTATCCCGTATGCTGGAACAAATCCATACAAGTTCTCTTTCTTTCAAACCAAATTAGTAGAGTTTACGCTAACATGTACGACCAGACTAACCCATGGCTATGCGAAGGAACTAACAATCGACGCCACTTTACAAGATGATCAAATAATAAAATGCTTGCACGTTAATTTAAAGCAGTGTTTCCCAAACTGTGTTCCGCGAAACCCTAACCCTAGTGTTCCGTGAGGCCTGCATAGATGTTCCACGAACGATTGGAATAATTAACTAGTATGCCGCCAGCCCGCCACGTGAAGTAATCTCTAAAAAAATAAGCAGTGTTCCGCTTAAGTTTAAAGTTTACTCAGAGTGTGCGAAGTGTTCCGTTAAGGGAAAAGTTTGGGAAACACTGATTTAAAGTGTACGCCTAAGTCTTTTTTTTTTTTACATTGGTTTCGCAGTGAAAGAACATCAGATTTCTGTCAAGTGCGTCAATAACTGAATTAGAAATCGGCTGTTTACAAAAAGAATTAAATAATAATAATATTAGAACTATTTCTATTTTCATGACCAGTGCAAGGATTCGGCTTTGGGGTCACTTAAACAGAGTTCTATAACTCTAAATTGAATTCTATAATTTTGAAATTTTATTTTGTTTGTTTTTCGCTTTTGAGTCTCCGAACAGCGCTAAAAGTTCACGAATGACTATGAAATGGGGGCGAGTTGACTGAGACGTTAAGCGCTTGGCTTTCAAACCATAGTTCTGGGTTCGTATCCTAGTTAAAACTGGGATTTAGTACATGCTTGCAAATCAAGAAAAAAATTGTTTTAATCAGGGTGGGACTAGGTAGGCTTTGTTGATCAAGGCTAGGACACGGGTGGGCCTGGTTAATAGAGGGTCTGATTGTTTTCGTTGTCCGCGTTTGTAAAACTATCGTATCTCGATTGATGTCATTATTGATGAATTGAGTCCACAAGGTACCAGACACAAATATTTGGTGGACACAATCTCTTCTCGTGTTTCATCAAAACGAATGACATTTACATTATGAAATTAATTTATCTGTCTGTCTATCCTTTCGTCCATTTACGTCTATTTATGGTCCGTATGCCTCAGCCTGAACCAGAACCTAAGAAAATTGTTAAGAACCTTGAGAAATTGTATTAAAACAGGGTGTTACTAGTTTGAATACAAAACAAAAAATAATAGGTTGAGTGGCTAAATACAGCTTTCCGTGATTTCGATTTGATTAACTTCATAAGGCCGCGGTCCTAGATACACGCGTTAACAGTGTGACACTAATTAGAATCATTATAATCTGCATGTTACTCGGCCTGAAGAACGAAGAATTGAATGCTCTTAATCTTAATTTAATTAATTCATGCAGACGTCGAGTTCTAATGCAAGACTCCAGGACAGCCAAGCAGATTTTAATCTTATACATTAGTAAAACAATACATTAAAATAAATCAAGCTTATTAGGCCACTACGTTTTTAATTGTGTGCTAATCGGGATCCCGGTGCCCCCCTAACTTAATACATGGTCAGTTCTCTGACATAGAGATGGGGGTAGGTAGAGGAGAATGATTGAGGAAAGTAGTTTTTTTCTTTTTTTTTTTTTTAGTTTTTAATTTTTTTTCTTTTTTTTTTACTTTTCATAGCTTTCTATGCAATGATAATTTGAGCCCAAATTATCTTTGCGTTATAATTATTTCCTGTTTTAAAAAAAGGTAAATTACTGATACCTATTAATTATATTTCTAACTTATATAGTTCGAACTTTTGTCTTTAGTTATCTTTCTTGCCTTAATTGTCTTAGTTACACACAAAAATGTCACACGACATATAGCGTGGTGTTGTGAGTACACCTCTGTGCATCCAACACTAACAAATTCTGTCGGCTAATGGACCATTAATATTCAATAGTTCACAAAACATAATCGTTAATAACATTGTCATCTGTGGACGATAACAAGAAATAGATTTTTAAAAAAAATATGGTTAAATACAAAACAAGAAATGGTTTTGTTTCAGCTAGCTCCGCCCATTTACTTCGCGGAGTCTAACGCAACACGAGACAATGGCGCGACATATTGTTTTTTATCACACATCCTAGCCTTGATGTCTAGCTACTGATTCACTTCTTTTTCATTCACTTTCAGTTTAAAGTTTTAAGTCTTTAGATATGTTGTGTGATTCGTGGTTGTATATGATGTATCCTTGCTCCTTATGTGTTTTTTTTTACTTTAAAGAAACTAGAATTTTTACATTAAGTGGCTTAGTGGTAGAGCTTAAGAACCAAGGGTCTAGGTCCGAATCCTGGTGAAGAAAAGGATTTATAATTTTGGGATGTTTAGGGTTGCTGAGCGGCAAAGCACTTCGCTTCTGGAACAGTGATCCCGGGTTCGAATCCTGCTGAAGACTGGGATTTTTTTTTTTCGGGATCTTTGGGTACCTCTGAGTCCATTCAGCTCGAAAGGGTACTTGACATTATTTGGGAAAAAGTATAGGCGGTTGGTCGTTGTGCTGGCCACATGACATCCTCGATGACCTTTACATCATCTGCCCTATATCTGAAAGGGGAACACGCAATGACCTTAAATTGCTGCTTACTAGTCTTTGCCATCAAGGCGTTACTCGATTACTACACTACGTAAGGGCTACAAATCTTCCATTCATCCTGTGATGTTGTCAGAACTGTGATCTCATCGTATTTTTTTTTCGACAGACGACAGGAAAAGTGAAGCCGGTTGGTCGTTGTGCTGGTCACATGACACCCCCATTAACAGTGGGCCACAGAAACAAGTGATCGATGGCCTGAAAGGGAAACTCTACGTCTTTACCTAATATTTACGTTAGGCCTCGCCCATCTCTTTTTGTTTAGTTTTTTGTCGAAAACGTTTCACGACGTTATAGAAGATTTTCATACATGGCGGACAAACTATAAATAGCAAGCATTTTGGTGTATCCGGTGTACAAAATAAAGAAAGTGTTGATAAGGTATTGTTGTTTTTTTTTTTTTTAAAGGTGAAGAGCAGAATTTTCAAAGCGTATCCAAGAAGGAAAAGAAATAGGTTTTTACTTTAGGGCTCATATCTTTTTTAAAAACAAATGGGCAACTAGCGGCAATAAATTGGTTTAGAGAAGAACATCAACTAAAGCGCATTAAAAATTGGTAAAATTATATACCAATCCTTTTTTAAAATTATTTACTTAGCAACTTTGAATTTCAATTTAGCCTCCTCGACATTCTTTAGTATATCATACAAATCTGCAATAAGTGTCTTTTTTTTTTTTTTGTCACTTTGGTCTACCTTCTTTCAAAGTTTAACTTGCGACATATATTTATATGGTGCAAAGGATGTTATTGTTATATATTTTTGTGGCCCACGGTTAAAGAGGGTGTCACATGACCAGCAAAACGACCAACCGTCTTTGCTTTTACCAACCCATTAGACTTGGGTGGACTCATGGGCGCTCCCAAATCTCAAAATTTCAAATTCTAGTTTGTCCCTGAATTTGAACCAGAGATCCCTCGGTTCGGAAGCCAAGCGTTTTACCACTCATCCACTAAAGAGATATAAAATGTGGCTATTTAAAGACTGTAGAGTATAATATATCAACAAAAATGATGCAATGGGACCCTATTGAATACATTTTTTAACTACATCGGAATAGAAAGAATACAAAAATATTTTCATATTCTTCTAAAAAAAAATACAATAAGTTAATACACAGATAATTATTAAAGTCGCAATTCCCATAATTATATATGTATTGATTTTTGTCCACTTTTACTGTACCTGAGGTGTGCGGTTCCAGAGAGCAAAAGGAACACCCAATTTAATATTTATCTTAACTATCACCTTTCTTGTCGGCTGAAACATGGAAAACTTTAAGCTCATATTCATACTGTATGTCAAGTTCCTCTGAATGCGATACTTTTAGTTTTGGATTTCAAGATATTCTAAATAGCTTCAGCACGTCATTTAGTTAATTCTATAAAAAAAAATATATTTTCGCTTCTAAATCTATTCTCCCCCCCCCCCCCCCCCCCAACCCCGGCTCCTGTCTTTTTAAAATAAATCTCTCTCTCTTTTTTTTTACTCTCTAATTTCCTACTTTTATCTAATCGTGCCTGTCCAAGGATAAAATGTCACGCGAGGACTGGTCAGTGACCTAGTATGGTTATGGTCATCCCCACAGTAAGCTTAAGTACTGTACATTTTTTTCTCATAAAGACTTAGCCTGCTTTGTCTTTTTCAATTTGCCACAGCAATTTCACTAGTCGGCTTCAACTTTTTATAGAGCCGCTGTGGAGGTTTCTAATCATGATCTGTCAAAGACTTTTGCTGCTGTTATTAGAGATAAGATAGTGTGACAGACTTACAGACAGTGGAATGAAGATACGGAGTGAACTCTTGTATCTAAAGTGTAAGAACGAAAGCGCCTAGTACTTGAATCGTTCAATTAATGTTATTTAAAGATCAGATTAGGATCTAAAGCAATCCAATCATTCTTCAACAAGAGATTGAGGCTCCCCGAAAGGTAAAAGAAATATTAAAATGTCCCTTTTAGAAATTCATTGTTCTCGCCCCCCCCCCCCCCCCCCCCAACAACTGGGGTGCCGTTGTGGGGCAACGCGTTCCCCCTTATTCGTCAGCGATCACCCGGAATCCCCCACCTCCCTAAATCGTATCTCAATGAAGCACGGCCAACAAGACATTTAGGATCCCAGGACAAGAATAGGTGGACGCTAAAGTATCTGGGTGGCGTTCCTTTATCAAACACCGCAAAAAAAATTCGCCGGAGCGCAGCAAGGGGAGAGAAACATACCTGTTTACACCCCCAAGGGACTTTGAAGTGTACAAGACCAAGGAGTATATTAAAACTTCCGGTGCTGAGCTAAGAAAAGACGCCCATTATAAAGAAAGCAACCGCCTTTACGAATTGTAGCTATTCAGATCGTCTGCGTGAATCAGAAGGTTAAAAAGTCAATTTCGTAGGGACACACGTGGGAGCACCAGGGGGAATCGGAAATCTTTGAAGAAGAGGAAATCAGAGACTAGGGGACACACACTCCACCATAGAGACTAGGGGACACACACTCTACCATAGAGACTAGGGGACACACACTATACCATAGAGACTAGGGGACAAACACTATACCATAGAGACTAGGGGACACACACTCTACCATAGAGACTAGGGGACACACACTATACCATAGAGACAAGTGGACACACACTCTACCATAGAGACTAGGGGACACACACTATACCATAGAGACTAGGGGACACACACTCTACCATAGAGACTAGGGGACACACACTATACCATAGAGACTAGGGGACACACACTATACCATAGAGACTAGGGGACACACACTCTACCATAGAGGCTAGGGGACACACACTATACCATAGAGACTAGTGGACACATACTCTACCATAGAGACTAGGGGACACACACTCTACCATAGAGACTAGGGGACACAAACTATACCATAGAGACTAGGGGACACACACTCTACCATAGAGACTAGGGGACACACACTATACCATAGAGACTAGGGGACACACACTATACCATAGAGACTAGGGGACACACACTCTACCATAGAGGCTAGGGGACACACACTATACCATAGAGACTAGTGGACACACACTCTACCATAGAGACTAGGGGACACACACTCTACCATAGAGACTAGGGGACACAAACTATACCATAGAGACTAGGGGACACACACTCTACTATAGAGACTAGGGGACACACACTATACCATAGAGACTAGGGGACACACACTCTACCATAGAGACTTTTACAATAAAACGGAAGGGAAGAGTATATTGCGATCATTCGGAGCCAGTGGTCGCATAACTGCGGCTCTCAAACCGCATGTTGCTCTATGATTCCTTGGCTGCGGTTTTTCCGCCAAAAACGTTTAGTGCAGTCACGGAATATTATTTACTATTTTGTATTGTGAGAGACAACTTAAATTACTTGAAAAGCAAACCTACAGATACAAGAAAAGAAACACAATTTTAAAAAGCACAACGCACGCAAAAAAAAAAAAAAAAACGTGTATCAGTACACCCGTTGCCATAGCTACGCGCCTAAATACTTTACAATCAATTCGTCAAACAAAACAACATATATAGATAGGTATAATATTTTTAGTATATTGCTTAACTCTCGGCGACCAGGACGACGAAGGCGCGAGGAAGACGCAATTCTTGCGTGAGATCTAAAAATCCAACATGAACTACAATGTTTAGATCGACAGATTTTTCTAAAACACTGCTTAGTCAATACTCTTCTCCAGAAACGATTTTTTAAAAGTTTCATTATCATTTTTACATATCACCAACATTAATTAAATCGGGGGGGGGGGGGTACAAGGGAAAAGAAACACATTTAAAAAAAAATGTTTAAAGAAGTAATTTCATTCGAAAACAAATTGTCGCTTTGTGCCAAATATTCCAAACAGAAGCTCTAATTCTCTTTCAGATCTATTGAAAACGTGTCGATAAAATAATTCTAACATTGACATTTGCTATTTAAGGACATCACTGTTACATATGAAGGAAGCTTTTCCCAGCACGTTCAAAACCTTTTAAAGCCTCAAAGCGAACGTTAGTCTTTGTTTTGTGAATTTGTAACTAGCGTGGTCACAGAAAATGTTTGCAGTTTAATATTGATATCAGCAGTTTTTAAACGAGTAGCTGGATAAAAAAAAGAATTAATCTTGAAGTTTTAGATTCAAGAGACTTTATGCCGATTTAGAGCAACTGGAACAAAAAAAAAAAAGTCAAATTTTCATCAGAATTGGTCTGAAAGGTTTGGAGATGGAAGAGAATTTGATGCTTACTCCTGGAGTAGTATTTCTGACTTGAATTATCAACTGAAGAAACTAACGTTTGATGTTCTTTCTTGTTTGCATGCGAACTATCCTTTTTAAGCATGAACTTTATTAAGATTAAACTAAAAGATCGGCGTATAGATCTGGGATTCGAATCGTACGTTAAAGTAGAAACAATAATGACTTACAATTGTAGAGTATTTGTAGTAGCTGTATTACTAAAGGATACTTTTAATGTTCTTTGACTTGTTTTATGTTTAAATAAATATGATCTATATGAAAGTATGGTTTCAAGTTTTATTTAACGCACCGTTTGTTCAACTCAGACATATTAGAAAATATAAGTTGAAGATTGTACATTTGATTCTAATTAATTCCATAAAAATGTCTCAAACTGAAACGAAGCTTAAATGTTTAAAGAAAAAAAAATTGGTTCTTTGAATCGACTTAAATGTTTTGTAATTTGTGAAACTTATCTCTACTGGATGACGAGTTTGGCGACCTCTGTTCTAAGCTGTTGCTAAAATTATTGTGATACATAACAACTTTTCGCTCCTACCGTCACAGCTCGAGCAGTTACACATAACTAGTAGGAACAAGAAAAACAGAAAAAAACTTTAAAAAAGAAAAAAAAACTTATATGATGTGTAATTGTATTAATTAGTTTGGATCTGTCATGTCATTAAATTTGTAATAGATTTAAACCAACTACAATAACTGTTTTAACCATTTGTTAATATGGTCATGTTAAGCCAACATCATGTGTAGTTCAAAACAGAAACAGTAATAATAATCAAGCTTCCTTTTTTTCAATACACATACTGATTGACATGTCAGGGAAACCCACAGCCTATATGTAGTGGTACGATAACTTAGTACTGACAGCACAATGACGTACGTAACTATTGGAGACAGGACGGTAAGGAACGTCCGAACAGTTCTGATGTCCGATACAATTTCAACGCATGAAATATTGAAAAGACAAGACTTGTCTAGTTTCTGATTAAATACCAAATACTTACCTTTCTTTAAAAATAGAATAAACTTTCCAATGTCTGTTGGCTACATATTTGACATGTCGTAGACATTGTATACTTCCAGAGTATCTAAGTTAGCAGTGTCTTGTTTTGTCTGTTCACATTTATAAGTTAGCAGTGCCTTCTTTTGTCTCTTCATATTTTCAGAAACCTGTCAATAAATAAGAACAAATAAATAAATACTTAAAGGAACGTATATTAATTTAAATTTCATCAATTATTTTGAAATAATTATTTAGTTCATTTTAACAGATCTAGACTAACAATAATAAATTCTTGCGATTGGAAATATTTTCTTTCATTGTTTTTGTTTATGCAATTTTCAGACTTCTATCAGTCTCAGTGCGCTATGTTCCAATCACTTTTGTAGACCAATTGGGGGGTGGGTGGGGAAGGGAGGGGTATCTGAGAGAAGGTTTCCGTGCTGTATTTTCAAAATTTTTTTTTTTTTAAAGTCTCTCAAGTCTGAATTTGAACTTGAGGTCTGAAGCCTCCAAGATGGAATCTAGGCTTGCCAGACGCAGAGCTCTTCAAGCACTTATAAAAAATAGAAGCCTTCATTGTTATCTGATGTTATTTAAAAATTTTGAGCGAACGACCTCATTCTCTATACATGGCTTATATCCCCCTACCTTAGTACATTTCTGTATAAAACTTAATTTATTCATTACGACAAATTGATTCACTAATTCCTTTTTTAAAAACTGATTCAAGAGTTGTCATCGACGATGAATAATTGAACAAAGATTCAAACAAAAATTAATTAATTTGGACAAATTGATTAGCTAATTGGTCAATTTTTTATTTTGATTCATGTGCTGTCAATGACGCTGAACAATTGTACAAAGTTTCAACTTGATCCAAGAATGAAAAATGAGAGAACTATATATTCAACAATATTCAACAAGAACACAATATTCCTCACCAGACAGACAGAGTTGGCATAAACTTCATGAAAACAAATTGCTCTTCGGAGCAAGGGTTCGGGGCCGGCCTTAAGCCACTTCAACCTATGCGGCCACAGGCCCCGCGCTCGCTAATTCTAGGTTTAAATAATTAAACTAAACCATTTAACTTATTATTAAAGGGTTACATTGGCCTCCTGATTTTCCAGCCATGAAATCTCCTGAAATTATTAGAATCTTTTGACAAACTCATGCAAATCTCCTGAAAAATAGACAAAATTGTCAACTCGAGGTGTCATTGAATATGGAAAAGGCCAATCCTACTCGCAATTTAAAAAAAAAGATTTTGTCTGCTTTCGTTTAACGAAAATGTAATAATAAGGTGAGTTTGAACCATGGTTTGAACCGAAACAGGAGGTTTCAATACTTAATTTACTTTAAAAGTCACTGGCATATAAACATAGATCTAAATCTATCTCGACCTCTTAAGTAAAAAAATCAAAAGCGATATTTTGCTAGTCGATAGTAAATCTAAAAGGCAGATCTGTATGTTTATCGGCCTTTTGTTGGAAAACTACTATCTACTGTAGATGGCTCGTGAAGTTAATTTTGTACTTAGTAAAGTATGAATAAAATGCAAAGACGAATTTATTTTCTTAAAATCTTAATTTTCACTTATTATCCTTATCCCTACCCAGACTGTCCCTGCGCAATCAGTTTCGCATTGTGCCCCGCAATCTGTAGGACCGGCCCTGCATGGGAGCCCTTATATTTTAGCATTGACTCAGTTGGTCTAGGACAGACTAAGCCTTTTCAATAATAGTTTCAATGCTCGACTGTTGCGAATATATTTCAACACTAGTAATGAGATTCATGGACAAGTAAAAAAAAATAAAAAATCCAGTTATTCGTTATTCTTGTCCTCATGTATGTGTGTCTATATACTCAATGTGTGTCTATATACTCAATGTGTGTCTATATACTCAATGTGTGTCTATATACTCAAGGTGTGTCTATATACTCAAGGTGTGTCTATATACTCAATATGTGTCTATATACTCAATGTGTGTCTATATACTCAATGTGTGTCTATATACTCAATGTGTGTCTATATACTCAAGGTGTGTCTATATACTCAATGTGTGTCTATATACTCAATGTGTGTCTATATACTCAATGTGTGTCTATATACTCATGTACTGCAACATTTAGACGTGTGAGTGTATAAAGCTATTTTTAATGGGAGGGCGATACATCCAACTGTATGTCCGTCAATTCATCGCCATTTACTGACGTAATTTTGGAGGCGCAAGGTATTAAAACAAAAAACAAAAAAAAATTGTTGACAGCTTTCTGAGAATAGTTTGCCATCACGTCTTCTGTTGTCATCCCTGGGGGGAAAAAAAAGTGGCCGGTGAGAGGGGCAACATCCATCACCCCGCGGGCGTCAAATCAAACTCCTATCCAACCCGCCTTCCCAGCCCCGTTAAATTACTCCATAACTTATATTGTCTTTTTAAATTCAAGTACAAAAGTATTGTTCTAGTCGTCCCCCTTTCACCATTTTATATTTTGTTCCCCTCTAAGCAGTTACTTCCATCTTAGAGATCATATTAAGTCGGCTAGGTCAAACCAACATCTCCTACACTTCCTCACCCCCTGCTCCCTTTTTTGGTATTTGCTTTATGCCTAGATACTTTGTTCTCCCCCCATCTCCCTTTCATCTCCCACCCCCGTTCTCACACACAAACAGAGACTTACACACACGCACATTCGCTTTTTATCAAACTAATGACAGGCTGTCATGTCCAGTAAATGACAAAGAGATGGCGAAAAGAGGATAGACTAGGGCAGGGAGAGATAGAGAGAGGAAGGGAGAGAGAGAGAGAGAGAGAGATGAGAGGCCGGCTCAACCTGTTGAGATTAGTGTCGTGAGTACACTTTTGGTCTCAGGAAGGAAAAAAGTATCCCTTGATATAACAGGTAGAGAGCTTACAGAGTTTACAAGAGAGAGAGAGAGAGAGAGAGAGAGAGAGAATCAGAAGAAAAGAAAGAAGAATGAAAAGTAAGAGAAAAACAGACAAAGAGATAGAGACAGAGAGAAGAGAAAGAGACAAAGAGATAGAGACAGAGAGAAGAGAAAGAGACAGAGAGAAGAGATAGAGACAAAGAGATAGAGACAGAGAGAAGAGAAAGAGACAAAGAGATAGAGACAGAGAGAAGAGATAGAGACAAAGAGATAGAGAGAAGAGATAGAGACAGAGAGAAGAGAAAGAGACAAAGAGATAGAGACAAAGAGATAGAGACAAAGAGATAGAGACAGAGAGAAGAGAAAGAGACAAAGAGATAGAGACAAAGAGATAGAGACAGAGAGAAGAGAAAGAGACAAAGAGATAGAGACAAAGAGATAGAGACAAAGAGATAGAGACAAAGAGATAGAGACAAAGAGATAGAGACAGAGAGAAGAAAAAGAGACAAAGAGATAGAGACAAAGAGATAGAGACAGAGAGAAGAGAAAGAGACAAAGAAACAGAAAGAAAGAGATAGAGGCGGAGAGAGATTGGACAGAGAAAGACGAGGATTGAGGGAGACAGAGCAAGAACAGAGAGCAGAGAGCGACAGAGAGGAAGTAATTGACAGAGAGAGAGAGAGAGGGAGAGAGAGGTAGAGGGAGAGAGAGGTAGTGAGAAGAGAGACAACCAGGAAGGCAGAAACGCAGAGAAGGCTCTTTCACTAACCTTAACACAATAAAGTAGGTCTTAAAAAAAGCGGTGTGGGGGGTGGGGAGGGGTTTGCATATTTTAGTACTAATCACTTGTTACTATTGACTACAGATGATAGCAATAATAGTATTGATCTAACTAACCAATGAAAAACGACAAAGTAAGTTATTATATACATTTATGATCCAACAACTAATGAGCAATGTAACCACCGTCAAACTGCCAGATATCTACACTTGAAGGATGAAACACAGCTTTACATTTTCACAATGTGTGCCTCCATGTTTGTATTTATTTATTTCGAACCTAAAAACTTGGGTAGAGCAGACGACATTCTGACAGCCAGGTTCAATAAATGTGTGTCTTCATCCAAAACCTCGACAGAAGCTCTGAATTGTACTTAAGGAAAGGTCAAGGCTGCATTTCCTTTTGTTTATGTTTTAAAAAAAAATCTAAATGTGTTTGAATGGACCTCATTCACCAATCGTAAACAAACAACATTTAGTCACCTGATCTAATTGAGAAAACAGCGAAACAAACGGTTACATGACAACCATCATGAATTAAACATGAGATCGTAAATTATATAGAAGAGATAGGGCACCACGTGACTAAATGTTGTTTGTTTACGATTGGTGAATGAGGTCCATTGTAATTTTTAACTTGTGTTTTGAAATCGTTTGTTATGTCAATACATTCTTGAATCTATGTTAGTTATTATATAAGTATTTCTTATATAGGTATTAATTAGAATATATTGTCGATTCGTGATGAGTGCAGTATCTCAGCTTCGACATGTATATACTGCTACATCTTGTGCAGACATCTCTCTCTCTCTCTCTAAATAAATCTATTGTTACGTTTCTCCTCTATCAGGCCTTCTGTAAACACTACCCAACAACATAACACATCTAAAACATCAACTTGACAACAAGATAATGTGGCGGTTTAGTTACAATTACATCAACAACAGCCGAGAAACACAATTGGCTAAACTAACTTCAAATGCTTTGCTACACAACAGAACTGCCAAACTAATCACTACAAGTCTTTCTAGCTCGAACAGCTACAATTTCGAGGACTCACTTTTTAGCACACTGTCCTTACTGCTTGCTGTCCTGGACTCAGACTGTCCTTCCTAACACACTGTCTCTCGTCTGTAAAGGCTTTTTGGTCACATGACCATAACATTGGTCATATTGCGAGCATTAGCAGTAATGTCCCTTGTTCAGCAGCCCTTGACCTGTGTGATTGGCCTGAATCATGTGTGTCAGTAGGCCGCACACACATTAATCCTTTCAGTCCGCCACTAGGGTTATAACACTATCTATCTATCTTTCTATCTATCTATCTATCTATCTATCTATCTATCTATCTATCTATCTGTCTGTCTGTCGGTCTGTCTATCTATCTATCTATCTATCTATCTATCTATCTATCTATCTATCTATCTTCAAAACTATCTACAAAACAACAAACAAAACCAATCACTCCCTGCCAGATAATCTTGTTTTACAAAATGCGAATTAATAAGGCCATAATTATTTTGTTTTTAATGTTTCCAACACATTAGTACCTAATGTACTTATTGACATACCATATTTCCAACACATTAGTACCTAATGTACTTATTGACATACCATATTACCAACACATTAGTACCTAATGTACTTATTGACATACCATATTTCCAACACATTAGTACCTAATGTACTTATTGACATACCATATTTCCAACACATTAGTACCTAATGTACTTATTGACATACCATTTTTCCAACACATTAGTACCTAATGTACTTATTGACATACCATATTTCCAACACATTAGTACCTAATGTACTTATGACACACCATATTACATTGTTGTACGGATTGTCCTTACTATTACGTTGACAAATATAAAATATATGTTGGAACTACTTTTCTATAGAACTTCTTTCATTCTATAGTTTGCTCGGTGCTCAATGGGACAATGTCTCAAACAAGGTTTGTTTTTTATGGTGTTTGACCCAAATTTTTTTTGTGTACGATAGCAAACAAACTGATTCAATGTTTTAATAACAGAAAGGAAAAGACATTTTTCAGTAGACCAAAAGAAGCATCTGCGCCAGTCTTTGGCATTTTATAATCTATTAAGAAATTGGATTTTTTTGGTGTATTTATTTTTGGCGGACGGACAGAGAGACAGACAAGCAGACTTCACAAACTAATTTCAGCTGAACCCCTTTCCGGGAACTTTAAAAATCTTTCTACTTCAGGTTAAAAACGAAACAAAAACAGAACACTTTTGTATTTAAAGAGCATTGCATATTTAGTCTAATGTTAGGACACATGAGCTCACGTGAATGACTGATGACTGACGTGCGACTACTATATGACTGAAAGATTGATGACCGATGATCGATGAGTGTCTGCTGTTGAGGATGAAGCTGGTATTTATTGCTACATAAATTTAGGCACTCTTTCCCTTTTGCGGTGCACAAGAAACGTTTAACTTTTTTTTTTTTACCATTCCTTCTTATAGCTTGCTCATTCTTCATGGGTTCAAAAAGAACACTGGTTGGAAACTGGGTGGCAACTGTGTGGAAACTGGGTGGAAACTGGGTGAAAACTCGGTGGAAACTGGGTGGAAACTCGGTGGAAAATGGGTGGAAACTGTGTGACAACTGTGTGGAAACTGTGTGGAAACTGTGTGGAAACTGTGTGGAAACTGGGTGAAAACTTGGTGGAAACTGGGTGGAAACTCGGTGGAAAATGGGTGGAAACTCGGTGGAAAATGGGTGGAAACTGTGTGACAACTGTGTGGAAACTGTATGGAAACTGTGTGGAAACTGTGTGGAAACTGTGTGAAAACTCGGTTCAAACTGGGTGGAAACTCGGTGGAAAATGGGTGGAAACTGTGTGGAAACTGTGTGGAAACTCGGTGGAAACTGGGTGGAAACTCGGTGGAAACTGGGTGGAAACTGTGTCACAACAGGGTGAAAACTGGGTGAAAACTAACTAGAAACTGAGAGGAAACTGAATGGAGACTGAGTGGACACTGAGTGCAAACTAAGTGGAAACTAACTAGAAACTGGGTGGAAACTGAATGGAAACTGAGTGGAAACTGAGTGAAAACTGAGTGAAAACTGAGTGAAAACTGAGTGGATACTGAGTGGAAACTAACTTGAAACTGGGTGGAACATTGGTGGAAACTAACTGGAATTTGGGTGGAAACTGAGTGGAAACTGAGTGAAAACTGAGTGAAAACTGAGTGGATACTGAGTGGAAACTAACTTGAAACTGGGTGGAACATTGGTGGAAACTAACTGGAATTTGGGTGGAGACTGAGTGGAAATTGGTTGGATAATGAGTGGAATCTGGGTGGAAACTAATAACAAACTGGCTGGAAACCGATTAGTAGTTTTGTTGGTCACATGACATCCTCGCTAACCGTGGGCCACAGAAACCTATGATCTTTACAGAAGCTGCCTTATATATATCATTTTTTTTTGTTTGATTAACTTCTATTTAATTTTATAAACTAAAGACTTTACTTTCAGAAGTTCCAATAAGACTCTGTTACACCAATTGTTTATCCTGAATGGTAGAAATGGTTTTGAAAATGTACTTTTTAGATTTTGGGATCTAGTACGACAGACACAGGGAGAAATAACAAAACCAATGGTGACATTTTCTTTTCTCTTTTTTGGGCGGTCGCTAAAAAAGAGTTGAGCTGAAAGTTGTTTGTCGAACAAAAAAAAAAAAATGCGTGAAAAGAGGAGAAAAAAAGAAAAGAAAAACAAATGTAAATAATGAAAAGTCTGCAATCCTCCCAAAAAATCTGGCACTAGCCGTTGGCGTTAAACCTTATACCTTACATCACCCAGGCATTTCTCGCGTTCATCTTTAAGTTTATGAAAATGTTATTCAAGATGTCAGATAAGATTTTAAGATTGACGTAGAGTTCAATAAACTCCAAATATTTAAACAAAGTCCATCACAGTAATCTACCCTAAGTAATTCTACCTCTTTGCGAACTTTTAGTACATTGTAAACAGACCACGGTGGTTTTCAATCAAATACGCTCCTGGGAGTTCTAAAAAAAAAATACATCCTAAAACAGGTCCATAGGGAGACAAAGCTGGCAATGAAGTTCTACCTACCACACTCTCGTGTTCTGTTCTTTCGAGCCTGATGGGAAAATGAAATTATTGTCATATTGTTTTCGTAATTCAATTCTGACAAGGGAGAGTGGTGTCTGCTAGATGTCAATAGATAGTGAATATTTCAGATTTTTGTGACTTTTTGTAATACTAAAGTTTGAACGTAAAAAACTGGTAGTATTACGCTTTCCATACTGTATAACATAATGACGCTCAAAAGCATGGCAACTGTTGCAAGCCGCATTTAATAATGAATTGATGCAATATAAATGAAATTCCCATCTATGGTGGACAACCATAAATAAGAAATAAATACAGTTGACTCTTAATAGTCCGACACTTCATAATCCGACACACTCAATAATCCTACGCTGCACTGACGTAAATTCATGTAATTAATAATTAATTTAGTGCCTACAATTTTTAAATACCTCTATTCAAGTGACTCCTTCATGGAACCTGGACGCTGATCTAAAAAACGACTCTAACGATTTTCCTAGATATTTGAAAGTTGCTGTATAGCGCTGCGAAAAGACTGACCAGCTCGTTGGCCTCACGGGGAAAATTCTAGTTTGACCGTTATATTTATTTCAAAGTAAAAAAAAAATAAATGTAAATTTGGCTGAAGACTCTATCTAGGTCTAAAGCAAACACGGGGTATTCAGCCGTATTACCATATAACTACATAAATTGAAAGTTGCTCCAATTTTATAGAAATATATAAGCTTATATTTTTTACGTAAATCTAATATAGATTGCATATACCCATGAAAGTCTAAATTTATAACTTTTTTGACATATGCTATTTACGGTTCAATTCTTAGCCTAACCTTCTGTTATTCGACGTTTTCGGTAATCCGACAGAGCTGATGTCCCGTAAAAGTCTGTTGAGCAAGTGTCAACTATCTTACATTTGATGCGCACTTTTCACAACTGATCATTTTTTATTTTTCGCTTTTTCGTTTGTAGATCAAATTGTTATTATGTACTTGTCAACAGTAGACTTCCTAATCTCTGTCAATCTTTTTTTTTCTCTCGTAGTTTACCTTATATTACTTTTCTTTTCTCTTTTTCTCTCTACTGCTTAAAATCTGAAGAGTTAATGTGCAAATACAAAAGCGGATAACTAGGATTAACTTTTAGTGAAACAAAAAATGGGATTAACTTTTAGTGAAACAATAACTGGGATTAACTTTTAGTGCAACAAAAAAATGGGATTAACATTTAGTGAAACAATAACTGGGATTAACTTTTAGTGAAGCAAAAAATGGGATTAACATTTAGTGAAACAATAACTGGGATTAACTTTTAGTGCAACAAAAAATGGGATTAACTTTTAGTGAAACAGAAAATGGGATTAACTTTTAGTGAAACAAAAAATGGGATTAACATTTAGTGAAACAATAACTGGGATTAACTTTTAGTGCAACAAAAAATGGGATTAACATTTAGTGAAACAATAACTGGGATTAACTTTTAGTGAAGCAAAAAATGGGATTAACATTTAGTGAAACAATAACTGGGATTAACTTTTAGTGCAACAAAAAATGGGATTAACTTTTAGTGAAACAGAAAATGGGATTAACTTTTAGTGAAACAAAAAATGGGATTAACATTTAGTGAAACAATAACTGGGATTAACTTTTAGTGCAACAAAAAATGGGATTAACATTTAGTGAAACAATAACTGGGATTAACTTTTAGTGAAACAAAAATGGGGTTAACTTTTAGTGAAACAATAAATGGGATTAACTTTTAGTGAAACAAAAAATGGGATTAACTTTTAGTGAAACAAAAAATGGGATTAACTTTTAGTGAAACAAAAAAAAGTATTGTAAATAACAATGGTGGAGTCATGTTTTAGCCATGTCATGTTTTTCATTGTGTATTTAAAATTCAAAATTGGATGAAATTTTATGTATAATTTATTTTCGCATTTCTTCTTCTTTTTTTGTTTGTTTGGGTGGGGGTTGGGCAAAACCTAGTGGCTAAGTGGTAAAGCACTTGACTTCCGAATCAAAAGATCTCGGGTTTGATCCGGTTAAGACTGGGTATTTTAATTCTGGATTTTTTTTTTAAGGCACCCCTGAGCCCACCCAACCTTTAACAATCGTTTTAGGTCTCGACCCTTCTATAAAGGAAACCTGTGACGTTAGTTGAGGGAAGTGTTGGTCGTTGTGCTGGTTCCAGAAACACCCTCGTAAGCCGTCGGACCGGCCACAAACACAGCTGACCTCTATAGTATCATCTTCCAGAGATTTCCAGGTCTAAACGACATGCTTTACCCTTCACCTTTTTTTTTTCTTTCAACTCAATATTCGGTGGGTTTGAACCTCTGGCTATGCGCTTATAAACAGCCTTTCTAAATACGCGTGTAGTTCTTGAAGGAAACGTCAAGAAACATGGTGAGTAGGACAGTGGTTGTTGAGTCCCTGGCGTCACGCCAACATGTCAATGAACTGATCACAGAGCACGGCAGCAATCGTCCGCTCATTTGTTTCCGCCGTTCAAGCTGACGTAATGCGCCAGCCTCCCTCACCCCCATTACCACAATCTATCGAGGATGGCCTCAATGAGTGACCACCCTGGAGGAGGGGGGGGGGGCGTTTCGTTTGATGTTACAGTGGAGAAAAAATCCATTTGAGTTCATTAGATATCAGTTGTCTTCCAGCTATGATCATACAACTATTACAGAATTTTTTTGTTCTTGTTGCTATTCTGCATTGCTGATTTGTCTCTCCCAAACATTTTATGTTTTGCCTAAAGGGACAGGGATTCAATTATATTAGGCAGCCATGTTCCCTAGTGACCAGACTGGGACTCGAAACCTAATTAGAATACATACCGTGCACTTCAAACTAGGAAACAAATGGGAATGATTTGTATTTCAAAAATACTGAAAAGTGTTGGCCTATTGGTGAAGCAGGTGGTTGCTAATAGGAAGATCCTCTATCTATCTATCTATCTATCTATCTATCTATCTATCTATCTATCTATCTATCTATCTATCTATCTATCTATCAATCTATCTATCTATCTAACTATCTGTCTGTCTGACTGTCTGTCTATCTATCTATCTATCTCTCTCTCTCTCTATCTATCTATCTATCTATCTATCTATCTATCTATCATCTATCTATCATCTATCTATCATCTATCTATCTCTCTCTCTCTCTCTCTCTCTCTCTCTCTATCTATCTATCTATCTATCTATCTATCTATCTATATATCTATATATCTATCTATCTATCGATCTATCTGTCTGTCTGTCTGTCTATCTGTCTATCTATATAACATACAAACATCAAACACAAATACTAGGAGAGAAATCATAATCACAGATAGTGGAATCCGCTCAGGCCCGGCCTTAGGCTACTACAACCAATGCGGCCGCAGTGGGCCCCGCACTTTCATAGGCCTCGCACGAATTTTAGGTGTAAATTATTAAAATAAACCTTTTTAACTTAATATTGAAGAGTTTCTGGAATTCTTCTGAAATTATAAAATATACGTAAAAAGTCATGAAAATCTCTTGAAATTATATAAATCTTCTAAAAACTGATGCAAATCTACTTAAAAACAGACAAAATTGTCATTTCGTGGTGTCATTCAATATGGCAAACGCCAATCCAACTAGCAATTTAAAAAAAATGGCATTGTCAGCTTTCCTTAGAAAAAAATTAATAGTAATGCGAATTTTAACCAAAACAAGAAGTTCAAATTCTTAATTTATTTTAATAGTCACAGGCATACAACTATAGATCTAAATCTATCTCGACCTCTAAAAACAAAAAAACAAAAGCGATATTTTGCTAGTCAATAGTAAATCTAAAAGGCGGATCTTTTTGTTGAAAAACTACTATCTACCGTAGATGGCTCGTAAATCTAATTTGCCAGTGATTTTGTACTTAGAAAGTATGAATAAAATGCAAAGACGAATTTATTTTCTAATACAAAATCTTAATTTTCATTTATTATCCTTATCACAACCCAGAATAGGCACTTCGCAATCCGTGTCGAATAGGGCCCGCAACCTTTAGTACCGGCCCTGAATCCACTCAAAGTTTGCAGGGTGCCAACTACTTGCTTTTAATATCAATTTTTTTCTAGGAGGCAAGTCTGTCCAAATATTTGGATTTTCTTGTTATCCGGCAAAAATCTGTTGTCTCCAGTCTTCGGAGGAGAAAGAATGGAGGAAATACCACCTTTCATCTATGATCCGCGGGATGTTTTTAGAAAGAAAACCCATTTGACGAGGGGGCAAGAAACTAGCAATTGACGCCCTTTTACCCCGAAAGACAAATTATCGATAATAATAAAACATGCACACACGCACACACTAATACCACTCACGTGATATTTTTCTTTACTTCTGCTATTTTTGTTTGGCGCTAATCAAAGGAACCGGGAACATTAGGGTTATTTGTTTTGACAAGAAAAAAAAATAGCAATCTATATTTAGATATAAGACATTTCGGGGAGGGACACATACGAGAAATACGCAGAAACCGATGATCGAAGTGTACCGGTGGCATGTTCACAAATAGTGGTGATTTTTATATTAAAGTTAATCACAACTTAAAATGGGTATTCATCTGCTTGATTATATTTTCATTTATAAGATACTGTTTACATTCTTTGTGATGTAAGAGGAAAAAAAGAATCTTTTCTTTTTTGCGATTTGATGAAATGTATGGAAAAAGAGAACTGTTATTTATTCATAGAAGAAATGTATTAATAATAGAAAAAACAGTTGCTAGTTTTGAAAGATAGCTGTTGCCAAAAAAATTTACTACAAGCGTAGGAAATTAGAATTTTGATTCTACGGTGCTCAAAAGTGCCTATTATTTGCTTTCTAAGCACAAAACTTAACAATAGTACCGTAGTTTCTAGACCCAATACACCAATGATCTCATTTTTTAAAAATAATACCTCATCTCCACAGTTATATACAAGGAAGCTGATCAAAAGGTCATCTGTTTCAATGGCTGACGGTTTACGATTGTGTCATGAGGTCAGCACGACGACCAAACGCTTTACTTTTACTCTTTTTCTGTCAGGTACCCCTTTGAGTTGGTTGGACTTAGAAGCGCCCATAAAATCTCGAAATAAAAAATCGAGATTGGTAAATCGAATGCATAACCTCGACAATCAAGACCCCATATAACTACGAATAAGGGAAAATTAATTTTCCACTAAAGGGGACTAATTCAGCTTATACCACCACTTCAGTCAAATATAATTTCTTGCCCTCGTTCGAGATACCAAACAAAATAATTAATTAACAATAACTATTTAACTAATAGGTTAAAATTGTATTGATTCTTGTGTTGTCAGGTAAAAGAAATCTCTCTGTGGCCTCGACTATGGATCATCTCGGTGAGATGAATGCCTGGGTATTAGCTGTGGTCGGAAAGAAATAATTGTGCAAAATTTCAGTGTGATCCGAAATTGGGTATAAGAGAAATAAGGTGTACAAACGTTTTACCAGACAGAGTGAGTTAGGTTCCCTTTCAGACCCTGCGATCCATAGGGCAAGTACTGTAGACTTCATCTGTTTTTTAAAGCCCATGGCTAATGAGTGTGTTATGTGGTCGACGCAACGATTAACCACCTTTACTTATTCCCATCTAATATCAGATACAGCTGGTGGACTCAGAGGTACCCCAAGATCCTAAATTAAAAACCCTAGTCTTCATCAGAATTCGAACACCCTGTGGAAGCTAAGCGCTAAACCACTCCGCCACCACTCGAAAATTGCTTTCATAAGCAAAATAAACTTTTTTTTAAAATCACTACTATTTGCTTACAATCTTTTCGTGAATGGAAAAGTAAACAAGCAATAGAAAACAGAATACTTCTTAAAAACAAAGCTTATATAAGGGGGAAAACGCTAATTACTGCCATTTATCTTAAAAATTTGTGTTAAATAAAATAATAATTAATAAGTAATAAATGTTTTATTAATTGGTTAATTTTTTTTAAATTCATTCGTATATTGCCATCGATTATGAATAATTATGTAAAATATCAACTTGATCCAAAGATAAGAAGTGGGAGAAAAAATGGGATTATATATATATATACAGTGCTTTTATAAAAAAAAAATAGGTGCCGGTACTCGGTGATTAGGTGCCGGTACTCGGTGATTAGGTGCCGGTACTCAGTAGTTGATTGCCTAACGTTTAACTACTAAAAATTAATACTATACTTTAAAATATAAGAAAAGTATTTTTTTTTCAAAAAGTTGCCGGTACATCGTACCGGTGCGTACTGTCACAAAAAAACCCATATATATATATATGCTGATTTCCGACTGAAAGAAATGATAGAAAACATTTATGAATTGTATTACGTACGCCAGGTACTGATAGTCCACTAAACGCATTCTTATCAACGCTTAATGTGATATCTGAACTTTTTATAAAGGTGCCGCCACTGACTTTAGAATTCTGTGTTTGTCTCCACTAATAAATGATTTGAGACCATTCTACTATTTCTTTCTATTTCATCTCCTCTCCAGGGCCGTGGGCAGCCCCCTTGTTATGGACTCTAACAGCATCTGTAAAAAGACGAAGCGACTGGCCGGGAGACAGAAGACCATTTGCAAACGGGAACCTGAAGTGGTGGCCGAGGTAGCGAAGGGAGCCAAGCTGGCGCTGATGGAGTGTAAGTTCCAGTTCAGGAACAGGCAGTGGAACTGCACCACGGCCAAGCGATCCATCACACAAATACTGAATAAAAGTAAGTATATGCTATTTCAGTGCCGGAATTAGTTTGCATGGGGGGGGGGGGGCGTTTACAGAACATATTCTTGGGACTTTTTTCAAGGCTACTAATGGTGGGAGGACAGCTGGGTAATGAAATAGAACACTACAAATTATTTTATTTTATTTGCTTTTCAATTCCTTATTAGCAAAGCTCGAAAAATTCTAGAAAATATATATTTTAAAATTTTTTATTTAAATAAGAGTCCTGTTGGTATTGTCTCGGTGTGACTATTTCAAAAGTTGATTCAGAAATTCGCATGGCGATTGGTTTAAATGAATTTGTATGTTATTTTATACAAGGTTGTATTGGGTTGGGTTTTTTTTTTTTCGTTTTTTTTTAAATAAATAATTAACATTTGAGAACACTGACGAGGACAAGTGTAGACGGCGAAAAGAATATAAATCGACCAACGGAAAACAATGGTAATGTCTGTGTTGGATGTGGCAAAATATGTAGGTCGCAACTGGGGCTGCGTATCCGCCGGAAACACTGCACTCCTTATTTATCTCTGGACTCGTAGATTAGCTTTTTAATATAATTATTTTTTTTTTAGCTAAACTACTACATGGGTTCATATTGCAAGTAACTATTAACACGGAGAGAGAGAGAGAGAGAGAGAAATAGAGAGGGAGAAATAAAAAAATAAAGGAGGGATGAGAATAAGAGAGACTAAGAGATATAAAGAGAGGCGGCTGGAGGAGAGAGGAAGGAGGAGAGAGGCAGAGAGACAAAAGAAGAGAAACGAAGAAATAGATGAATGAAGAAAAGAGAGAGTGGGAGAGAGAGAGGGAGGAGGAGAGACGTAGGCCGAAAAGGAGGAAGGAGGCGAAAGGACAGAAGCGAGAGAGAATGATAAAGAGAGGGACAGAGAGTCAGAATGGTACAAGGAAAGAGTGAGATAGAGGAAAGAGGGGAAGTGGCAGACGAGAATGACGGAGACAGAAAAAGAGATACCACCAAAATGAGGCTAATGACACGCTTCTCAATGGCTGCTGGCTCCTTCAATGTTTTTGTCAAATGAAGGAGACGCTAGACCCCGTCCCCACCCCCTTCCTTGGAAAACTAATCACAGAAACAAAACAAAACAAATTGAGCGGGATGGTCAAAAAGGTGTCTAGCAGACGAGAGCAGAGCACGTTCTTTGCGCGCCTGGCGCGCTTCCTCATTTTAATACCTGTCTGCGCGCCTTTAGCGTTCCTTCACCCCAACCCAGCTTCCTTTCCTTAACAGCCTCTCCACACACACACACACATACACACACACACGCCTCCCGTCTCTCACGTCTGCCTTCTAGACAGTCTCCGTACTCCCACGCCGCGCAGTGAGAGCGCTCGCCACGCAGTATTCCAACCCGCGCGCTCTCACTTTTGGCCGCTCAGTTCCGAGAAGCACCAAGTTATCTCCCATTTACGACAGTTCTCCTCATGTCCTAAAGATAGCTCTGCATAACAGTGCCGTCTTTAAGAGAAACTTAAACAACAAATAACTAGACTTAGGAAACTCTAAAAATTAAATTGTTTTTTTTTAAATTCATTTGTGTAAATTATAGACTATATTTCCAGCTGGGGCAGCGTGGCCGGGTGAAATGCTGCACTCCTCGTTAATCTTCAGACTCCATCACAAGGCTAATATAGGTATAGATTTGATATTTGCGTTCTGAGATAATTACAAGCTCTGATGGCGCTCTTCTCTGGGACATCATTACCGGCATTAGCTAAACAGTATTATCATCCATGCTTGGATTTTTACATGTTAAGAAGATTGCATGGTACACAAAATTATTTCTATCTCTGGATAATTTATTTATTTCATTATATACCGAGACTTTTATCTTGTCACTCTATGCTCTCATTTTTTTTGTTACACATTTGTTTGAATGTTTGTATTTGTATGGTTGTGTGTGGTATTTCTAGATGTGTAACAAGTATTTGCATGTATGTGTAAGTATTTGGATGTATGAGTGAATATTTGAATGTGTGTGTGTGTACATTTACATATGTGTATTTCTGTAGTTTTGTGCGTGAATGCTACTTTGTATTTCGAATGAAACGAAACCCTAAGGAGAAGTTCTATTTTATTAGTGGGTTAGTTCTGCCCAAACGTTTTGTTAGTACATACAAAAAAACCCTCAAATTTTGTCTTTTTTTAAGACTTTAAAAAAAAAAACAACGTTTGAAGTCTCCTTTTGTTTGTAACGTTATGACGCCGCATCAACGCTGTTGTCGTCGATCGTGTTTACAGTATCAGCAAAGATCATAAATCGAAGATGAGCACTAGCTTACTTTCTACCTACACGTAGATAAACACCCTAGTTGTGACAAAGTTATATCAACTCTGTCTGTCTGGTACAATTTGTTAAACGTCTCTTCTTCCACACCCTTATCTTATCTTATCTTATCTTATTATATATAATACACGTATCATCTCGTATCAAGTTGAAAATTACAACAATTATTTGTTGTACCTTAAACAAAATAAATCAATTCAAATTAGCCAATTATTTAATTAATTTTTTGGTAATTAATTATTTTGTTTTGTTATAGAACAATGGAAATAAATGCATTTTATAGAGAGATGTTGCTATATATGTGGAATTATTCTTCTTATTACATTTTGTACTCGTTTCTTTCCGTTCTCGGATCAAGTTGAACTTAAGAATAATTATTCATAGTCAATGACAATGTATCACGTATCAATGACCCACGTAACAATACACTGTAACACGGACTATCACGTATCAATGTATCACGTAATCAATGTATCACTTATCAATCAATATTGAAAAAAAAATAGGTTAATCAGTTAGTTGTAATTTTTTACATTATTTGTTATATACCAAAGGGGAGCCTATTCATTTTATACTGAGATATATGTACGAGATATTTGCACTTCTTCTTCTTGGATAAGTTTTAGTTTTTAAAAAATATTTTTGTGTATTTTTTGTTTTGTTTTGTTGTACTATAAACACAGAAAGAAAAGATTTCTCCTCTTTGATAACGAAGCTTGCAGTCCGACCTTTAGATTTCAAGTAAGAATACAGTGTCATTCTTTGTTCTTTTCTGAAATCTACTCTATCAATATTTAATAGAATGTTATTAAAAATGATTGTCAGTGATTAACAACATAGGTACACTGAGATAATATGAAGTTCAAAAAGAAATAGACAAAGGGGGAGCCAATCAAATAGAAAGAAATCCATTGATTGTATAATATATATATATACATACACACAGAGATATATATATATATGTAGAGTGTTTTTTTTTTGTGACGGTACGCACCGGTATGGCGTACAGGCACCTTTTTTCAATGTGGAGGAAAAATTATTACTTTTCTTGTATTTTAGCATTTATGATTAATTTATCAATAATTAAAAGTTACGCAATCCACCTCTGAGTGCCGGCACCTATTTCTTTTTTTATAAAAAGGATTGTATATATATTTATATACATAAAAAAATATACAATTACCATTGTACAAATATCCGAAATACATAAGAGAAATTCTAGGATTTGTAGGATATTTCTTGCAACCTCAAACCTACTACAGAACTGCGGAGGGTTGCGGGAGACAGCTTGAAAATGGGTCTACGGAGACAATACAAAGCTTATACCACACGACCATCACTTCTGTAAACAAAATATTGCATTTTAGTGCTACTGTTATACATTGATGCATACCATCCTTTTTAACGCCGGGTGTTTTACATAGTTAACCATTTGTTTCGGGGGGAAAAAAGGCTATGACTTCGTAGGAGTGTAAATGATATAAGTGTCTTTGAGTATTGGGGAAAAAATAAGCAAACGAAATTTAAAATAAAACAAATAAAAAAAAAAAACACAACAAAAAGTATTAAAGGAAAAGAACTGAACATTTACAACCATAATCTCAATACTGTAAAAATTAATTTCCATATTCTATATCAAATAAATAAGTATCACTAATAAATTTAATGATTTGTTGTTTTTTAAATTCATTCAAAATTGAATAGAGACACAATGTCTAAATGTGCAAAAGTTTCCAATTGATACGAAAGTGGAAAATGGGAGAAACAACGTGTACCAAATGTTGTCACCAAACAGACAGAGTTGATATAAAAATGTCCCCTTTTAGACCTTGTGGTCTATAGGGCAGATGATGTAACGGTTATCTGTTTCTGGTTAACTAGGGTGTCATGTGGCCAGCACAACGACCAACCACCTTTACTTTTCTCTATTAGAGCTGATGGACTCAGAGGAGCCAAAAGATCCCGAGATGAAAAATCCCAATCTTCACCATGATTCAAACCCGGGACCTCCGGTTTGGAAGCCAAGAGCCTTACCGCTCAGTCATCGCGCCTCCGAGTTGATATAAGCTTTGTACAAAAAGAATAAAATGAATTGTTGTGGTGAGTCGCTTGAGTTCCAAACCAAGTACTCTCAAGCTTCCAATCCCGCACGCTATCATAGATTCAAAAAGAGGTAGATTTCTTTCGAAAAGAATTGTAATAATCATGATTTATTTGGAAATAGAAAATCAAAGAATTCCTTAACTTGCTAAATTCTAGTCAGCCCCCACTTGCCAGACGTAACTGAGCGGGAATCATGCGTAACAGGTGTACGCTGGCGAAGGTGAGCTGCGCGGCCTTGCTGTTGAGAACGTGAGCAAGCCTGTTAGGAAGCATTGGTCTGGTACTGCCTCCATTGGGACTTTCTGCACTCTCTTTGGCCCTCATTCTCTCTCTTTTTCTATGTCTCCGTCTCTCTCTATCTCACTCTCTGTCCGTCTCTGTCTCTCTTGCTGTTGCATATAATTTTTTCTCATCAAAATTTAGAAATGAATAACTAAACTTTGGCATTGATAATTACAAAGTTCAGATAGATAGATAGATAGATAGATAGATAGATAGATAGATAGATACATAGATAGAGAGAGAGAGAGAGAGAGAGAGAGGTAGTAGTTGTAGTAGTAGTTGTAATAGCAGAGACAGAACGAGACCGAGAGAGAGAGACGCTTATAGACAGAAATAGAGAGCAGCAGAGACACAGGGAGAAGGTATCCGACGGAAAGAGTAGAAGAGACGGAGAGAGAAGCAGAGAAACAGTGATAGAGAGAAGCAGAGAAACAGTGATAGAGAGAAGCAGAGAAACAGTGATAGAGAGAAGCAGAGAAACAGTGATAGAGAGAAGCAGAGAAACAGTGATAGAGAGAAGCAGAGAAACAGTGATAGAGAGAAGCAGAGAAACAGTGATAGAGAGAAGCAGAGAAACAGTGATAGAGAGAAGAAGAACAGACAGAAAGATAGAGAGCGTTGCAGAGAGTAGCATAGACAGAGATAAAGATAATAGCTGAGAGAGAGAGATAGTTGCATAGACAGAGATAGAGATAATAGATGAGAGAGAGAGAGAGAGAGAGAGCAGCATAGACAGAGAGATGCAATAATTTTATAGGCTCAAACTAAGGGAATTTCAGTTTGACCTAAATAGTCCCACCTCAGCACTGCTCCTATCACTATCACAATCAAGATATATGATGACGAAGATAGAATGTCTCCACAACGTCATCCTGGGAGGCGCGGTGGCTGACTGAAGACTGGCATTCTTAATTTTGTGACCTACAGAAACAGATGACCTTTACATCATCTACCCTATAGATCGCAAGGTCTGAAAGGGGAAACTTTAGTGCAACGGTTCGCAACCTTTTAAGCTCGGCGACCCCTTTTTACAATATCCCACTCTGCCGCGACCACCCCCCCCATACACACACATACAGCAATAGAAGAATAGACAATAACAATACTTATTTTTGATGGTCTTAGGCGACCCCTGGCAAATGGTCAATCGACCCCCAGGTTGAGAACTTCTGCTTTAGAGGATCATTATAACTGACGATCACTGGGAAATCGTGTTAATTCACAGAGCTAGTCAGTTACCCGACATGGGAGCCGGCAGTAAAGGTCCTTCGAGGGAGCCCATTGATCTACTACGAATACAATGCCCTATTCAGAACCTTCATGTCTCAGACCGGTCCTTCAGTTTCTCACCTAGTCAAACATTCCTTTTGTCGGTGAGTTAGTGAGTAGTTTGGCGAGCGAATGACTGAGCTACTGAATACGGATAGTTTTGATTAGACTAACTCAGATGTATTCTACTTGAACCAAACTATTTCAGTGAACTTAAATTACATCAACAAACACTACTTTACTACTTACTCTACAGAATGACTTTCTCCTACACTCTATATTCTTGCTTTAGTCACTTTTTTTTTTAAGCTTGTACTCACATCTTTTTTAAAAAAAAAGTTGTTTATACCAAACTTGAGTTCAAAGCAAACTTCGTTTTTTATTTAAGGAAATATTCATGACGTAAGCAGGGGGGGGGGGGGGGCAAAAGTGTGTTAAGTTTAAGGGTTTCAGCACGTGCAAAGATCTCTCCAAAGAGTGAAACCTTTTCAAGTAGAATTCTAAACGTGAGCGATGTAGTGGGGGCGGGATTCACCATCACGTGCAACATGCTCACGTAAAATGTATCACAGAGCTAACTCTTCACGGAGCTAACTCTTCACGGAGCTAACTCTTCACGGAGCTAACTCTTCACGGAGCTAACTCCTCACAGGGCTCACTGGAAATTGTGAGCTAAAGTATTTGGACTAACTCAGATAATCCTTTTCAGAAACCTTTTTTGGAATGATAATGTAAATGTCAACAGAAAATCGGAGAATATGTTGAACAATCGAATGCCACTAGCCAGAAGTGCCAAAACTACGTACCGGGGGACATTTCCTGCGCCCCAGAAACGTTGCCCCCACATTGCAAAAACAAACCGCAAAGGAACGATTTTATTCGGTAAATGCTGCCCGCGATTAAAGCGTTGGAGATTTATATTGCCGAAAAAGGTTTGACCTCATTGGGTTAAGTCCTAGGAAGATAATTTTGTCACCTTTCCTGCTTCTGAAAAATGTCTCTATGACCTACATTCTTCCGACATTCGGTTTCCGTTTTTATTTTTCTTTATATCCAACTAATTCACAAAACTCGACAACGTTGTCTACGAAAATATAGAAGCAAGCAGGGTTTCTGTTTTTCATTGTATTTGACTAATTTTATCAAGACATTATTAGTGTTTTTACTATGCCACGAATTAGCTTCAAACTCTTCATGGTTTGATGGACACGGTTTTCGAAATCGGCTCTATTGAAATTTTAGTTTCTGTAGATCTTTGAAGTAAAAACAACTATAAGCTGAATTTCCATACAGTAAAAACTGTTGATTTTTTTTTTTCATTATTTTATTATTATTAGTATTTTATATGTAGTCCTCTTAAAATTAAATTAGGCCATTTTTAACCCGCTTTCAGTGGGAATTCAAATGTGTCTTGGTATTTTGAGCACTCTTCAGCGGGTATTTCCGTGCTCAACTGGAATCAGTAATGAGTTGATTAGCTGCACGTCTCTGAGCAGTATTATCAGCGTCTTATGTAGAAATCATTAGCTAGACTGTTAATACAACTTAATTGTGCAAGTTTACTTTAAAACTCCTTGCAGTATTGAAGAATAAGAAGACATAAATAGAAGGCGAAATTGTTGGCCACATCACCAAATGTGGGCTTAGGTAGTGGCGAGTGGGGCAACCGCTCCAGGCCACGCACTTTAGGGGGACCACGCGATATAAGGAATCTTTTTTGTCACCGTCAGCTCGTCGTACATTCGTGGCCCTATTGATATAGTGTTGTCGGCTACGCCCTCCTAAGGCCGCCTCTGGCTTCATAAAAAAGGAAGTGATTTAAAATTAAACAGCTTTCCTCAAGTTGCATTTATTTCGTGCTATAAACAGAAGAACATCAAAAAGATTTGATTTTGCAATATCAAAACCATTTAACCAATCTTGATAAAACGTGCATTCTGTGGCATTTTACGTCTCGAGAGACGATCTTTTGCCTTTGCAACTTCTTGTGTGACTAAAGAGGCCAATCCTTGATACACAGCTGTGATCGCAGGTTGGGCATATATAATCACCAGGCGCCGTTGCATTTTCACCCTTCTTTCTGCTTCTGTTGTGTATGACATCTGCAATCTTTGACCCTTCCTTTATGCTCTCTCTCCATGAGGATCTGTCCAGTGCCACCTCTTCACAGTTGACAGTGTCGATTTTGAAGAGCTTCATGTCGCTTTTGCATACAACATTTACGTTATACGGAAAACGTGCCATATAGGTTCCTTATATCATGTTGGAGACCGTAGTGTATGTTTAATTAATGTCCCTCCAACAAAACGGATTTTTTAAATAAATCGTCACTTAGTGCGGTCTAGTCTTATGTCTGCCAAGTGGTCAGTATCAATGTCCACTGTTTTGAGGTCCCGTTTTATTACATCCACCTAATGAAGGTAGGGAAGTCCAATTTGTCTTGAGTCAGACGCAAGTAGCTCGTAGAGAATGACTTTTGAGACGTTATTGTCTATATATTACCAAGACTCCCTTAATTGTGTACGTCGTAAATGAATGGAAATGACGTTCTTAGCGAGCCCTAGTCGAATGGTTCTTTGTGGCTATGTCTATTACTATTAACAAAATCATTGTGACACGATGCATGGTAAGTAAAGGACAATTTTTATTATGAGCTCAATGCAAACTTACAAGAGACCTAAACGTCACTTTGTTCTACCATCTTACAACATACAGTACCGGAAGGTATCATCGTCCTCCCCCCCCCCCCCCCCCACTTACATACACCTGACGTTTTAAACTAACTCTTTTAAGTTTACTGCTATGAGACGTACGAATAGACAAGTTCTATTTTTTTTCATCAGCTAAAGGGGCAGAACAAAAAAAATAATATAAAGGGAGGTAAAGGAAAAGATGCAAGAGAAAGAAGGAGTTGGCGCCCTGCCAAAGTTTATTTCGTTATCAGTTTTTGATGTTCGGGGTATCTCTTAGGGTGTTGTGGGAATGGAGAGAGTTAGCGTGTGTGTGAGAAAAAAAAAGGGGGGGGGGGAGAGCGGATGAGGTGATAAAGTTCTGTCCCTTTGAAGTTAAGTGAGAGAGTTGCGTGCAGAAGAATTCTTTCTCTACCCCCCCCCCACCCCCTTTCCCTATTTCCGCCCCTTTTTTGTCTTAACCACATCCAGGCTTCTATATAGTTGTCCGCCCCTACCTGTTCCGAGCTGGCAGCACCTGGGCATCGTGGTATCTGGAAATTTAGGCACCGGATATTTAGGCACCGGATATTTAGGCACCAGGATAATTAGGCACCCGGAAATTTAGGCACCGGATAATTAGCCAATTTTTGACAAGGCGGAAAATTAGGCACCGGATAATTAGGCACTCTTTAATTAGCGACCTTAATATTGAAAATAATTTATATTAATATTTTATCCTTAGGCTATGGGCTATCGATGTTGTTATAATAAATAGACACTTTAACGATTCTAGCTAAAGAAAAGCTGACAAAATGGGGGAAAAAATGACAATCATGAGAATGTGTGGAAAAAATTACTCGAGTAACTATATAATATAGACATCACAGGATTCATGGGAGGTAAAGATGATTCTCCGCTCATTGGTTCAGTCCATCACCAGCCCCTATAAGATTGACCTGTTGAGTTTTTTAAATTTTGATTATGCAATCTGTGAGGGCCACCTGGTTGCAGAAAGAACTCTAATAAATTAACGAACAGGAAAAACACTCTAGTAGTCTTTATCAAAAGCTTTCGAACATTGAGACTTAGTAGTCACAGAAGCATCTTTAATACAGTGTCTGAAAGAGGCCACTAACACTGGACCACAAATCGACTTTGATGTAGCTGCATAAAAACGTTTATAGCATCGGCATGATATTTCGCATGTCGCAGAAAAGACTCGATACATTTCGAACCCATGATCAACAGGTGGACCCAATTTCTTTTGAGATACCCGAACGTGTAAAGGAGCCTGATTCATTGTTTTATCATAAACCGTCAACATAATCATCATATTAAGAACTTAAAGATTTTCATCTGTTATAAGCAGAATGAGTATTCTGTTTATAAGAGATGCAAAGAGACCAATATTCCAAATGTTAATATAGAAATTTTCATTTCATCTGTCTTTTCAATAAACTTTCTATTTTTTAAATTTCAAAACATATTTTATCGCGATTTCTAGCCATTTTGCAATGTCCAACCATATATATTTTATATAAATATTATAGAACATAAATTTGCATATATTGAATATATGCGTAGGTATAGTTAAAAATTAATTACCACAAAAATTTAAAGGAGGTAACACGCCTATACACTTACACAATAGATCTTCCTAAAGAGGTTGATAATAGAGATTAATTCTGTTATAAAAAAATGAATACTACTTTAGTTTATTAACATATCAGATCCCATAAGTAACGCGAGCAAAGCCTCCTCCTCATGCCCATACCCTTTTTAAGGAGACAAGTTTCTCCAGACTTCCAATTTAGCACCTATGCTGTTCCATACCCTTGACCCCAGTGTGTAGCCTTAAGATTCACTAAGTAACTTTTACGACCAAGTTTACATCTATCTGGGAGAAATCCTCTCCCTTAAGTGGGAGTGTGTGCCCCCCCCCCCACCCGCGCCTATCCCATTTTAAAAGTACGACCCCTCCTGTTCCCACAAGCAAAGGGCTATTGCGATTATATTTAACGCCAACACTCCCCGACATAATAAAAATATTTTATAATACTTTTTAATCTAAAGTATTTACATTAGTAACTAAATATTTACACAAAATGCATAACCATCAATTAAAAAAACTCACCAGTCAACTTAGGGGTTGGTGATGGAGGGAAGCAATGAGTGGAGAATCATCTCGACCTACCCTTCCCTGAATCCTGTGATGTCTATATTATATAGTGAAGCAGGAGTCATTTTTTCCACACATTCTCATGATTGTAATTTTTCCCCATTTTGTCAGCTTTTCTATAGCTAGAATCGTTATAGTTGCTATTTATTATAACGTCACCGATAGCCCATAGCCTAAGGATAAAATATACGTTAACAATTTTTAATTATTTTCAAAATTAAGAGTGCCTAATTATCCGGTGCCTAATTTTCCGCCTTGTCAAAAATTGGCTAATTATCCGGTGCCTAAATTTCCGGGTGCCTAATTATCCGGGTGCCTAAATTTCCGGGTGCCTAAATATCCGGGTGCCTAAATTTCCGGGTGCCTAAATATCCGGTGCCTAAATTTCCTAAATTCGGGCATCGTATGCCGCTCATCACCAGTTTGTGTTTAAAGTTATAATGTTTTGTTTCCCTTTTTTCCACTATCCAAGATTATTCAAACCAACGCGCAAACATACTTTTGTAACTCGCCCCCAAAAAATAAGAAATATTCTTTTTAAAAATATACATACACAGTTAGCCAGCAGTACGTTATTCTTTACATAATAAAAACAAAGATTGAGTTAGTGTTATGTTTTTCAATGACAAAGATTGGTATGGGGGGGGGGGGGAAGTGGATAGGAACACTTGGAGAGCAAGCAGATAGAAGGGGAGTCCTGGATTTGGTTTGAAGGAACACACAAGACTCTTGAGAAAAGGCTGAAAATATTGCAGCCCCTGGTTTAAATGCCCAACCCTTAAGACCCGCATGTGATTTGCACGATTAGGAATTAATTATTTGTTTCGAAATCAAAGGATGTTTTGACAATGAAGTGACTAGTAAAAACAAGAGTAGGTTTTAGAGATAGAACGAAATACCAGCCGACGTAAACAGAGACACTTCCAGGACAACGTTGAAATAAGTCGCATTTCATGAACGTCTAGAGTTAGCCGACATTCGACAGTTCCCTTCATTGTTAATAAACTTGTTCGACATTCAGTACCAGCTTCAAGTAACTTTTATTGATTATTCGGCCTTTCTCCGGTGTCATTGGATTACGTATAACGTTGAGTGTTACCTCCATTTGGTTTATTATCATTAGATACCTCGGAAGCGCCTAACAAATTCAAGGAGTGGCTTCTTTAATCATGAGAGATGCTGCCAAAAGAAAACGCTCTTCTCTCGAGATTTAGCATTAGACACCTCGGAAGCGGTAGCGTCTAACAGATTCAAGGATTGGCTTCTTTAATAACGAGGGATGCTGCCCAGAGAAATAGTTCTTCTCTCGAGATTTAAAAGATACATTGACTTGTAACTTTTTTGTTTTTGTGATCTAAGACTTTTTGTTTAGCTTAGCGAAATTTTGAAAGTTTGAATTGTAAGAAATATGTTAAATGTATTCCTTAAGATGGCTGCACTGTCGTGTGGAGTGCGCTTCTGACTGTCGTGAAGATATTCCAGGGTTTGAACCGTTCCGCGGGGGGTTTACGATAGGATGTATGATCTTTGTTTCTAAAGGAAATTCAAAATTAAGTGAAGTCAATTAATGAGATGCTTTGTGGCTTCCTTTTACAGATCTAATAAAGGAATTTTCTCTAATTTAAAACGATAAATTATAATGAAAACAGGAACTTTTTTTCTAGTCCTTTGTATTCATGCGTTCAATGCTACCTATTTCTGATTCACAAAGCACCGAATGAATCATACAGCTGAACATAGTCGTGAAAAATGATAAGTTTTTTTATTGACGTAGAACAGCTTTCGTTTATCTCAAATGTACACAAATAAACAATTTTTTTTTCATCGACAAAGGTGGACTTTTTTTTAAAGTTCGGAAGCGTAAAAAGTATTTTTTTTAACACCCTCGTCTCAGAGAAGAGCTTTTAATGATTTTATGCTGTGTACCAGTCAAGCATCATGTTCATTTCTCAATAATTAAAAGACAAAAGAAAATATTTTTACAAGTAGTTGACAATTCGTGCTATTTTAATGTGTTAGTGCATCTAATGTATGATTAAGACTGATCCGAAGGGGCCATCTAATTTTTGTGTGTATCACAAACTCCATTTATTACCTTATTCAATTATAATTCTATCGAAATGGTGATTAATCCGCTGGTTAACTTATAAAATTATAAAGCAATCAAAATAATGACAAACGGCTTTTTTAAAAAAATAGATTTAAAAATTAAAAGGACATAATACTAAATTTTTTAAAAATGTATATTACTCCTATAATCTGCTCTTTATATTTTGTAACAACTAGATCTAGCATACCGTATCTTTACAAACAATTTTATCTGATACAGAACACGTGGGTATTCACACGTCGCTGGACTGTCAAACCCTGCCCGCTCCCATCCCCTTTCGTCTTGCGGGAGGTCTGGACTAGGAAGTCAACTATCGTCAACTCTGAAGGAACATCCGAAACATGTAAAACATTTTACAAACAAACATTTTACAAACTCTAAATAGCAGGGCCGGACTTAAGCATTGTGAGGCCCTATTCGAAACGGATTTCGCTGGGCCAAGTTTGGATAGGGAAGCGGACAATAAGTGAAATTTAAGAGTTTGTATTAGAAAATAATTTCATCTATGCATTTTATTTATTCTTTACTAGGTACAGAATTACTTTACTAGCCTTGCGTGTAGCAAAGTCATACAGTATATCATAATAATTATGTTTCCTACCAAATGTTTCAATCTATCTTTGAGAATTGTTGACCTCAAGTAATTCTTAATTAGTTTGAGGCGCGAGAAGCTTCTTTCCCCTGATTACACAATTACGGCTAATGCATAATGCCGTTTTTATTTATCGCGGGTAGGATTGGCGTTTTCCATATTGAATGCCACCCCAAAATGACAACTTTTTTCTATATATTTCCGTATATTTTAAGGACTTTTTCGTATATTTTGCAATTGCGGGAGATTTGCAGGAGCTTCCTGATAAATCGACAGGAGGGAGCGGGAAATCAGTTTTAAGTTATAAAATGATTTAATTTAATAATTTATACACCTTGAATTAGCGTGGGTCGCATGAAAGTGCGGATCCTTCTGTCGCATAGGTTACAGTGGCGTAAGACAGGTCCTGCAAAATAGCGGCGTACGCTACGCCGCCGGTCGACTAGTTATATTATAAAACTTAAAATGTACCAAAGCAAGGCTATGTGTTATTCACTAAGAAAAAGAAAAAAAAAATAAATGTAGAGATCTTAACAAAGCTTATACCAAGTTTTGTTAAAAGCTAGGTTTGATTCAGTGACTAAAATATTGAGGATTGCTGATGGAAGACAAGTCAATTTCTAAAGCTCCTTGCAGTAAGATTTGGAGAGAGATTTTTTTGAAAAGGAATAAGATAAATATAAACTGTTTTAATAAATTTAGGAAATTTCTCTCTCTCTCTCTCTCTCTCTCTCTCTCTCTCTCTCTCTATATATATATATATATATATATATATATATATATATATATATATATATATATTATAAAATTTGAAAAAAAAAAAGCATTTCTGGAAATAATTTGAGAAAGATTTGCTTTTAAGACAAAGCATCAAAGAACTGAAAGGCAAGGGTTCCAAACTTGATAGCTCAGCAACGATAGTCGCACCTAACACATCAACCCCAGGAGTCCCAAAGACGACCAGGTCATCCCTTTGAGTACATAAAACCACATCAACTGCATTAGGGATCGTATTTAGTATTAGATCGCGATCCCTGCGTACATACTGAGCAATACAGCCAGGGAATACCACGTGACAGTGGACATTTTCCTTGTCATATTGACATAGCATCAGAATTGACAAAATGTCCACTCGCAACTGGGCTTGCAAAGTCATGTAAAACATTGCATTCGCCCTTGATCTTCAGCATCGAACACATTGCCATTAATAATGTATGTTACAATATCAAGGAAGATTTTCAATTTAAATCCTTTAAAGACAATAAGAGACTTTAGTTCTTTAAATCCAGCCTCGCTTTCAGCACTGGGCATCATACAAGGAAAACAAATCGAGTAATGTTACTTTTCATAAAATATCATCTGACTACCAATTTGAGAAGCCTTCATCAACTCAATGGTTTTGCATTTCCTTTCAAGTTAGCTTTACCAAGTCTCCAGCTGAAGAGATCAGGCGATGTTCTCCAGATAATTGCCACAAAACACAGAACTCACAGTCAGAAAGAAGGGGAAATAATCAACTACGTTTTTTTTCTCTCTTTTTATCTCCCTTGTTTGCTGAAGTTATTTGCTCTCGCTCCATCGTTTAGAAGATTCCTTTCATCTCTGCTTTATTAACGCTGAAGCAGTAAAAATATTTTTTCCCCTCCTATGGTTGGTTGTTTATTTATATAGAGTTGGTTATTGTAATAATACAGTAAATACAAGTGATGACGCTATTCTACGTATACAGTGTAACAGTATTGGACTGGTGGTGACTTTAATGAAAACTAAACACGAAAATGACCTCTTCTGCTCAATAATCATTGGAAGATCTCATAGACAGTAATGAGAATCCAACCTTTACCTACACCTATTCTTTGGTGAAAGTCTGTTGAACTGTTGGGGCACCACACAAGATCAGCTGACTGACTTTCTCCATTCCTCTCTGTCTAAGATAGAATTTCATTCAATGACAGGCCCGTCGCTTATTTTGTTTGCAATATGCGTCTACACTTTCACACTATGACTAACGGCTTACTTAAAATGAAGTGGACAACCTGCTGGTGGTAATGAGAGAGAAATAAAAATAGTAATAAGCAGAACAACTGAGTAAGAAAAAAACAAACTCAAATAAGAGTCATAAACGAAAACAAAATTAAATTCTAGTTTCTCTTCACTACATTTAGTTTTGTAGTCCTAGTTAGTGTTTCACTCCATTGTTTTGTGTATTTTGATGAAAGGAGATGGCACAGACATTCCTTCATGTCATAAATACAACGTAAGGCAACATTGTGCTGGAGATTTTTATATATGGCTGAAAAACATTAAACACCTTTTTTTTGGTGTATCCGGTGCACAAAAGAAAGGATTAATCGATAACGTATGTTTTTTTTTTTAAAAGGTATTTGATACTTTGTGTTCACTTCTTAGCACGGCAGAATCAAATGTCCCAAGCTCTTCTGTTGAAAGCCAAAAATAAGTTCTCTATAAAGGAAGTACTAGACTTTCACTTGACGACTTACAAATGACGTCAAAACAAATGGGCTACTAGGCAGTGGTATTAAAGGTGACGGAATACGTAGATGAACTGTCATGCATTGAGTTAGTGTTAGAAATAGATCTAACTTCATTTTTTATAGCTGGTTGACCACAGGGAAGCTCAATGGAGCGTCATTTGTTCGTCGAGTTTATCTTCAAAATCGCCGATTCCATTGTTTCTTTTATTTATTTATTTTTGACCTACATTCTACATTGACACCCCCCCCCCCTTAATATTTTTGGGTGACAGTTTTGCTAAATGAACATTCAAGAAAATTTTCAATACCACATACAGTTTGAAATGTTTGATTCCCTGTGACACTGAGTATGACAGTTTACTTGGGATGGAATTTTCAAATATATCGATAAAAGTCGATTACACTACACACATTTTGTTTTAGGGTAAAAAAAAAAAGACCCATTAGTCTAACTCTAACAATCACTAAAAGTTATGGATCCGCATTTTGCTGGTAGGCTAGCCAACGATTACCCTCTGAAAGATAGTGCGATACAAAGGCCCCTATCGAAATTAAACCTGCAATAATTTGGGTTTGAGCTTTGAACAATTACAAGGCTTTTTGGTGTGTGTGTGTGTGGGGGGGGGGGGGGGGTTCTTTGCTTTTAAAGAGTGTCGAGCACCCTCAGAGCCCCCTATCCACATTTCACGCACGCATCAATGGCTTACTTGCCCTCCTTTTGTTTTCGAATGACCAGGGCGCTTGTAAAATGCTTTTTTACACAAATTTATGAAATTTTGTTCTCTTTAATAGGTACTGTACAATTTCGTGATTTGTAATTTTATTGTTTTCGGTAGATCATTACGTCCTGGCCCCAATCTTCTCAATAACGGCTAAGTGTGTCACCGAGGAAATGTTTGAGCCGAGACCAATCGTCGTAGTTAGGCTTGAACTCTGACATGTGGGGGGCCAATAGATCGTTGCCACGTCACAGGTCAGTTTGCAGGCCTACTATAACGATTTGTCTCGTTTGAACTCGGGACCACCGTGGCGATAGTCCGAGAGCACTCCAAACGACCAGATAGCCACATGTTTATTGTTCTTTTTTTAAACTCCTTTTTTTTTCTTAAAATA
This sequence comes from Biomphalaria pfeifferi, assembly GCA_030265305.1. NCBI lineage: Eukaryota > Metazoa > Mollusca > Gastropoda > Planorbidae > Biomphalaria > Biomphalaria pfeifferi. Next base: position 634,497 of record JASAOG010000084.1, read on the forward strand.
AGATCAGAATTGTAATTAGAAAATGATTGAGATGGCGAAAAAATAAAGGGCAGTATTCGTAATGCAAGCTAATAGTTCTATTATAAACAATTACAATACAATATATAAACAACCATATTACGAATTGATAACGAGCAAAGAACAACTTTTTATCAAGTAGGTCAAATACTTCAAAGACCACTACAAGAGCACGATGAGGCATACACTATTTGTACAAAGTCAAAAAGCTCCAAAGAAATTCACAAACTCAGTAGCAAGTGAAAGAGAGAGTGGATTGGGGCTACAGGAAGTCGCTACAAGAAAACAGAATGCCCAATTATATGCACTATATGGAACATATACAGTTTAGAGTAGAAAACAATAAATGGCTGACTTGATTGTTACAGAACTAAGTCGTAAAGGTGTTCATGTTTTAAACATTCCTCCACAACTTAAGAAAGGAATGACATGCAATGAATGACTCGAGAGCTCTGAAACGATAGTCGCACGTAACTCGCCATCCCG
>JASAOG010000084.1:640000-772500 GCA_030265305.1 Biomphalaria pfeifferi
CTGGATTTACATTTGAGAGATTACACATTTTATTTGTATTTAGTTCTCAAAGTCTTAGACCGATGTATAAACTCATTATTAACCTTTAACCTTACCCTGATAGTTTGATAGTTATGCCATTTATCATTGGACATTTATTTTAAAGACTAAATAGCTGAACTAATTCATCTGACCAAATAAATCTCATGGAGGCGTGGCTAGGGCTAAAGTCAGCTGGTGCGGTAAAAGTTTGTTGTCAACAAACATAGTCAAATTTAATTTAATTGAAGTCAAAAAATGCAAGTGTACTAATAAGGCTAATCTTCGAGTCCGAAGATTAGTTAGGAATGCAGTATTTCCCGTGGCTGCGCAGTCCCAGCTGTGACCTACATATTTTGCTCACTGGCGGAACCGGGGAGGGGGGCGGTAGGGGCGATGCCCCCCACCCCCACTCGGCCGACCCCACTTCCGAATGGGGGTTAGGATCAAGTTGAAGTTTCGCACAATTATTCGTAATCGATGATAAATCAATGGACCTCATTCAACAATCGTAAACAAACAACATTTTGCCACGTGGTTCTCTATATCTTCTATACAAATTACGCAATCCATAAAGGCTGTCATGTGATACGTAATTTTCATTGTTTTATCAATATTATCATGTGGCTAAATGTTTGTTTACGATTGGTGAACGAGGTCAATTGAACGAAATATTTTTAGCTAATCAATTAGTGGCAATTAATTAATTTTGTTCAATACTAAAAAGCCGCTTTCCTTTACTCAGTATAAGCTTTGCTAGTTTTCTATTGCTTATAGTGCTTAATGAAGCATTAGAGGTTTGGTTCCATTGGAATCGATGACATTTTTATGATGATGCGATCGTGTCACGTGTTACGTGTTTCAATAACGTATGCGACCTCGAAGTGGATAGAAAAGCTGGACATCACTGGATATTATATACATTTATTTTTTTTAGGATTTCAAAAGAGACTTTATAAAAAAGCTTTTCTCACAACCATCTAGGATAACGTCTAGGATAACATCTAGGATAATATCAAGGATAACATCTAGGATAACATCTAGGATAACATCTAGGATAATATCAAGGATAATATCAAGGATAACATCTAGGATAACATCTAGGGTAACATCTAGCATAATATCAAGGATAACATCTAGGATAACATCTAGGATAACATCTAGAATAATATCAAGGATAACATCTAGGATAACATCTAGGATAACATCTAGGATAATATCAAGGATAATATCAAGGATAACATCTAGGATAACATCTAGGGTAACATCTAGGGTAACATCTAGCATAATATCAAGGATAACATCTAGGATAACATCTAGAATAATATCAAGGATAACATCTAGGATAACGTCTAGGATAACATCTAGGATAATATCAAGGATAACATCTAGGATAACATCTAGGATAACATCTAGGGTAACATCTAGCATAATATCAAGGATAACATATAGGATAACATCTAGGATAACATCTAGAATAATATCAAGGATAACATCTAGGATAACGTCTAGGATAACATCTAGGACAACATCTAGGATAATATCAAGGATAACATATAGGATAACATCTAGGATAACATCTAGAATAGTATCAAGGATAACATCTAGGTTAACGTCTTGGATAACATCTAGGACAACGTCTAGGACAACGTCTAGGATAACATCAAGGATAACATCTAGGATAACATCTAGGATAAAATCTAGGGTAACATCTAGCATAATATCAAGGATAACATATAGGATAACATCTAGGATAACATCTAGAATAATATCAAGGATAACATCTAGGATAACGTCTAGGATAACATCTAGGACAACGTCTAGGATAACGTCTAGAATAACATCTAGGATAACATCTAGGATAACATCTAGGATAATATCAAGGATAACATCTAGGATAACATCTAGGATAACATCTAGGATAACATCTAGGATAATATCAAGGATAACATATAGGATAACATCTAGGATAACATCTAGAATAATATCAAGGATAACATCTAGGATAACGTCTAGGATAACATCTAGGACAACGTCTAGGATAATATCAAGGATAACATCTAGGATAATATCAAGGATAACATATAGGATAACATCTAGGATAACATCTAGAATAATATCAAGGATAACATCTAGGATAACGTCTAGGATAACATCTAGGACAACGTCTAGGACAACGTCTAGGATAACGTCTAGGATAACATCTAGGATAACATCAAGGATAATATCAAGGATAACATCTAGGATAACAGAGGGAGCTGTGAGGGGGAGGAAGGGAGCTTGGAAAACAGCCTTTACCGTTGGCAAGATGCTCAAAGGAAGCGAAGTGGCTGGGCGGTAAAGCGCTTGGCATCTGAACCGGTAGACCCGGGTTCAAATGCTGGTAATTTCGGGATCTTTGGGCGTCTCTGAGTCCACCTAGCTCTAATGGCTACCTAACATTAGTTGGTGAAAGATAAATCGGTTGGTTGTTGCGCTGGCCACATGACACCCTCGTAAACCGTAGGCCACAGAAAGACCTTTATATCACCTGCCATAAAGACCCCAAGGTCTGAAAGGAGAAATTTACTTTTTTTTACTTTAAGATGCCAATAAGTGCTTAGTCCTCCACTATCTGCAGAGCAGAAGTTGCCAGAAAGTGATTATTTCGAGTCATCCCAGGTAGTTGTTTTTTGTTTCTGTATGTTGAGGGTATCACCGTATCAGAGGCTCTTTATGGGAGTCGCTCTTGTAAAAGTTCAAAAGCCTCATCCGAATCGTTTAAAAAACAGAATAAATAAAAATAAATAAAAAGAAGGAATTTCAAAGTTATGCCATTTGCTCTCTACCTCATTCTAAGACTTTAAGCTGGAATGTTTTTAAATTGTACATTCCTGAAATCTAAATAAGAATTACATTTAGAGAATTTGTTTCGTTTCTATTAAGTCTGAAACATTTTTTAAAAAACTTTTAAGTTTCCGCAAACGGCTGTAATCTCTATGAGAGTTCTCTCCCTTTGCACTACATGCAACCTGCCTGAAACTCCTTTTGAAAGAAAAAAAAAGCGAGAGAGAGAAACTAAGAGGAGATGACAGGGCGAGGAAAGAGCGAGAGAAAGAGAGAGGGAGAAACGATTTCGAGCGGGTACTGGATTGGAGTGAAAAACAGGGGGAAAAATGATAGGGGGGGGGGAGTGGCTATTAAGGAGCAGAAATATCTGATAACTGCTTTCTTTGAAGTTCTTTTAAGCGGGTGAGAGGCTCTCAAATAATAGATGAGTGCTTTTTGAAAAAGTTTTTTGTGTAGTAGAAGTTTCAAAGACATGGAGTTGGATGTTAGAAGAAAGTTTGACGTCTGCTATGGCAATGATCGAGCTGGGTTTTTCTTTTCTTGAGCATTCAGAGCAGCATAAGATCTGGGTTTCTTTTTTTTATATTTTAAACTTAGTTATTTAATTTTATTTTACAAACGAAAACGAAAAGAAAGTTTCATGTTGAGAGAGATAGAGAGAGAGAGTGTAGCTGTGAGAGTGTGTGTGTAAGACTGTGTTAGAGTGAGAGTAATTGTGAAAGAATAATATGCATGTGTGTGTGAGAGAGAGATAGACAGAGTGAAGGAAAAGAAATATATGTGTGTGTATGTTTAAGGGAGACAGACTTATTCTGTGAAAGATATTGTGTGTTCGTGAAATAGTTTGTGTGAGAGTTAAAATAAGTGAGTTGGAGAGAAAGAGAGAATACGCGCGAGAGAGGGAGAGTACGTTATAGAGAAATGGACAATGCGTGATAGAGAAAGAGGGAGTGCGTGAGAGAGAAAAGGATGAGTAAGTGTGAGAGAAAGGGAGAGTACGTGAGAGAGAGAGAGAGGGAGGGTACGTGCGAGAGAGAGAAAGAGAGAGGGAGAGTACATGAGAGAGTAAGGGAGACTACGTTAGAAAGAGAGAGGGAGAGTACATGAGAGTAAGAGAGAGTACGTGAAAGGGAAAGGGAGGCTACGTGAGAGAGAGAAAGGGAGACTACGTGTGAGAGAGAGGGAGAGTACGTGAGAGAGAGAGAAAGGGAGAGTAAGTGAGAAAGAGAGAGGGAGAGTACGTGAGAGAGTAAGGGAGACTACGTGAGAAAGAGAGAGGGAGAGTACGTGAGAGAGTAAGGGAGACTACGTGAGAAAGAGAGAGGGAGAGTACGTGAGAGAGTAAAAGAGACTACGTGAGAAAGATAGAGAGGGAGAGTACGTGAGAGAGAGAGAAAGGGAGAGTAAGTGAGAAAGAGAGAGGGAAAGTACGTGAGAGAGTAAGGGAGACTACGTGAGAAAGAGAGAGGGAGAGTACGTGAGAGAGTAAGGGAGACTACGTGAGAAAGAGAGAGGGAGAGTACATGAGAGTAAGAGAAAGGGAGAGTAAGTGAGAAAGAGAGAGGGAGAGTACGTGAGAGAGTAAGGGAGACTACGTGAGAAAGAGAGGGAGAGTACGTGAGAGAGTAAGGGAGACTACGTGAGAAAGATAGAGAGGGAGAGTACGTGAGAGAGTAAGGGAGACTACGTGAGAAAGAGAGGGAGAGTACGTGAGAGAGTAAGGGAGACTACGTGAGAAAGATAGAGAGGGAGAGTACGTGAGAGAGTAAGGGAGACTACGTGAGAAAGAGAGAGGGAGAGTAAGTGTGAGAGAAAGGGAGAGTACGTGAGAGAGAGAGAGAGAGAGGGAGAGTACGTGCGAGAGAGAGAGGGAGAGTACGTGAGAGAGAGAGAAAGGGAGAGTAAGTGAGAAAGAGAGAGGGAGAGTACGTGAGAGAGTAAGGGAGACTACGTGAGAAAGAGAGAGGGAGAGTACATGAGAGTAAGAGAGAGTACGTGAAAGAGAAAGGGAGGCTACGTGAGAGAGAGAAAGAGAGACTACGTGTGAGATAGAGAGGGAGAGTACGTGAGAGAGAGAGAAAGGGAGAGTAAGTGAGAAAGAGAGAGGGAGAGTACGTGAGAGAGTAAGGGAGACTACGTGAGAAAGAGAGAGGGAGAGTACGTGAGAGAGTAAGGGAGACTACGTGAGAAAGATAGAGAGGGAGAGTACGTGAGAGAGAGAGAAAGGGAGAGTAAGTGAGAAAGAGAGAGGGAGAGTACGTGAGAGAGTAAGGGAGACTACGTGAGAAAGAGAGAGGGAGAGTACGTGAGAGAGAGAGAAAGGGAGAGTAAGTGAGAAAGAGAGAGGGAAAGTACGTGAGAGAGTAAGGGAGACTACGTGAGAAAGAGAGAGGGAGAGTACGTGAGAGAGTAAGGGAGACTACGTGAGAAAGAGAGAGGGAGAGTACGTGAGAGAGTAAGGGAGACTACGTGAGAAAGATAGAGAGGGAGAGTACGTGAGAGAGTAAGGGAGACTACGTGAGAAAGAGAGAGGGAGAGTACGTGAAAGAGAAAGGGAGAGTACGTGAAAGAGAAAGGGAGAGTACGTGAGAGAGAAAGGGAGAGTACGTGAAAGAGAAAGGGAGACTACGTGAAAGAGAAAGGGAGAGTACTTGAGAGAGTAAGGGAGAGGACGTGAAAGAGAAAGGGAGAGTACGTGAAAGAGAAAGGGAGAGTACGTGAGAGAGTAAGGGAGAGTACGTGAAAGAGAAAGGGAGTGTACGTGAGAGAGTAAGGGAGAGTACGTGAGTGATTGACTATACGTGAGACAGAGATGCTTTATGCATGTGTGAGAAAGAGTTTGTGTGTGTATGTGTTTAGAGACTAGTAATGTGTGCGAAAGTTACAACTTGTGCGTTTTTGTGAGTGAAATTGTCTGTGTGTGTGTAAGAGAGAAATATATATACATATATATATATATATATATATATATACAGAGAGAGAGAGAGAGAGAGAGAGAGAAAGCACTTTTAGTTTTAGAGAGAGGTTGTTGAACAAGGGAGGGTATATTGAATAAGGAACTATGATAGCTTCTACCCGAGAGCCCTCAGTTTCGAAGTCAAGTTCTTGACTACTAAGCCACCAAGCCCCAACTAGAATTATTACTAGAATTATTATATGTGTTTATTATACGATTCAAGTTTGTAATAAAATATTCATTTTTTAATAGGAATCTGTTGGTTTAATATCACTTCACGAATCTCCGGCATACGTCTGGATGTTGTGTTACCATGATAACGTGTAGAGCCACGAGAAGCAGACGTTTGCATAATACCAGCTACACTTTTATTTGCTCTAATACTTGTACACGTTTTCTTAGGCAGCAGTGAAAGGCTGGAGTGTATTGTGTAATCAAAAAACAACAACTGTATTAACAGCACCAGCAGCAACAACAACATCCACAAAAATGTCGCGAATTAAGTTCATATCTACACTTATCAACGTTTCTACGGAAATCAAGATTGTTACAAGACATCGTGCAGGACGGCAAGGGGGGATAACGTGGAGAAGGGCGACCATAATTAAGGCTGACACCATCCAAAATCAATTGACATATTACAAGTGAAAGGCGATAAGACGTGGGCGCGTTAGCCTTTGGTTACAGAGACAGGGCAGGATTTACCTATATGCAACACCACAAGCTAGAGCTTAGCCATGTTCCACCTCCAGAAATATTTAACACTGAAATGTAATATATGGACTTATAAGAGGCCCCGCAACTCAAATAGCACTGATATATAATATCTGGATTTATAAGAGGCCCCGTAACTCAAATAGCACTGATATATAATATCTGGATTTATAAGAGGCCCCGTAACTCAAATAGCACTGATATATAATATCTGGACTTATTAGAGGCCCCGCAACTCAAATAGCACTGATATATAATATCTGGACTTATAAGAAGCCCCGTAACTCAAATAGCACTGATATATAATATCTGGACTTAAAAGAGGCCCCGTAACTCAGATAACACTGATATATAATATCTGGACTTATAAGAGGCCCCGCAACTCAAATAGCTAAGTGCCTTTTCAGCCTCAATACGGCACCGTTAGAAGAATAGAATCAGCTTATTTCTTCCGTTGTTCTAGTCTCTCACCTCTCTCTAAGAGCCGCCCCTGATTCAATGTCTGTTACAATATGGCTGTTAAAGACCACACGAGCTCCACCTGTAAAAACTCCGAGCTTGTAGCGCATAATTAAGATGTAAGCGTAATTATCCTTAACGCGAACATTTAGCGGTATGCTTGATGTCGTGTGGCCCATCAGTCAGGAGAAAAAGAGACCCACCCTTAGACCTCGCCAAGGCGACGGACCGAGTAGGAAGTGTGATGATAAATAAAATGGCAGTTGTATGTTACACTAGAAAGTATAACAGCTCTCTTTATATATGGAAACGTATCTTTAACTATCTTCAACTTATCTATCAAATACTTCCATTGTTTGTCTTATTTAACTGTCCACACGTGTAATTACGTGGTCCACAAATGTACTTAATAAGGCCCTCGATTGTACTTAAAATATATGCCATTGTACTTGTATAACTTACCAATGTTACCATGCTCAAAAACATTTACCATTGTGCTTGTATAACTTACCAATGTTACCATGCTCAAAAAACATTTACCATCGTGCTTGTATAACTTACCAATGTTACCATGCTCAAAAAACATTTACCATTGTGCTTGTATAACTTACCAATGTTACCATGCTCAAAAAACATTTACCATTGTGCTTGTATAACTTACCAATGTTACCATGCTCAAAAAACATTTACTTTTATTTATTTTCTTGCATCATTGAAAAACAAAATACAAACATCTCAATGAAGTACATTCTCAGATGATCATTGTCTGTCGTATTTCATAAATAAATCTATTTCGAACCATTTCAACCCAAACGCTAACCTTTGACCTCCGTACAGTACATATTGTTACGTATTTCAGAATCTTCTGGCTAAATGTACTAGTAGGCACACAAATAAAAACACTGTAAAGAACTTGACGACTAAACTTTCAGCTTCATATAACTTTATTGACTATTAACTAACAATTTGTTACTGTAACATGTAGCGTAGAAGACTGTACAATATCTGTCAGTTTACAGTTAGCTATACTTCGTTGCAATTCATCTCTTCACTTCGTTGCTATTCATTTCTTCTCAACTTGCATCGAGCCGTATTCCACAGAACAGACCAACGACATACTTTCCAGTGTCGCTCCAGGTCTCCAAAAGCTGAACCAAGTCGTACTTAAGTCTACCGAATCAGAGCCGCACACGTCTTAAATCGACTGTAACGGCTCAAGTCCACTGTAGTTCGCTGTATAGACTTTAACGACAGTAGTCCACTTCAGTTAACTCTACCCTAGTTAACTTGCATCGAGTCGTACACATCTCTCCTCTACTGTCTCGCACAGTAGACAACAGTACCGACGACTCACTCACGACTGACTTTCACATTAACACTCTGGCTTATATAGAGTCCCTAATCGCTCCTCCAAAGTTGCACAAACACTGCTAGTATCTGGAACAACACGGGAGGAAATGTCACATCCTGTCTTTGTTTATACATGTAGATTCCAGAGAGCACCCGCTGCAGTGTCATCAAGCCGGGGTCACACGTACTGACCTCTATCTGTCACTGGACATTGCTAGTACCTTCTGGAATAACACGTAAGGACACGCCACATCCTGTCTTTGTTGATACATGTACATTCCAGAGAACACCCGCTGCTGTGTTATCTCGCCGGGGTCATACGTTGACTTCTACCTATCACTGTTCATTTGTAACAATATTTAGACATTTCTCTTTATAACTACCGTACCGTAAAACCAAATAGCTACTTGCTAAACCAAAAATTCGCGTCTATTTTTCAATTTCATACCAACGTTCTGCCAACATCAACGCAAATCTACCATCATAAAAAGAAAATAAAAATATTTTATTGTCCTTTTATTTAGGCAGTAATGTACCAAAAAGCACCTTGAAAAAAAAATTGTCCCGCAAATGAGACCGCAAGGTGGCGCGTAGTTGCGAGAGTTGAACGCAGTTTATGGCTTCGGCGTCTTAAGACGCTACGAGGAGGCCGCGGGCGCCTGAACAAGGCGTCACGCGTCACTTGTTGTTTGTAAGTCACTGGGAAGAACGGACTAAGAAAAACGAAAACAAAAGGAGGGGGTGGGGAAAATGCCAAATAGTGACAAAAAAAATATTTTGTGGGAAAAATTTCAAATTGAATTTAGCCTTCTGTTAAAATATTTTTTTTTCCATAATTAAATCTAGATCTACATCGTTCTAGACAGCTCTTTCCATTTTTGTGACGGATTTATTTTTACACATCTGAACGCATCATGTTTGTAAAAGTAAAATTCACCTTGCAGACCTTGCGATCTATGGGGCAGATGATGTGAAGGTCATCTGTTTCTGTGGGCCACGGTTAACGAGGGTGTCAAGTAGCCAGCACAACGACCAACCGCCCTTACTTTTCCCCAATTAATGTCAGGTGCCCATTAGAGCTGGGTGGACTCAGAGGCGCCCTAAAATCCCGAAAATAAAAAACAGACTCTTCACCAGGATTGGAATCCGGAACCCTCGGTTCGGAAGACAAGGCTTTACCACTCAGCCACCGCGCCTCCATCATGTTTGTACATTTTGGTAAATTATACCATTAGTTCTTTTTCTTTGGGAACACTTGAACTATTAATTCTCGTATATGTGTTAGTCGCCATCAATTGTAAAATGACTGATTTTAATTTTTACAATTCAAGTCACTCGTTTATGGAGGGTGGACGCTGGTCTCAAAAGCGGCTCTAACGACGATTTTGCTAAGAATTTAACAGTAGGTGTTTATTGCTGAGAAAAGAATTACTATCACGTTGGCCACATGGGGAAAATCGTTCGATCGTTATAATATTTCAATGTAAAAAGTAAATAAATCTAAATTTGGCTAGAGACTAAATCTTGGTCTAGATCCGACATCGATTTTTGAAAGGACTATCGCGTTAGAGAATTTACTGATTCATGAATTCAATAAATGAATGTTTTTGAAAATTTTTTGCATTGTCTTCTAAGTCTAGATGCTTATCATTTGAATATTAAAAGGTGTACTAGATGTATACATTGGCTTAACCAGGAGTCTTTTTCTGGGAGAAGGGGGAAGGGGGCGGGGTAATTTTTTAATTTATTTCTAGCATTTATCCATTTTTAAGACTAAAAAGAAACAATCGCTCAATCAGTTGAATAAAGGAGGCTTTATCTTTCAAAATAAATATTTAAAATGTTTTTCTTGTTTAATGAGACGTCTGCGTATTGCATGATAAGTTTGGGCTTTGTATGATAAGTCAGGGCTTCGTATGATAAGTCTGGGCTTTGTATGATAAGTCTGGGCTTTGTATGATAAGTCTGGGCTTTGTATGATAAGTCTGGGCTTTGTATGATAAGTCTGGGCTTTGTATGATAAGTCTGGGCTTTGTATGATAAGTCTGGGCTTTGTATGATAAGTCTGAGATTTGGTCGTGACGTAGTTGCTCACGCTGCACTTCTCTCCTCCTCTCTGTTCAGCTATTGGGTCTAAAGCTAATCCAATTACCCAATAGTGCTATACCGGCTACCAGAATGTCTCATTGTGTGCTACAATCTTCCTAAAGAATGCTGGCTATAATGTTTTAGTTTGCGTCATTTTTCTTATTGTGGTAAGCAGGACAACTGTGATTCTGTTTCGAATCTCCTCATTTGTGATTTGTAGGTGATACTAAAATACTCTCTTCACTTTTTTCCCCGTCAATTACATGACCTTTGACCGTGGATATGTGTCAAGGACTGGCCCTTTAAACCGATAAGTTACAAAGTGATTTAAATCATCAAAAGATACAAAATGTGTTTATATCGCACCGTGTTAGTCAGTCAGATTTTTTTCTTTATATTCCCTCACTTAGATCAGTGTTTCTGAAACTTTTACTAGTGACACCTTTCTAGACTATAAACAAGTACGTTCCCAGCCGTTTGACAGCTCAGCGTTCTGAGGGAGCACTTAAAGCTCACCCAGCTGGATCCGGATGGCGCCAACGGTTTTCTTGCATTCTGAGCTTCAGAAATGTATTCTCCTGCCGTCTGTAGAACTCTTTTCAGTAAGAAGGGCACATTATAAAAAAAAACATAATCGGGGAAATGGTTGGGCTGAAAATTAATTGTAAGAAATATTCGAAACTTTAAAGCATGTACGTTTGTGAAGGGTATAACTGAGACCTTCGATATAGAAGGCCTCAACACTTAACTTTAACGTCACTACCTGCTGGCATTCTAGACTGTAGACCCGTAGCTCGTTGCCACGTCGTACAGACCAATGACGTGGCGACGAACTATTGGTCTAAACTACCCACGGGTTGTGACGTTGCAGGTCAGTGTTCAGGCCTTATATAACGAATGGCCTCGGTTTAATCTTTGTAAGATCATTGTCCAAAGGTTTTCTAATAGGTCTATGAAGATCATTAACCAAAGGTCTTCTGAAAGGTCTGTTTTGTTCACAAAATGCACCGACAATACGTACATCAATGGGAGAAACCTTTCTGACGTAATAAAGACATGTCTCTAGAATCGGGTTGGAGAAGACGTAGTGGACTATATTTTATCAAATTACGTTTTGAATCGATCCAGCTTCCGAAACCTCTTTCGAAAACAGTATGCTACTCCCTTCGGAGTAGATGAAATGACGTCACATACTAAATTCTACTTCTTAAATTTATAATAATGTCGTTTTCACTTGATTAACATCAAATTTGTATGCAAAACAACAAATACAACAGAATTTATTTTAAAAAACAACAAGAAACAAGAAAAAACAAAGATATCCTTAACTCTCCACTTGTCAGCATGTCGCGCCATCTTAGGAGGCGCGTCCAATGGCTTAAAAAACGCCTTACAGTCATTTGGTCTCTCTGCCCTAGCTTTACAGTCATTCGGTCTCTCTGCCCCAGCCTTACAGTCATTCAGTTTTTCTGCCCTAGCCTTACAGTCATTCGGTCTCTCTGCCATAGTCTTACAGTCATTCGGTCTCTCTGCTCTAGCCTTACAGTCATTCGGTCTCTCTCCTCTACTCTTACAGTCATTCGGTCTCTCTGCCCTAGCCTTACAGTCATTCGGTCTCTCTGCCCTAGCCTTACAGTCATTCTGTCTCTTTGCCCTAGCATTACAGTCATTCGGTCTCTCTGCCCTAGCCTTACAGTCATTCGGTCTCTTTGCCCCAGCACTGAATCTGATGTAACCGACTTTTTATCTTACTTTTCAGATATCCGCGAGGCGGCCTTCGTGTACGCCAGCACAGCGGCAGGGGTGGTGTACGCTGTGACCAACGCCTGCAGCACGGGGCTCCTACACCAGTGCACGTGCGACCACAGCGTCAGGGACAGGAGCACGGACGGGGAGTGGGAGTGGGGAGGCTGCGGAGACAACGTGGAGTACGGCTACCGGAAGTCCAGGGAGTTCATGGATGCCCGGAAGAGGAAGCAGAGGGGTGACTTCACGGCAATGATTCAGCTCCATAACAACGAGGCTGGCCGTTTGGTGAGGAAATACGCCTTCATTTTGGAATTAGTGGATGCTAGACATATATTAATATACATAGAGTTAGATAGGAATTAGTTGATGCTAGACATATATTAATATACATAGAGTTAGATAGGAATTAGTTGATGCTAGACATATATTAATATACATACAGTTAGATAGGAATTAGTTATTGCTAGACATATATTAATATACATACAGTTAGATAGGAATTAGTTGCTGCTAGGAATTCATTTAAAATGTGTAGGTATTTTCTAGCGAAAAACTTTTGACAGGCGAAAGAATCTCTTCGTAAATTTTTTTTTAATGATAAATTACGTTATAACGGATCCAGAAATTATTAAGTAATAGGGGAGAGGGGAGTGTAAAAGTGCTAGGCCCGAGGGTGTAGAGATCGAATCTGCGTAGTGACTGGCATTTTTATCTCTCGGATTCTTATGACATCCCCGAGTACCTGACATGGGTTGGGGATATTAATGGCTGTTGGTCGCTGTGCTGGTCACATGACACCCCTGAGTACTTGACATAGACTGGGGAAAGTAAAAGGTCGTTGGTGGATGTGCTGGTCACATGACACCCTCATTTACTGTCAGCCTTTAAAAAGATGAGTTTTACATCATCTACTCCCCCCCTCCCCCTTTTCCTTCCAAAGATCGCAAGGTGGGCTAGGGAGATAGATAGATATACAGACAGACAGACAGACAGATAAATAGATAAATAGATAGATAGATAGATAGATTATAGGTATAAATACATTATATGTATGTTTCAATATATCACTGCTAATGGACAATTCTATCTGTCTTTAAAGCGCTATACAATATTCGTTATATCTATATGAACTAGCTACTCGGTATAAATTGCAATGGAGACTTTACATTAATTCAAGCTTTGTTAACACATTTCAATAAGTTAACTGACATTAGTAGTCTATAGATTTGTTAAGAATGCCATTTGCTTCTTGTCTACTCAGGCTGTTAAAAACTACATGAGGAAGGAGTGCAAGTGTCATGGGCTCTCTGGCTCGTGCGCCCTCAAAACTTGCTGGAGGAAAATGCCGCCCTTCAGGGACGTGGGCAACAGGCTCAAGGAGAGGTTCGACGGGGCCATCAAGGTCATTATCTCAAACGACGGGAACAGCATCATCCCGGACGGCAAGGACTTGAAGTCCCCGTCCAAGCTTGACCTTGTCTATTCCGACACGTCCCCGGATTTTTGCAAGAAAAACAAAAAGCTGGGGTCGCTAGGCACAAAGGGGCGGGAGTGCGACCCGGAATCCCCCGGGGTCGGCGGATGCGACCTACTGTGCTGCAACAGAGGGTACAGCAAAGAGCAGGTGACTGTGATGGAGTACTGCAAATGTCGGTTTCACTGGTGCTGTGAGGTCATCTGCGACACGTGTGAGGTCACTAAAATTTTGAATCGATGTAAATAACAAGATGGCTATCTTTCAAAAGTGTACATATCTTTAACATTTATTTGTTGGTGTAGGCATGACATGGCTTACGCTGTTACCATGACTATTACAGTGCCGATGTGCCATATCACTTTTTACATATATAATCAAACATTGCGAGATGCAGTTTCGCTATATATTTAACAACCACAAAAATCGAGCTCATCATATGAACAAAACACTTAACAGAATTAAAGAGGTAACTTCTCTGCCACGATTGGATAATATTTCACTGCATTGTTACATTATCATTTTGCTTTATATTTCACAAATTTAGTTCCTGATATATGGATAGTATATATACGCTATATGTAAACATTTTCCGAAATACAAATGACGTTGGAAAATGAAATTTGAATTCATTTCACTGCATTGTTTAAACAGCGGTAAGTTATGAGTCTTTATCAGCACTTTAAACCGATCGATGGACAGTAAAATTAACAGAGAAAATACGAATGCAATTACATTTGATTTAAGTCGCAATTTGTGTTACTGAAATAGTGTGTTTACAACAGCCTGGGGTATTTGACAATCACGTCACTAGTGTGTTCACGTCAACCTGGAGTATTTGACAATCACATCACTAGTGTGTTTACAACAACCTGGAGTATTTGACAAGCACATCACTAGTGTGTTCATGTCAACCTGGAGTATTTGACAAGCACATCACTAGTGTGTTCATGTCAACCTGGAGTATTTGACAATCACATCACTAGTGTGTTTACAACAACCTGGTGGTAATACTGTCATCACCAGGGATCAACGCATTCAAAAGTCAGTGGCTTAAATGTTGTCGGAAATCTTTTGACATTTACCTTAAATTTGTCAATATAAAGTCGTATATATATGTATTTATATATGGGCATTTACATAACAGTCAATACAGGCGTATGATATTGGACATATATATGTTTATAAGTTCGTGATAGCTCAATAAGACATTAAAGGTCCTCAAGAAGGACAACTCACTATGTCTCTGACAAGTATCAGTTGTGGAAGTTTGATCACATAACCTTGTACACTTTAATATTTAACCACATGCTCTTATGTACTAGTGTTGTTATTGTATTTTGCATTTATTGACGGAATAATCATAGCATGCACAGCGACAGATGATTGCAGTATTTTGAATGCTGCTAAATTTACCAACAAACCTGTAAACTTAGTAAATGTTTTTTCAGCTAAAATTTCTTTATTTTCACATATATTGAAATTAAGCCAATCAAAAATGAAAAAAATCGTAAAATATTGCTCTTTGAAATTCGTTTCTTGTTTGCGAAGTTCAGGTCTTAGAGATATATCCTCAGTAGAAATAATTCAGAACTCAAATGTCTTAGAAACATTCTAAAAATGAAACTATTCAAAAGACAGAAATCATAGACACAATTTTAAAATACTTAATGAATTCAGACGTCCTAAAGAAGTCATCAAAAGCATGTAGATCTAGTCAGAGGTTCAATGTTAAAAAATGGCTGCCTGGTCGCGCGGTATGCGCGCTAGACTATCGTTCGGTTGTCTTGATAGTTCCGGGTTCATACCCTGCCCGCTACCACCCCCAACATCCTGAGGTAGGTTTGGACTAGGAAGTAAATTATTTTTAACTCTGAAGAAGCTTCCAAAACATGTCAAACATTTTTCCAAAAACAATTGAAAGTACTACAGTGAAACAGAAGATATCCTTAGGCTTTAAAGTATTCTGTTAACAACACTCGACTTTTTACTAAACATGTTAATTTTTCTAGAGCACAATGTCATGTTTGATTGAATGCACTGTGTTGATTGCCTTTAGAGACGTAGTGAAGGGATTGGAACGAGTTTTGAAATTACAATTTAAACGTTTTCTCTTTTTAAATGTCCATTTGTTTAATTTTTGATAAACTGAAACAGAGTTCTGAGAATCAAATGTGAAGAAAAAACAACAACACCTTCTAAACTGTGTTTGTACTAGATCGCCTTTAATTTACTAGAGTCTAGGTCTTGATTTTTAATAGTTTATTTTATAGTTTTTTTTCAGAATATATATATATGTATTTAGATGTCAAACACATACATGCCATTGTAAATAATATGAAATATATTTTTTATTCACGTTTCTTTCTAGAAACTAAATCACTGCATGTTCAATTTTAAGACTTTTTTGTGACTATTATTGGTTATAGGTTATAAAAACAATGTACGAATTTCTGCTCTGTGGATTCCATGTAGTTGTTTTTTTTTTTTTAATACATTTTTTTCTCTACTACTGTACTGTAGTTTATTTATATTTTTCTAACTTTTTTTAGATCACGATTAAAGGTTTTTGTACAATGATAGGATACATCGACTATATTTGTTATTATTTGTTTAAATTGCAGAACAAATCATGCAAACTGTTTGCACCATTATTACATGTATGAATGTTGTGAAACATACAACAACAACAACAAATAAGCACACAATTAGTTCGTAACTCTTTGAAGTCAAAATAAAAGCTGAGATGCCTGTTTTTCTTTTCACAAAAAAACCCCACTATTGTCAGCAAAATGGCATAATTTTCAGCCGCGTGACGTCAAATGAAACTCTACGTCAGCCATGTTCAATGTTCTCCAGATTCTTCCCAGGGAGAGACTCCAATCTGAGAGAAAAGAGTCTCATTGAAAGGTGTCATCAATCAACAAGCAGAAAATAGTTTAAAGAAAACAATGCTTATAATGAGGTTTAGGCGCTGACATATCCTTCAATGTTGCAAGCTTTATATCCCTATATTTCTATATGAAACACAATTACCTCATTACAACTAATTGATTCATGTGTTGTCCTCGACAATGAATTATTGTCCGAAATTTCAACGTGGTCCGACAATGGGAAGTGGGACAAAACAAAAAGGTGTATAAGACACCACCAGGCCAGACTGAGTGAGTACTTTGCCAGGGCAGACTGAGTGAGTACTTTGCCAGGGCAGACTGAGTGAGTACTTTGCCAGGGCAGACTGAGTGAGTACTTTGCCAGGGCAGACTGAGTGAGTACTTTGCCAGGGCAGACTGAGTGAGTAATTTGCCAGGGCAGACTGAGTGAGTACTTTGCCAAAACAGCTTGCCCTACTATGGAGTGTGCTAAACAAATCTGAAACACCAACGAAACATGCCTGGTTAATTGTCCAGCTTAAATGCGAGTCAGTGACCTAAGAAAAATGAGCATTACTTTCGAATTGTCTTTATAACTTGTTTTGTCACTGTAGTCCTAATTATACATTTCTATATACCATCATCTGCCCTACAGATCGCTAGGTCTGAACGGGGTACTTTTATGTACATGTGTATTATTTTTAAATTATACGCACTGTTACAGATTATTTTTAACCTTGTACATTTATTGAATTATTGAATAGTTATAGTCTGTACAATATTGTAGTATTTATATTATTCTATACATGACTGTGTGTGTCATTGTGACCCAATCACCTCAAGACAATTTGCCTCGAACGTGAGCACCGCCTAAGTCCGAAATTTGTGATAATCGTTTTGAGTTTTATACTTCGGACTTTTGAAAAAAAAAAGTTTTTTATTTTATTCATCATTTATTTGGACTAATTATTATTATTTTGAAAAGTCAAAACAAAATAAAAATTTTTTTCTCTTAAGTTTTTTTTCCCTTAACAAACGTATTGGTCTATATCGTTTGTTTATTTTTTTAAAGGAAACCTCAGAATTTGCGCTATTCAATTTTAGCTTTATCATCATAGGAATCGTTACTGAGACATTTAAATCATACTAGTTTTAAAACAGTACGAAATTGCGGCATGTCAACATTTCTACAAATTAATTTGTGAATTAAAATAGCTTCATTGTTTTTATTTATTTATTTATTTTTTTTTTTTTGTAAAATATAGAGCTTTAGTAAAGGCACATATATAAAGAGTTTAGAAATTGAATTTTTTGATTTTCAAAATTCTCTATTATTGAAATGTTTTGATCCATTCGTGAAACTACAGTAGGCTTAACCGTTATTTAGATGTAGGAATAACTGTAAGAAGACTCTTAGCAAATATCCCGTTACTTAGGAAATATCCCACTAATTAACAGATGTCCCATTACTCCGCAATCAAAGTGAAATTTGGACAGTTCAACTACACTAGCAGCCATAGTCATGAGACTGGCCTGTTAGGAAGCTTCATTACTTCAATAAGCTTCAACTCTACGAGATTTTAGTTCTGAAAAAAATTAATTTCATTTGAAGCGACGAAATCTCTCTGTAAGTTCGCATGTTTTGTTTATCATTATTATGTTTTATTTCAAATCAAGTAAGCTGAAGTTTGTTTTTTTTTTTGTTTTTTTTTTGCCTTTTTTCATTCTCTTAATCTTTAATGCAATAGAACTTCAAGAACATTATTTCCTAGCGTTAAATATAGAGAAACTCCGTTATATTGACTTTTACAATATCTATAGTTTAGTCAATGTGATACCACGTTCTAATACCATAATGAGTATGGTGTTTAAGAGACATTTGAAAAAAAAAAGATAAAGTTTTCAAATATATAGTTCTGAATTGAGAGGCGTTTAGAAGAAATAGAGCTTTAAAAACATTAAATTTCGAGTACCATCTTACCAGCGGTGACCTACCTAAAACTACATTTAGTTGAGTGATTTCTTTTTTTTTTTTTCATTTTGTATATAAAGTGGTGGGGCGGCCCATGTATGCGTATTTAAAAGATTACAATTTTGAACTAAATAGAAAAAGGTAAAAACATTTCTGGCTCCTCCCCTCTCGCCCTATCTCCACCCTCCCCAACCAAAAAAAATGGAGTTTCCAAGTCCATACTAAGACACGCCACTATTTTGTTTTAATCATAGGAGTACCCTGGACTTTGTGTTCACATTTTTTATGCTCAGACGGAAATATTGATAATTTGTACGAGTCTGATCAATCATTAAAATCTGAAATAAACGGATTACAATGTGTAAGCAGCATGAATTTGTGTTTCTTTTTTTTTATTTATTTGTTTCAATGTGCTTTGAAATAATTTTATTTTCTAAATTGATATACAATGTTTGAAATATAAGTGTGTGTAGCTGTAGCTTTCTTTATCTTCTAGTCAATTGTTATCCGTGGAATTAATTATTCTGGTGACGTTTCTGTTCATTGTACTACACAAGGATTTGAACTCTGCATCATCTATTGGTTTGCAACGTGCTCTAAGGGATGTCCTTGACAACTGGTTAGCAAATAGCTAGCTGATGTTTTTTTAAAGGGTCTGCTTGCTTCTGACACCAAATTTCATGGGGCTGTTATCATCGATTGTGTTGAGCTTTGGTCAGTGACAGGCACATTGTTTTGATAAAGAAAGGGATATTGGGGGCGATGAAGGAACGTTTGCAGTATAGTGTCACCGTGATGAGCAGTCTAGTCTAGTTTAGGGTCGGTCACTGCGCAAAGGGGCGCCAACTTTGGTCGATTTAGGGAGAGCTTCAACGCCGGGGGGGGGGGGGGGGGTCGCGGTGGCTGAGTGGTTGGGCGCTTGACCTCCGAACCCTGCGTCCTGGGTTCTAATCTCAATGATGAATGGGATTTTGTAATTCGGGATTTTTAGGGTGACCCTGAGACCACCCAACCCTAATGGGTGCCTGGCTTGAGTTTGGGAAAGTAGAGGGGCGGTTGGTCGTTGCGCTAGCCACATGGCATTCTGCTCATTGACTGTTGGTCAAGGTGACCTTAACATTTTCTGCCCTATTGGCCGAATGGTCTGGGAGGGGAGCTTTACTTACAATGCCGGAACTACAAGGAAAAGGTTAATTATATTATCGAAATTTAAGTGCAGACCTTCCTACTTACCAATAATTAGTGTGGCCGGGGATGTCTCGCTATGGAATATAGTAACCCTTGGACTCTTGTTTTAATTTCATGATGAGTTCGCATAAAAAAGTACATATGTCAGCACATTGTTATCATCACGAAATTTGTTTTAGAAAAAGGTCCACCGATACCCTAGCAAATTTTACGTAGGTTTAGTATTCAATAGTTTAAATACAAACATAACGTCGTAGTTCCATTTTAAAATGTTTAAAATACTTGCAGAACAATAAAAATATTTGTTTACAAGTTTATTGACAAATAACATAAATAGTCATGTTGTAAATAAGAAAAAAAAACTCTCAAAGTATTTGTCCGGGTTAAAAGTGAAAATATTGCAGACAACTTTGAATATTGATTCGTAGCTTTTGAGTTTGTTAAAGAGTGCTAGACACACTGGTGTCTGACCTTTTGTATACAGGGTTAAAAGGCCATCGTGATACTCGTGCCACCGCTGCATCACCTCAAAATAACGCCCAAATGATACAGTGTCGCGGAGGCTTCACATATGTACTACAGGAAGTTGTTTCCCGCGGGCCGTGGTTTTGATGCTACTTTACTTGATCAACGGAAACCATTTTGCATTTCCCATCGTGCTCCAACTTATTTAAAGAGGTCATGAAAAGATGAAAAGAAAAGATTCCTTTTAAACCATGAAGAACAGCCCCCACGAGCAAAGATCTGAAGCGATCTCTTCTGTTCGGGAACTGGTTAGGTAGAGAGAACATTGGAAATCATAGTCTTTTCAGACAGAGGACTCTTATCCCCCCATTCCGCCCCTCGAAACTCTTGTAAAGACTAAACTAATTTATTTGTTTCTGTTCTACAAACTTCTTATTGCGGGGCCCTGGGTCAAACAAAACACAAAATATAAATAAATAAAATAATAATAATAATAACAGTCAATTGTTATAAAATAACAAATAAATAAAATAAAATAACAATAAAATAACTATAAAAGTAACACGGACAACGACTTCACTGTCTTTGCCTACACATTTGTTTTTGCTTTAAACATGTAAAAATTAGTCTTTATAAACATGTAATTACCAATAGTGGTTACACATATAGATCCTAGCCATTATAGAAGGAATTACCAATGACATTTCCATACAAGGCACTTACTTATGAAAAAAAAATAGGACACAAAGATAAAAAAAAACTCGGGACAACATGTTTTGAGTAACTAAGTTTTTGTAACTGTTCAAATTAGTGAAAACAAAACATGAACAAATAAAATAAATACAATTCAGATTAATTTTTTAGATGGGGCCAGACAATTCACCTTATATAGATTAGGGCCATGTTTATACATAAATATAATTATTTAAAAAATTCATAGTAATAATAATAATATAAATCGTAAAAGTAACGCCGAAGTGATGAATGTTGAATGTGAAGTCTAGAATGACTTTTATATAAATTAACAAAATGTAAAAAAAAAAGAGTTTAATTGAATAATAATGAAAAACAGAGAATAATGAGAAATATTAAATAAACATTGTAAAGAAATTAATGTATCGTATTTTCAACATGTATTCCTTAATACAGAAAACAAAACAAGACGTCTATATGTCAGCTGTACATTGATAGTGCAGAGTTATATACTAAAGTATTTACAATGGGATTATATTTCAAGCATACAGTCTTTAGAACATTATAAAAAAAATATTACAGCAACAGCAAGACATACAGACGTTTATATGTATATATGAGGTATTATTATATAGGTAGGCTATAGTACAGAGACAAGAGTTCAACAGTTGTATAGATAGTTGTCTTTCATTCAAACTTGTTCCTCATAAAGTTTGCATTTACTTGAAGATTTTAATAAATGGGGTATATTGTTTACTTATTCTTTACTGGCTTATATTTTAAAAAGTAGTAATTTTTAGATGCTTGTGCTTTAGCTATAAAATATCTACGCTATAATAATAGTAATGCTGTCTTCTATTCCGGAAAACCTGGTTGGAGTCAGGTGCGAACATTGTAGAAGCACTAATTACTCCTGTACACGAAGAAATCAGAAAGAGAAGATGGGGCTGGAAATGGCACACTCAAATAGCCAACTAGCATCACAAGGCAGACTCTGAAGTGGAACCCACAAGGCAAGAGAAAGAGAGGGCGTCTTAGAGGCACCTGGCGAAGCGAACTAGAGGCAGACATATTTAAGCTTGGATGCACCTTAAACAAGGTGGAAAGAATGGCCCAGGACAGGGGTCAATGGAGATCTATAGTTGGTTACTAATACTTCAATAGGCGTGATAGGCTGTAATTAAAGGAAGTAAGTACCATTCGACAGCTGAGCTGGTTAGGATATTTAACCCACGTAGGAGACAACCACATGCCAAAGGCGATCCTCTTAGGTGAGCTTAAAGGAGCTTAAAGGGGAGTTGCCCACCGTAAGCAAAATAAAGATTAATTCAGGCGCCATTTTGCTCTCACTGACATGGAGGAAATACAGATGGTCTCTGAAAGAGAAAGTTGGAAAGCTGTGGGATATATCTGAGACCGGAAGAAAAGCTCTCGCTGAAGTGATGCGCAGAAGAAAAGAAAACTTCAATAGACCCCCCCAGCGGACTACGGCTTTGTATGTATAAGATGTAGCAAAATATGTAGGTTTTTAACTAGGTTTGCATAGTCACGTGAAACACTGCACTCATTTATTATCTCTGCAACGTCAATATAAACTGTAAGAAAAGAGTATTTAATCCCTTAATGCATAGGCGTCCTGACGTATCTGCTAATGATTAAGAAGACTTATGTAATCTAAATAGAATTTAGAATAGCCATTTTCAACGTAATTAAATCTAGTAATTGCAATTTATTAGCCTAATATCTATTTTGATTTTATAAGCTACTCAAACTTCTAACAAATTTTACAACGAAAATAAGTATCGTATGCTAGCTCTATTGTCTGCTGAAGACTTCCGGCCCGTTGTTTAGACAGACTAAAGAGCAGACAAGGTATACCCTCCTGTTACAAAAAATGGCCGCTGTCTTACACCAGCCTTTTTCAGATGTCTCAGCAATGTCTGCAATGGAACGCTGTACAGACCTCTCTATTGTTGATTTCACATCGATGTAAATGTACCGATGGAACGGAAGTGATGACGAGCATGAATCCAAACCTGGGATTGCCAGTATGTCATAATGTCTTGGTTTTTAACCTGATTTTTTTTCATCAATGCTATATCCATTATTTTAAATATTGTTTTCTTTTTAAATTTATATAATTAACGAAAAGTTAAGGTTCTGGTTTGAAATATTTTACTTGGCATGTGATGTAGATTGTGCTTATAATTTATCTTGATTTATGTATTTTGTAGTTGGAACCATATATCAAAGTTAATTTTATCAACAGAAGTAAAGAACGCCAAGAACGTTTGGAATCGTGGCTGGGATCGCAAAAAGACTTTTGACCTATGTGTATTATTCGCAAAAGAAAACCTGGTGCTTTAAAATCATACACAAGTTTTTTGTAAAAAAATAATTCTGCAAGATAAGCATGAGCTTGTTGCAGCTCAAAGAGTTGTCTGGCACACAGAGTTGTCTGCTCTTCGCGATACCGATACTTTTGTTCGTGTTCAAACGTTTGCGCGCAGTTACAAGTGGCAATCTGCAGTAGCCTTGGAGGACACGATGCCTTGTTTGAGATTGGCGCGTCCTTAACCGAGACCAATCTTTAGTCCTGAACCTGATCTGCATCGTCAAAACCTTTGGTCAGTTTAGACCAATAGCTCGTTGCTACGTCACATGTCTGTACGACATTGGCGACGAGCTATTGGTTTAGACTGCCCACAGGTTGTGACGTTGCAAGTCAGTGCTCAGGCCGTCTATAACGCATGGTCTCGCCTTAACTGTAAGATACTTTTTGCCTTCTACTAGAACAGTGTTTTCCAAACTGTGTTCCACGAACTACTGGAATAATTAACTAGTAGGCCACCACGTGAATTAATGTATCTAAAAATAAAAGAGCAAAGTTTTCAGCTAAATACTCAGAATGTGCCAAGTGTTCCGGGAAAACGTTTGGGAACCACTAGGCTAGAACATAAATTCTACAATCACAACCACAAACGTTTCAATAAAAATACAAGGAACAACATACATAAAAATATACAGATAATATCACCCTATCAAATGTATAGTTAATAAATAGCTTGAACATGTGTCACTATATACAACCAAATACAGAATGCCATTAAGTACAGGATTATGTACAGGAGGTAAAACAAAAATAAAACAGGATTACACATTCGTACTATAGTTGGCATTTCATTTCAGTTCATCCTTTTGCTACCATTGGCCTTTCTGACAGGCGCTACTATTAGAAACATATCTAGTAAGCCTGAATGCCAAAGTTTGTGTCGAAAGCTTTTCATGACATGAACTGTGTCTAACAATGGATAAATAAGATCCATTCAAGTATTCAATGTTAGATTTTGGTGATGTTATTTAAGGAGTTTAATTTTTTCGCGGAAATTAGGTAGGCCTACAGCTATGGGGCAGGTGGCGTCAAAAAGTTGTTACATAGTCATCATAGGCGCCTACAGCCCATACTATAATGACGTCATGGCATTGGAGAGGCCCTGTCTTCTAGTGGAGGCAAAGGTTTAATTCGACCCACTTATTATATTACCATATGTATACGCCAACCTTGTTAGGCTTATTGTTTACGAGGGTGTTAGTTGTCCGTCACAACGTCACACTTCTGTAACAAAATAGACAAGATATCAATCAGCAAAAATCAATGCTCATTATCAGAAGTATGTTGCGATTAGGCAACGAATCATACACATGTACAAAATGGAGTCAGATTTTAGTTACATGTTTGGCAAGATGCGTAGGTTCATGGTTATATTATTGACTATTCAATTTATTTTATATAGTAATTTATCTTTTCTTTTATATGGTAACTAAGTATAATTATTTTTCGTGTTTCAGACAAAAATCATTCACTTCTGTCACCTAGTCATATAGGTCTAAGAGAAGGATGAATATACTCACAAACTCTCAAACAGAATTAAGTATGTAGCCCCAGTTACTCACACAAAGGATTGCGTGTTCATTACTTTCAGAAAATGTTTACACAGAAAGTCGGAAAATAAAATACATAAATAGGAAATAATTTCAGAAAATGAATTTGACCCGCAAAAGGCGAAAGCCACGTAAAACGGACAAGGCAATAAATATTTATGAATGTAAATAATAAATGGCTATATGGCTATTTATAAGATGAGGCAGAGCTGAGGGTCGTAGGAGTAGAAACGTTACTATTTGTTAGACAATATTCAGCATACCCGCACCTTGTGTCAAGACAACTTCCATCACTTTGTCAGTCGTATGATTAAAGTCGATCTATCATGACCCCCAGAGCACAGTAATCCAATCAAAGCATGTCAAAAATGTCTTACATTAATATATGATTACAATATGATTTTTCTGTTTATTAGTGTGTTTTTTTTAATTTATGTGTTTTGATCCGTTTCTTTAAAATTTTATTTATAAAAACACTTAATCCAAAGGAACTCACAAAAAAGGCAATATAGGATTCATGCGCTTAAAAATTGTATGGTGCTCCGTAAGAATCATATTTTTTTTTCATATAGGATTCATGCGCTTAAAAATTGTATGGTGCTCCGTAAGAATCATATTATTTTTTCTATATGCTTACATGCTTAAAAACTGTTATGGTGCTCTGCAAAAGTCATATTTTCGTTTTTTGTTTCCTACTTCTCTTATTGTTTTTTTTTTTTTTTTTTTTTTTTTGAGTTTGTTTGATTTATTGTCAAATCTAGGTCCATAGTTCATAAAGGCACTTCGGTGTCTTTGACTTTATGCAAATGTTAAAACACTCCTCACAAGCACATGTGACGTGTTTTGTTGACAGTACACACTTTGCATATGACGTCGCAGCACCAGTGGAACTGACACTGGCATCGCTCACGTGCCACGTACTCCTCCGTCCTGTAACCACGCCCACAGCACATGAGGTCACAACCATCGATGCCAATGGATGTTCCGTTGCATTCACGACCCTGCGGATAAATAATAAAACACAGACACACTAAGAAAAAGAGATATATCAAAGCATTTTTTTTTGTTTTCTTTAAGTATAACACTCATAGTGTCTGCACAATAAAAAAAATTATGCTTTCTTTTTTACAAGCAAAGATTATATAAGGGAATAACTACACAATTACTTTTATAGCTCTCAATTATGCAAGAGCCATCTCCATTTTTCTTGATAAATCAAAATTAACAAATTATCACTTATTAATTAGTTGATTGGTTAATTTTTGTTATTGATTCATGTGTTGTCATCGACAATGAATCATTCTATTATTGTGCTAAGTTTCTACTTGATCAGAGGACTAGAAGAGGGAGAAATAACAGACAGAGTGAGTTGATATAAGCTTTGCAAAAATACTGAGATTTACTCTGCGAAATTGCCTGGGATTGTTAAAAACGGAGGATTTATTGATGAGAAATAAGTGCAAATCATGGTTCCTCCATAACACTTAGGTTATTTTCTTGCCGCTAGAGTCGAGTCACTAGAGCCTATTATGAGCTACTAAATTGGTTGATTTTATACTCGCTTAAAAAAAAATAGGGCATGCAAAAAGTTAGTTTAATGTGTCAAGCGGGCAATTTCCTGCGTGTAACGCGGTGCAAACCAACCACTCAGAACTTCTGCCAAAGTGCTTACTTAAATAGCAGAGGCTCTGTTTCGTTTGGACTAAACACATTCTTTTTTGTTTGCATTTATGCTGCCAGAGACAAGCGAATGGGAAATGTATGTATGAATGGAACATTCAATTAAAAAATAATGACAATTATTACTTTTATACCACATTTAACAATTTTTGTAATTCTGAATTAAGCTCTCAACCAGTGATTTTTATACATACATTCATACACCAAAAGTGATACAAATTTATTCTTACCGTTGTCCCGTTATGTCCAAGTCCCTGGTCCTTTTCACAGAAACTCGGAGAGTCCTCGAAATACACGAGATCCCTTTTCCCCGGATGCTTATGGTTGGGGTTGGCGGGAGTAAAGCTGAGCCTGCGCTTTTTGCTGCTACGCCCATTTCCGGAATTTTCTGAAAGAAAAGAACATGAAACATGTCACTACAAACTATAAAGGCAAATCATTCATGTATACTTCCCCGCCACTGTACATAGCTAGTTTGGTGGGAAAAACATAACAAATGACAGAACAGTACATCATACAACTAACGACAAAGAAAATTAATCTTGACGTATGAAAAACAAATGTCTTAATGTTTGAAGTTTATGGTTTTATATAGTTTGTAAAACATAATGGACAATTAAAACACTTAGAAATTACTGTAACATGAAGCTAATATGCAGTGTAAGGGTTAGTATGACTCCTTTGTTTAGATCTTAAAGACACAAATGATACTTAGAAATGGTGGAATCGGATTGCATTTAGATCACCATGGCAACGGAACAAGCATACACACCTTCTTCCGCCTTTAAGCCGTCATTACCTATATAAAAAAATAAAGCAAACAAAAAAGAAAAAAAAACACTGTTTTTTGTGTGTGTGTGTAAGTTAAGTAAAAGATGAGGGGAAAAAAATAAAAGAAAATTTTTAGTTTAATTCCATGCTTTTACTTTTAAAATGTATATTTTCAATAAATAGATAATTTGATTGCAAATATGTGTTTTGATTAAATAAATAGCAGATATAACAGTAAGACAAAGAGATATGTAGAAAATACAAAGTTAATGTCATATGATACCCTTACACTGCTAAAAGCTATTTGTGTTTTGAATGATTACAACTGCTTTTATTTCTAGAGTACTTAAACGTACAATGAAACAATTCGATAAGAAAAAATAAATAATGTACTAATTATTAATATTTTTTTATACAATAATTATAAATGTATTGACATAATATTTTTAAAAAAATAGGAATCGGTGACCCCCTAGCGAGACCAATCGTCACAGAAGGCCTGAACACTGACTTACAACGTCACAACCTGTGAGCATTGTAGACCAATAGCTTGTTGCCACGTCATAGGTTTGTACGACCTAAATGGCTCTTTGTGAAGATTTAAGATTTTTTTTTTCAAGTTACGTTTAATTTTTGGAAAACAAAGGAGGGGAAGGGAGGATCAAAATTTTCTTGGTGTTTTTTTTCTAGCGACATGCAAAATCTTCGTAAAGAGTTACTAAGTAAACTTTGATAGGTTTTTTTTTTTGGTTGTTTTATCCACGTCAACTTCAAAAGCATCGATAGAATACGGAGTGGGGGGGGGGGGGGCGTTTTGTTATCTAATTAACTCCCATTTTTTGTTTTAAATACAGTTTCAACAACTCACCTGGTAAAATTCTAGTCGCTCCGTCGAAGCGATCTTTCAGCGAATGGCCAACTTCACGAAATGATGTCAGTGACATCCAGCATGTCTTGACAGCACAGCTACCTGACATGCCATGACACTTGCAGTCTCGTCTCAGGCCTGACGATACGTGCTGTAAGATAAAGATGAAGACGACATTGAATGAACATAATCGATCTCTAACAGCAGGAAATGAATGCAAACTAGATTCACAATGTTTCAATATCAAACTTTCAGACGCATGCATCCATGCATATAAATAGCAATACAAAGGATATAATAAGTGTTGGCCTCCTTCAGTCGTAGAACGACTATGGTTCATCTCGCACACTTCCTCATGTGGATGTGGACCCCTATTTTGGAGAAACACTCCCGTCCACGAGAATAGCAGGTTAGGGTAGCTTTCGCTACGGTGGTAGAGGAGCTGGCCATTTTTCGCATTGTACGTTTTTCTTCCTGAGCTGAGGCCCATGCTCTTTCGCTGTCCATAGCTTTCTTGGTCACTGTCTCTCTCCATCTGGTGCGGTCTAGAGCCATGTCTTCCCAATGGTCAGTATTGATGTTCACTGATTAGAGGTCCCTTTTTTTTTTACCATCTTTTTCTTTGACCGACGGTTAACGAGCAGGGTGTCATGTGGCCAGCACAACGACCAACCTCCTCTACGTTAACCAACTAAAGTCAGGTACTTTAGAGTTGGGTGGACTCAGGAGCGCCCTAAAAAATCTCCTAATTCAAAATCACAGTCTTCACAGAGATTCGAACCCAGCAGCCGAGGTTTGAGGATTAAATGTTTGACCTCTAAGCCACCGAGCCCTCTCTCTATATATATATGCACATATACATATTCATTATTAGATATAGGCTAATATGAGAGACCTGTTAATAATGATATATAAAATTCTGTTAAATAATTAATCTTTATTATGAATCAACAATACAAAGATATCACTTTAATAATATATTCTTATGGCTGTATTAACTGGGCACTTTTTTTTTTTGATTGTGTAGACTGTAGAGGTATCATTATAAGCTCCCTTTGAATAGATCTTTTCGTGTTTTTTTAAAAATGAAAACATAATGGTAAGAACAGAAAAGCAAGCTATAAAGTTAATTCCCAATACAGTGCTCTAAACAATGATTTTTTATTGGAGAATTTTAGGGTTAATGTTAATCACAGAAAACCATCTTTATTTCCAAATTTTATGTTTTATTTGATTTTGCAAAGATTAAATAGACAATAGCACACACGACAAAGTATTGCATTTTGTTTGCCGAATGTATACAAAAAGGCAAAGATCTTTATCCTTAGCATAAAAGTTTAAAAGATTTGGACAATGATGATGTGCCATAACTTTATGACAGTGTTTCCCAAACTTTTCCCTTAACGGAACACTTCGCATATTCTGAGTGTCTAGGGAACAGTTTGCTTATTTTCCACGATAGATTAATTCACGTGGGGGCCTACTAGTTAATTATTCCAGGTAGTTCGTTGAACACCTATTCAGGCCTCGCGGAACACTAGGGCTCCGAGGAACACAGTTTAAGAAACACTGTTTTACGATATCTTACCACACGTCCAGCCTCGTTGTTGTGCAGATTGGTCATGTAGCGGAAGTCTCGCCCTTTCTCCAAAATGTCCACGAACTTCCGAGAGAAAGCGTGTCCGAACTTGGCGTTGTCGCTGCAGCCGCTCCACTCCCAATCTCGGCCAGCAGGCCGGTCGTGAGGTTCCGTGTCGCACGTGCAGGTGCTGATGCCGCCTTCCGCGCAGGAGCGTGACACCGAATGGGCTACTGCCGCGCTTGTGATTGCGTAAATGAACGCCGATTCTCTACAACCTGGGTGTTCAGAAAACAAAGCCAAATGGTAAGTAATTATGAAAACAAGATTTGAGCGATGAAATTTGGGCACTATTTTATATCACTTTTCTCTGCCACTATTCTATGGCACAATTGTATGGCGGAGTACTGAGGGGATTATAGCGTATCTTATAAATTACAGATGTTCCTCGTATGTAGAGAATTACGCTCTACGCATGTCCATTGTGTTTATTTAGTTCTCTATGCTAGACACTTAAGCCTTTATGAGGCGAACCACTATGAGCATAATGCGCCGTATACAATGAACAATGTGACCCCATTTTTGTGTCTTTTTTTTTTACAAAGCTTATAACAACTCACTCTGTCTTTCTGTCTATCTGTCTGTCTGTTTGCCTGTTACAAATTTTAGCACGTTTTTTCTCTTACACCTCTTCTCGGATGAGTTGAATCTTTGCACAATTATTCATTGACAGAGAAGGCTCTTCAATAAAAAAAAACAAACCAAGAAGTCTATTAAATCTGGGTAATTTTTTTAAAATTTGAAATATCGAATAAGGGAAATAGCTTCTAAATTATTGAGAAATATAGTTGTAAGAGTGGGGTTCTTTCCCTTGGGGAAGTGGGTTTTTTTTTTTTAAGTGGTGCGAGAGTATTCTCATGGCATTGTGCGGAGTTGTCAACAATCCAGGCGCAGTTCTTCAAGGATCCTTTTCATAAATTGTGTCCCGCACAGTTAGCCTGGTAGAGAATAGGAATGTTGCAGTGGCTCCCGGTGAACACGGCATTTAGCCGCGTCTCTAGTCCGCGAGTCCGGAAAGACCGTGTCAGTGGAAATGACATCGTCAAAATAGACACTCGTAAGACCTTCTGCCAGACAGATAGAGGACTTTTTATTAGCCTATAGCTCAACTCAACCTGACAGTTTCAAATAGGATGTGAGATGAAGGCAAACGATCAAGCGGAGACTGATCTAAAGGGAACAGTGCACTGAGGACGCATTAACATTGTGCTGTTTAAATGCAAATTAAAAATATAAAAAAAAACAGGCTTATATTTATTAAGTTCCCCTTTTAGACCTTGTGGTCTATAAGGCAGATGATATAAAGGTCATCTGTTTCTGCGGACTTCGGTTAACGAGAGTTTCATGTGGCCACCACAACGACCGACCGCCTTTACTTTCCCCCAACTAATTTCAGGTACTTATTAGAGTTGGGTGGATTCAGAGGCTCTCAAAGATCCTGAAATTAAAAATCCAAGTCTTTACTAGGATTCGAACCCGGGACCCCCGGTTCGGAAGCCAAGCGCATTACCACCTCAGCCATCGCGCTTCCTAAAATGTATTAAATCAGTATAAAAGCAGTAAGACAGATTATCTATAACAGGGGTTCTCAACCTGTGGATCGCGACCCCTTGGGGGTCGATTGACGATTTGTCAGGAGTCGCCTAAGACAATTGCAAATATGGACTGTTATTGTCTATTCTTCTATTGCAGTATGTGTGTGGGGGGGGGGGGGGGCAAGCATAAAAGGTTGAGAACCGCTGATTTCTAAGCTTGTTTCTCTTAACGGCAAAATTCAAAGATGTGTAATATAAGATACACCGCTTTATGAGTGTAGATAAACGGAATGCTTTAGTTATAAATTTCAATCAAAATATAAATATATAATTATGTATAGATGGTTCCTATCTTAAGAGGCAATGGAAGTGCCCAAATAAAATCGTATACCTAATTACGCTTCTATGTTGTTTTTTTTTTTTATGGGATCTTGACAAATAGCTTATTACAATAATATTATAATATACAAGGCTTGTCTTCGAGTCCAAAGATTAATTAGGAATACAGTATTTCCCGTGGCTACGCAGCCCCATCTGTGACCTACATATTTTGACACATTCAGGGCAAGCATAACCATTGTCCGGCGGTGGTCGATTAATATTATACTATTTTGTTTACAAATGAACATAGAAAAACGTATTCCCTGTTATTACTATAATAGTTATAAAAGTCAAGGTGAATTTTAAGGTGCGCTACAATTTAACCAAGTGTCTAACACGAAACGCGAACACGGAACCTATGCCTTTAATGAACCCCTAATGGGAGGACCGCCCCTAAGTCCCCCAGCTCCTGCCGCTGATGGAAATGACAGTGGCTCCATGTTTTCAGGTGCACCGAAGCCATTTCTATGTATCAATAAAACGTCTTCAAGATTCCCGCACTCCCCTCCCCCACACACGCACGTACGCACACTTTCTTTGACGATAACGCTAAAAATGTGCGTCGATCAGGAGTAAGAGAACAATAGACTTCTTTCTTTAACTTTAATAAAGAAGACAGTTCGGTCTAGGAAGAACCGCACTTGAGACAAGCCGTAAGACAATTTGGCGGTTCGGGCCACAATGACGTCTCATAAATTTGTTTGGAATAGAGTTTAGGATGGAATTTGTTACATGAGGCTTCTTTGCATGTTTGCGAAAGACTATGATTATATCAGCGTGTTTGTTTTAATAGGAAATAATGATTTCTTTGCATCTAATGTCGATATAAAGATCATTTAACAGTAGTAGTTAATATATTGAAGATTTTCATACTGGCAGAAAGCCTAAAAATAGCAAAGCTTTTTGGTGTATCCGGTGTAAACAATAAAGGAAGAGCTAATAAGCTGAGGCTAAGTGGTAAAGCGTTTGCCTTCTGAACCGAGGGGTCTCGGGTTCGAAACCTGGTGAAGACTGTGATATTTTAATTTCGGGATCTTTAGGCGCCTCTGAGTACACCTAGCTTTAACATTAGTCTTGGAAAAGTAAAGTCGGTTGGCGTGGTGCTGACACATGACACACTCGTTAACAGTGGGTCAAAGAAATAGAAGACCTTTACTTCATCTGTCCTATAGGCCACAAGGTCTGAAAGGGGAACTTTAACTTTTTACTTTTTTAATAAGCTTTGCTTTTCAAAAGTTTAATGGTATCTCTTGGGTGCGTTCTAAAAATGCAGAATTTAATTTTTCTCAAATCTATCCCGTTTGTAGCTTTTATTTAGTTGGCAATTTTGAAATTTAATTAATCTTCCTTGACATTGTTCAGTTTATTGTCCTTGACATTGATCAGTTTATCGTCCTTGACATTGTTCAGTTTATCGTCCTTGACATTGTTCAGTTTATCGTCCTTGACATTGTTCAGTTTATCGTGAAAATCTCCCATAGTGCATAGTTATTTTGTAAAAAAAAAATGGCGAGTGTATAAATCAAATCAATGTGTATATCATTACAAAACAAAATGTATTCTATCTACGGAATGCTACGCGCAGTTACAAAACATCTAAAGCACATTAAAAGCGGTGTTGAACTCCAATTTTCAAAAGCACCTTTAGCACTTTTAGTTTTTGAGATACAGTTTGACAGTTGAACATTTGGGGGTGTTAATGGTTTGGCTTCTAAAATCGAAGGGCTCTTGCGTTATCGTTGTAGACTAGGGTTAGGAATTTCGGGCTTATTAGGAGGTCAATGATGATTTTTAATTCAGTAAAGGCGGTCTGTCGTTGTGCCGGTCACATGACACCCTCGTAAGCCATTCATTATAGATCGCAATATCTGAAAGGGTTCCTTAACCACTTTTTTTTTCATGTAAGACGAAAAACAATTACGGTTTATTATGTTTTTAAAATTGCTTTAAGTAGCTTGTCGTTCATGTTTATAACATACTCAGTCTGCTCTTTCTTTTGTAGACTAGTTGGGAGGGGGGGGGGGGAGAGGAATGGCTGCCTGGACTGTCGTTCTGTCGTC
The DNA here is from genome assembly GCA_030265305.1 of Biomphalaria pfeifferi. Taxonomy (NCBI): domain Eukaryota; kingdom Metazoa; phylum Mollusca; class Gastropoda; family Planorbidae; genus Biomphalaria; species Biomphalaria pfeifferi. The sequence goes on from JASAOG010000084.1 coordinate 673,705, forward strand.
TTGATCGTCCAGGGTTCATGCCCTGGACGCTGCCATCCCCCATCGTCTTGTGGAAGGTTTGGACAAGGAAGTAAATTTTCATCAACTCTGAAGGAACATCCTTCTTCTTCTTAAAACTGTCAGGTAGAGTTGAGCCATTGGATTTTGGAACTCTAGGCACAAAAGTGAACAAGAGCTCCCTCTCATCGGCCTGAATGAGAACAGTGTACACTGTTCTGTCTGGCGGGAAGTCATACTCGCGGCCTCAGGCGTATCCCCGCCATTTTCCTTTTCTACACCAGGGTAACCGTGCTGTACACGCCATTTATGTAACGGGCCGTTCCTTGTGACAAGGTTGTGGGAGCTTTTTTTACAACTCCGCACAGTGCAATGAGGATGCTCTCGCACCCCACACGGGAGTCTTGTTTTGCTGACCTTTAGCCTAATCGTTTCCTCCTACGATCGTTTCCTCCCTGGCGCCACTATGAGGCAGGGTACCATGCTTGGGAAGGAACATCCTAAACATGTAAAACATACAAGAGATTATCTGGGAGGTTTCCGTGCTGACTTTAGGAGATCAGCAAACACAACTCTCCTCGAATCTGGATTCGAACTCGTGCCATATCGTTAGGCGGCCAAGCCGTAGCCACGCGGTTTTAGCCTCTCAGCCACACAAAAAAGGCTACTTATATGAAAAAGTCTATTCTACATTATAAACATAAATGAAGACGACCCCTTGTCCCCCGTTTCTGGGGTTTTTAGACCTTGTGGGCTATAGGGCAGATGATGTTAAGGTCATATGTTTCTGTGGTTTACGAGCGTCATGTGGCCAGCACAACGACTAACCGCCTTTACTTTTCAACAACTAATGTCAGGTACCCATTAGTGTTGGGAGGACTAAGAGGCGCTCAAAGATCCCGAAATAAAATTCCCAGCCTTCACCAGGATTCGAACCCGGGACCCCGGTTTGGAAGCCAAGAGCTTAACTGCTAAGCCACCGCGTCTACAGCGTTTTTGTTGTACTTTGTAAAAAAACACTAAAATTTCTTCCCACACACCTCCCCCATGTTTTCTTGTCTTAACGTCAAAAAATAAATTCTGGTCACATTAAATTGAATACAATCTACTGACACCAACTACACAGTTCAAGTACTTTCGTCTTCTCCTTCATGCTATTAAGTTCCATAATAAACTATAAGAATATAATAAATACCATTAGCAAATGTTTATTTGATGAGTAATGTTCCAGGAACGGCAACCCTTCGATACAAGAATCAAGAGCTTCTGATAAGATCAAAGGGGCCACCAAGAGAAAGAGCTGGCTACAAACAGAGCATGGTGAATCAAAAGACAAGCAAAAAGGAAAAAAAAAACAACAACATTGGACGCGTTCGTTTTGGGCTCCTGGTCCCATTGAACTAGTGACTCAGAGAGAGAAGAGAAAAACTGAACATGTATTAATTAGGTCTGGGTATGTATGAAGCGTTTGAAGATTACAAAAAGAAACACATTCTATGGCCATATTTTGAAAGGCCTGTGGGGTCACGGAATATCGACCGTTGTGGAACTTGTGGAAGTATTTGTTTATTTTACTAGGGATGATAAACTAGATTGCCACGTGCGTCCACAAATCCTCTTTCCAGTGCTGTTTTGAACAGATGCACATATCGGTACTTCCGGTGTGAAAAGGATCCGAACAAGAAAAACATTTTAAAAATATATTAAAAAAAAAAAACAACAACAATACCTCCATTATTAAACTCCAAACTATAATAAAATTATTAATAAAGTAATTCAACAAATTTTTGATTCAATTCGGAAATGGAACCCGTGACACCATCAGCTACTAGAACTTAACTCTTTCTCTCCTAAATGACGATACCTACGTTGATTCCACCAGAAAGTGGTAAATAATTACGGAGAGAAAGAGTTAAGAATTTCAGATTTGTCCTACGACGGAGTCATACTTGTACAATCATTTATTGGTATGTTCATTATATGGAAATCTAGATCTAACACTAGGCCTAAAGTTCTGACTTGTAATTCTTAAGATCTAGTCTAGATCTGCTTCTATATCTAGAATCTAGATATAATCTTTATTAGATTTACGTAAAAATAGTATAAACTTCAATAAAATTCATATAGACGTCATACTGATGTCATATAGTTGTCAGATAGTCTTTATTTAGACGTCATTTAAATGTCATATAGATGTCAGATAGATGTCAGATAAATGTCAGTTAGTCTTCATATAGGTTTCATTTAGAATTTGGTTGTCAGATGTCAGAGAGATGTCAGATAGTCACCAGTTACATGTCAGGTATGATACTCGATAAGTCTGCTTCGATTTACAGATATCAAAAAAAGTTCATTGACCTCTCTTGCCAGGATTTCGGGAAAAAAAAGTAACTCCCAGCCACCCCATCAAAACGTTTATCCCTCGGCCACTAAACTTCTTATCTTCAATATCATCCACCATTCTTTAACTCTATTTTTCTTATGCCTCAGAATCTTTTAGATATCGGCCGTGTTCTGGATCAGACATAACGTTTTGGAAACGAGAATTTAAATAAAAGCCAATGTTGATAGCAGGTGTAAAAAAACAACAACCTTTTATTAGAGAACTGAATGTGAACGTAATCGAAAACTGGTGTACATGTATTAATTGCATGTAATATTTGATTGATCTTGAGACAAAAGTCACAATTGAATAGATCTGCAGTCATGTGTATCATTAAAAAGTAGCTTTCATTCAGGGTGTTGAGAAAAGGAAAAGGTTAGGTTTCAAAAGAGTACTTCCTAAGAGGTTATAGTGCATTAGTGTTTCGCAATGTACTATCACTTGACAGGTACTGCAATGTACTCTTCTATGGCAGGTACATTAATGGACTATCACTTGACAAGTACTGCAGGTACTCTTCTCTGACACATATACCAGGGCCGGCATTAGGAATAGGCAAACTAGACAGCCGTCTAGGGCATTTGATTGGTAGGAGCCTCGATTATAATTCAAAACAAAATAGCGAAACTTGTGTACAACGTTATTGTCAGACTAGCCTTGTGGTTAGCCTTTAAATAAATGACGTCATTTGTTTTTTTCGCTGTTTATTTTTTTTATTTTTCTATTTTATTTTGGGCCAGCAAAATAACGTTGCCTAGGGCTCTAATGATCTAAGGCCGGCCCTGCATACACCATTGTATTGCATTGTATACCAATGTACTGCACTTTTACAGATACACCAATGTACTGCTCGTGGACAGGTACTCCAACGTACTTTTCTCTGACAGGTACAACAATGTATTCCTTTCTGACAGGTACACGATTGTACTGCTCTGACAGGTACACCAAATGAGCTACACTTGTACAGATACACCAATGTACTGCCCTCTGACAGGTTCACCAATGCTCTGCTATTTGACAGATACACCAATGTACAGCACTCTAACACGTACACCAACGTACGGCTCTTTGACAATTACGTATTTCTCTGAAAGTCTCGCCCAATTTACTGCACAGTGCTAGGTCAAGCAAGCCGCTAGTTGTTAAGAAATGCACCCATTTACTCTTCACTCTTATAGTGTGTTTCCAATATTAAGTTCCTGATTCAGAAAAGATCGTAGGTTCATGCGTCAATATTTATATACGCATAATGCACAATAAACAAGTAAACAAAACAAGAAAAACAAAAACAAAAATACTTTTAAAAAAAAAGCTTGTAATTGTATCAACTAGTTTGGATCAGTCATGGGATTAAAGTAGTAAAAGATCTAGACTCACAATAATAAATCTGTGTGATTAGAAATATGTTTACCAATTGAGTTTTTTTAGCGCCATTTCATGCTTTAGCTTTCTCAATGCGCTATGGATCCTATTACTTGTATGGACCAGTGAGAGTGGGAAGAAGAGGGTATCTGGGTAAGTGTTACTGTGCTCCTTTTTAAATGTATTTTTAAATAAAAATGTGTAAATTAGTAAATTAATTAATTTTTTTTAAAAATTAATTCTTGTTTTGTGAGGTACAAGAAATAATTGTGCAAAATTTTTTTCTTGATCTGAGATGGGGTGTGGTGGAAAGTTTTTACCGGATAGACAGACAGACACTGAGTTGATATAAGCATTGTAAATTACCATAATTAACCAAACATTACCAAAACGTTAAAAGCATAAACCTATAGTGAATTTGTAAGTGAATACACACTGTTTATATGATATATGTTACTGTACATCAGTGAATTGTAACATGTTTAGGAAACAGACTTTCACTAAACAAGTGCAGTCGTTTAGAGGGTCCCGGGTCCATTTCCCCTTCACACAGACGACAAGACGACACTTCTAAAGATTTTCACGTTCAGAAGACAAGACGTCATTCCTAAACATTCTCATGTTCAGATGACAGATGTCGTTACTAAACATTCCCACGTTCAGACGACAAGACGTGTTTAGTAAACATTCTCACTTCCAGAAGACGTTCAGATGACAAGATGTCATTACTAAACATTCCGACATTCAGATGACAAGATGTCATTACTAAACATTCCGACGTTCAGATGACAAGATGTCATTACTAAACATTCCGACATTCAGATGACAAGATGTCATTACTAAACATTCCGACATTCATATGACAAGATGTCATTACTAAACATTCCCACGTTCAGATGACAAGATGTCATAACTAAACATTCCCACATTCAGATGACAAGATGTCATTACTAAACATTCCCACATTTCTACACTTCTTTACACAGTAAACACTGGATACATCAGATACAATAGCATCTATTATTAGTAGATGTTCTAGGCGCAACATACTCAACCTCCAAATCACAAAACGTACGCCATTTTAAGTATTAAACTACTTTATTGAAACCAAAATCAGGTAAGTAATACACATAGAATGCTATTTAAAAAAACAAAAAAGGTAAAAAAAAAGGGAATTTACTTGAAGGTAAAGGGAATTAACCAAGCGCCAAATCAACTTTGAACACGGAGACCCAAATTGACCACATAAAATTGTCACAATTCCTCAACGTCTCAAGTCATCCAACTTGCTTCTCATTAAGTGAGAATCGACCTGGTCTGGAGGGACGCTGGGAACTGTGAACCTTTGTCACTCTCGAGCGGGAACACGCTGAAGTTTTTTTTGTCGATTAGCTCGTGGCCCCTCCAAACCAGGGTCTTAATCTCTCGCGTTCACACCCCTACAGTCTATAAAGAGTCGCTTTGGGGGCAGTTGGCCAGGAGCATAGATAAACATAACAATGTAAGGAATTAACTTTTACGACTGTTCGCAGTATGTTTTCCCGAGAGGCACAAGTTTTATTTGCCAGACAATAGTGAAGGGGAAAAGGAATATGTTTTAGGAATCGGTAATAGACTCTACATGAGGAAGAAAGAGAAAGTTTTGGTAAACCAAACACAAGAGGACAACGAAGCTGTCAATATTTTTTTTTCCTTTCACTTAAGAGATTCATTAATCAATGAGCTTAGTTATTGGTGGCATACCGAAGAGCTGAAGACTTATCTTCTGTTTATTATAAAGCTTATACTCATTCACTTCCTTTGTCTGTCTGTAATGAGTTTTTTTTTAATATTTTTTTTTCTCATACTTCACAGTCTCGGATCAAATTGAAAGTTTGCACATTTATTCATTGTCCTTACTACCACACGTTCATCAATACAACAAAAAAAAATTAAAGAATTAATCAATTTGTTAATTAATTTAGTTTTTCGTGTATGGGAAAGGGAAATGATTCTAGCAGTACTTACAGATGGGATCTTTATTACTTCTAAGAATGTCTAATGTTTCTATTTTCTGATCATTACAATTCTGCACAATTACTCTTCGTTTTTTTTTGCTATTTTGCTTGTTGTATATCTGGTTTTATTCCTTTTGAATAAAATTAATGTTAGTTTTTCTTCTTTAACTTTCTTGTATATGTTCTTTTATATGTATATTTTATATTATGCTTCAATCATGTTTTGTTTGGAACAATAAATCAATGTGTGCGAATTTTCAACTTGATCCAAGAATGAGAAGTGGGAGAAATAGCGTGTGCAAACTTTGTACCAAACAGACAGACGGAATGAGTTAATATAAGATTAGTAAAAATCATAAATGGCTAAAATTATTATGGAAAAATATAATCGTCTTTAAGTTTACCAAATACTATTCACTGATTGATCACGACATCTCATCAACCGTCGAACGTATCCGTACACAAGTTTCTTTTATCTAGTAGGTTCTCACTAAGAACAGTTCTTGACAGATTCGAAACCTAGGGACCGCTATTCGCAGAAAAACGCAGGCTTTCTTTCATAAACCTATGTACTTTATTTTCGGACAGTATAGAGGGACTTTTTATGGTCCGACAGTTACGCTGGGCAGGGCACGTATCCCGTATGGGAGACGAACGTATGCCAAAGGCTGTCTTTTTTGGTGAGCTAAAAGGTGGTCGACGTAACAGAGGCGCCCCACGGAAACGCTTCAAAAACCAGCTTAGGCGTCAACTTTCCTTGGCTGACATGGAAGAGAGCACCTGGCTGCATGCGGCGTCGGAACGAGACAGCTGGAGGTCACTCACGAAGGCCGCGGGATACACATATGAGACCAAAGGAAAATCTGCTACCGAGGACAAACGCAGACGACGAAAATAAAATCTAAGTCGACCACCTGCGGACAATGGTTATGCTTGCCCTGGATGTGGCAAAATATGCAGGTTACCGCTGGGGCTGCGCAGCCACGGAAATACAGTATTCCTCACTAGTCTTCGGACTCGTAGACAAGCCTTATTATTATTATTTTCGGTATTTCCCCAAAAGGCAGCAGTCTATATTAAAAAAACATATATAGAAATATCTTACAAATTTCGTATTTTAAAAGCAATGTTTCTCTTTTTCCCCAAGTGTACTGAGTTATAATAGCCCTGACGTCATTTCCACTTCCTTTCAGACGCGATCTAAATAAAATCGAAATCAATCCTAATACCATAAAAAAGATAGATCTAGAGTCTGTTGTTTTTTTTTCGAGAGAGAGAAAAAAAAAGAGAGAGAGAGAGAGAGAAAGTTATGGTACTTGGTACCACAGCCAAAACCAAAAACAACTAGATCCTAATAGCATTCAAAAGATAGATCTAGATTTTATTGTCCTTTACCTTCATTCAGAAGGGTGAGATAAACGATTACAGTTAGAAGGGTGAGATAAACGATTACAGTTAGAAGGGTAAGATAAACGATTACAGTTAGAAGGGTGAGATAAACGATTACAGTTAGAAGGGTGAGATAAACGACTACAGTTAGAAGGGTGAGATAAACGACTACAGTTAGAAGGGTGAGATAAACGACTACAGTTAGAAGGGTGAGATAAACGACTACAGTTAGAAGGGTGAGATAAACGACTACAATTAGAAGGGTGAGATAAACGACTACAGTTAGAAGGGTGAGATAAACGACTACAGTTAGAAGGGTGAGATAAACGACTACAGTTAGAAGGGTGAGATAAACGACTACAGTTAGAAGGGTGAGATAAACGACTACAGTTAGAAGGGTGAGAAAAACGACTACAGTTAGAAGGGTGAGATAAACGACTACAGTTAGAAGGGTGAGATAAACGACTACAGTTAGAAGGGTGAGATAAACGACTACAGTTAGAAGGGTGAGATAAACGACTACAGTTAGAAGGGTGAGATAAACGACTACAGTTAGAAGGGTGATTCGGTATCTAATACACTAAATACTGTAAATTTCGTGCATTAAAATTACACACACACACAAAAGTAAGACTTACTAAATAGTGTGTTTGTTGTGGGTGGGGGGGTCACGGTCGAAATATAATAGAGATTGAATTGAGAAGCCGAAGAAAAGTCATTTGAGTGCATGTATGTGCTGGGGTTGCACTATGCAGCGGTTGTTTCCAAATCAAGTCAAAAGTCTATGCCGGAAAAATTACGATGCACATATTAAAAGAAAACAAAATTGGGCTTCCAGAGAGTGAAGAGAGATGGAGAGGGAATGACAGAAAAAGAAAAAAAGATCGGTAAAATTTCATTGCAACAATACACTAAATCACATGGTTAAAAAAGGATGTAAAATGTTGCCCGTTTATTACTATTCAAAAAAAGAAAGGAGTGTTCCGGCCATAATTATCAATATAAAGCCTGGGAATAAATCAGCCGGTATGAACTGCTTGCTATATTTACAAATGCAGTTGTTATAAAATACGTTTTGAATGTACTTACTTCAAATTGAACGTATACATTAATTGAACTGCCCACACTATCATATAACAGCAAATGTATCAAGAATTACTAATTTTTAATTTTTCGACAAATTTTCCACAAGAAATATGTTTACACATTCAGTCTGATCAAAGGAGAAAGTTTACTGATTTAGAAAGAAAACATTTGTCTTTAAGTTTTCTTTGTAAATGATGTTGGAATATTGCACACATCTATGTAGTAAGGCCGACACTCACTTGAAACCTCGTCTGCCTTGAGGCTATACCTAGACACGGGAAAGTCTTCGGTGGTCGATCCTGAAAAAAAGCAGTTGCCGGTAACCCTTAGGCAGCTTGCAGTACATACGACTACTTCCTGGCAAACCTGGAACACTGGAACGTTCCGACCCTAATTAATTACCATGCTACATATCATTCTAATACCGAGCGGGCGTGAATTTTATTTTTATCCAGAATACAGCCACTACATTCGCAAGATGAAGCGCTCTGTTCTACGACTGAAGGCGGCCCAAATAAGTGAACTTGTTTTGTTTGTAATATGTTTCGGATGTTTCTTCAAAGTTGAAAATAATCTTCTACTTAGTCCGTGTGATTGTCAAAAGAGTTGAACCGAAGAGGTCCAAGTCAATGTCTATGTAAAACATGTAAAACATTGCTATTTCCGATATATCCGGCACTCCGGGCGCATAGACTAGAATGCATGGCAGAAGGCCAAGCACACCAGGAACCCCCGCCATTTTCCTATGTTGTACTAAGCTAACCGTGCAAGGTCTCTTGAGGAACGGCGCATGGATTATCGACAGGGACGTGGAAGCCCTCTTTCAAATCCGCATCGTGCAATGGGAGGGCTCTCTCATTCCCTTAGACACTCCCAAGTTTTGTTTCCTTATTCTTTTAGACCAGGGGTGGGCAAATTACGACCCGCGTACATCTACAGAAATCAGGTGTACTCACGGATTATACAATGCAAATATATTAGAAATAAATATTTATAAATATAGATATATATGTTATTGAAATTTTTATTTTTTTTTATTACTCCTGATGAAGAGGCTAATGAAACATTGTCCCTACAAGTCATTGAAAAAGTTTAAAGTAAACGAACATTCAGTCAAATATACAAACTCATTTATCAATACTATGAAGAACTGTGTTAAAAGTGTTAAGTTAGCATGTAACAAAACGGCAAGTGTAACAACTGAGGGAGTCCTTGCTTTGACTGAGAAAAATAAATTAAAGAACAATATGGCAATCATGAACTCTAAACTGCATTGAGTATCAAACATAGTATTGACCCAATTATCTCAGTTATCAAACTTATCAGAGTTAGATGTCTTAACCACAGGCAGTTCAAGGAAATACTTAAAGATTTGGAAACAAAAAAATTCAGATGTTTGGTATCACAGTAGTATTCGCTGATTTAACACGGGCAGGGTGTTGAGGAAAATAGGGAATCTCAAGAAAGACATTGTTATGTTCATTGAAGGACATTGACTGTGACTTTGTTACGAATATTTATAATGAAAAGAGGAAATCAGACTTCTCGTTATACATTTCAAATGTTCCAATGGTTTGTTTTCACGTGAAATGTATGTGCATGATAAATATTTTCAAACAGAGCTTTCACATCTCTCAAAGCAAGCATGGGAAAACAGATTTTGTCATTTTCTTTGCTGGAAGGTGAAACTATTTCTAGTGAAATGGCTAAAATGTACAAGATTTTTTTTGGGTTCCTTGATTTTGTAATTTGAAAGCAAATTTTAAGACGTCAAGAGCTTGGAACCAGTTTTCAATCTCCTCAGCTTAGCATTTAATGCAGAAGCGGATTCAGCTGCAGAAGACATACCTCGAAGCAAATTATGATCTGTAAGAGAAGTTAGGGTCAGCCATTTCTTCCGCAGGGGCTTTTTTGGATGCCAGAAGCTGTATTTCCACACTTTATAAAAAAAACTTTGCTGCTAAACTTTCAAACTATTTGGGCGCACATGCATCTGTGAACCAGCATTTTTCCTTGTTTGAAAGTAAACAAGTATAAGAACAGGTCGATGCAGTCAGCATCACAATGATAGCAACTAGTCAGCTAGTTCAACAGTGCCAAAACATTTTGCAGAGTGTAAAAAGTTAATTACTTTACAATAAGTACAACTAACTGTAGATTAGTGGTGAAATGTTTTGATGTAAAAAGACGATAAAAAGATGATAAAATAAAAATATTCGTAAAATAAGTTTCAAAGATCGTTAACTCTTGTTGCATTTCCTCTATTGCTAGTGTAAAAAAATGAAATGTAAATGCATAATACAGTATAAATATGAATTAAAAGACATTATACACAGTAAGCTAGCGAATTTTTCTATTTTGTAAGTACATGCGGCCCCCCATTCCCCAATTTTTTATGCGGCCCTCGAAAGAAAAAGGTTGCCCACCACTGATTTAGACTAATCACTTCCACAGCGATCGTTTCCACTCGAGTGCCACGTTGAGGCAGAATAGCGTACTCGGGTCTTCTTAGTCCAAAGACCAGGCAGCTATCCAACTTTAATTAACACTAACACTATGACACTAACTTAAAACTGAAATTATTTGTGCACTTCAGGTCACCTATTTGTTCTTATTTTTTAAAATAAAGAATTCATTGAAAATGTAATTAAGCAGAAAAAATGTTCATAAGTAAAAATCAATTTTAGACATTTCATATCTAGAATTACCTTTCTGTATAATTTTTCCAAAAATTGAATTTCCATGACCATCAAAATTTGTTGGACAGTTCCAACGCCTATTTTTAAACTGATGTTTGCATTCCTGAATGGCTAACTTGGCACCACTCTCCACAGCGACAATGCTGCCAGGATTTTTGGTCACCAATTTCCGCTGTCTCTTGGTCAGCGGCTCCAGGCTTGGATTGTTGTTGTGTTTGGTCAGTGGAGATCTCAAATCATTAGAAGGCTCTCCCGCTTTGGCCAAAGACCTATAGAAAAATTCGAATAATTAAAATGTAAAAAATCAACAACAAAGAATTGCACAATAAGGAAGTTGCTTTAGATATTATAATTTGATATTAAATAATAATTTATTTATAGATTTTGGGGTCATATTGCGCGTTTTAAAAAAGTTGTTAATTATTAAATTGAGCATTTTATGTTCTAAGTTTAAAATGGTTTTTACTATTTACATACAATAGTCAAAATGTTGAAAATCCCCACTAAATTAAAAGAAGCATCTATAGCTCTTATTAACATGTGAGAGAAATGGTGGCATGGAGTTTTAAATAAAGCTTATTAGATCTAGAGATCAAAACGTGACTGATGGACGTATACACAACATAAACACTTTTAATTACATGTGCTCATAATAAATCAAATCATCTACATTAGCATAGAATAAGAATTTCAATAGTGGAGCTGGGTGTTCTTATAATAATAATAATAAGGCTTGTCTTCGAGTCCGAAGATTAATGAGGAATGCAGTATTCATCGTGGCTACGCAGCCGTAGCTGTGACCTACAAATTTTGCCACACCCAAAGAAAGCATAACCATTGTTCGCCGGTGGTCGATTAAGATTATATTTTCGTCGTCTGCGTCTGTCCTCGGCAGCGGATTTTGTTTTAATTGTTATATATGCTCAGTTGATGCGTCTGAAACAGACCAAGTCCAGATCCAACAGAAGACATCAAAGATGTAGAAGCTTTTGTAGCGTCGTCTTAAATTTAATAACACAATGTGTTGGCACATTGTAGACAGACCGCATACAACGCAGAGAAGATAATACTGTCAAGAGTCCATTATAAGTAAAATTAAAAATACAAATAGTGAATGATTATTATTATTATGATTAAACATTTTTTATCACAGTGTTTTTAGATGTGGTGACTAAAATTTGATGGTATACTTTAGATTCAAGATTTAGTGAGTATTTAGTCAAAAGTACATATTTTCAATAAAAATGCTGTTAAAAAAATAGTTTAAAAAGTATATCACAATGTAGTGCGTAATATCCGAACTTTGGTTATCTGAAAGTCCACAAAATCCGAAACCAAAATCAGGATATTTCTAGAAATGAAATAAACTAATAATGAACAGTAAATAAATGTATTATGTACTAAAATGACAGTACGTTTCAAAGACAGACAATATAATGAGCAAAACAGAACAATGTTTTATGTTCTAACAAAAGTCTGTTACATTTAGATCGAAGAGTAGAAGACCTCTTCTAAAGCAAAAATATGCCAACACCTCAGAAATAACGTAACTGCCGGGATGGATTCGAACTGTTGATTTACATAGAGTAACGCTACATCAAACTTTATGTAATAAAATAATAATTGATAATTGATTAGCACTAAGAAGAAAGCAATGGATAAAAAAATAGAAGAAAGTTATTCCTAAATAAAAGAACGGAGTTATGGGTAATCATAGAAAGTAGTGGTGTGAAACAGTTTAATTATATTTTACGTATCAGCCAGGCATTGCGTGCTTTAGTTACAAAAACAATCATAAATGAACCAATATTAACATTTTAAACATATTTCAGGTACTCAGAACATGATTGTGTATTTTTCATGAATTTAATTTTCATTTGAATAATGCCAATGGGGTAGGGCATAGTGAAAAATACTTTAAAAATGATTATAAAAGGGAAACATATGCACTTTTACTTTCTTCTCCTACCGTATTCCTGCTCTGTTAGCGACATTGAATAATTGTGCAAAGTTTCAAATTGAACAGAGAACGGAAAGCGGGAGGGATGACGTGTACACACATTTTTTACCAGACAGACAAAGTGAGTTGATAAAAGCTTTATGTTAATGACAAGTACAAAGTGACAGATAGAATTAGTTTTATGCCTTCGTTCCGTGATCAACGGAAAACTGAAACCTAAGTGCTAGAATTTTCAATGGATAAGAAAACAAAATGCATCCAGCTGCCTTTTGTCCGTCGATGTGGGGAGAAGAAATACATATTACCAACAATAAAACAATGTACGTTCATGTCTCTTACGGCATTGTTTTAAATATTGATAGTTTAGGTTGAAGTACAATTTAAAATAATGTTGATCTTATAATAAATAAGTCTCTAGTATAGGAATATCGCACCTTAACGCGTCACTATCTTGTTCTAAGAAAAATGTCCTCCATTAGATTAATTAAAGCCAAAAAGTCTTGTCATGTTTTACAATGCTCTAATTAGCAGTATTTTAGGTTTCAACACCACTGCTTCATTTGGCTATCTGAACTTAAAAAATAAACATTATAAAATTATAATTGCTGCTAGAAATGTCAATAGCAAACCACATTTGGACAACTGAATAGAGTCTCGACAACTCTTCGAGAATAAACTTCATAAAAGAGCTCAAAAAAGACTTACAAGACAAAAATAAACATTAATTCAGATCTCGAGTTGAACATTTGACCTTTACAAAGAAGAGACAGTACACTGACTACGAAAAGAAACAGACACAAGAACTCTTTGGTTTCTTTGGCAATCACGTCATTAAATCATTAAATCACTAAATCATTAAATCACTAAATCACTAAATCATTAAATCACTAAATCATTAAATCTTTACAAATGTAATGTGGGAGACTGTTATGTAAGCAAAGGTAAGACAAATTCCCTAATGAATTATAAAGACAATCTTCCTCTTCTTCTTAATCTTCTTCTTCTTATTATTATTAATCTGTCCAGATCTATGCCAACTCCTAGTGGTGGATATGGCAACAAGAAGAGCAAGAAAAACAGTCACAAGGATTTGATTCGATTTATTACTTAGAAGAAATTATACAGCTAGACAGAATCGTTGCAAATGATTGCTCACCCCTGAGATGTTTAACTTTTTTTAACCTGATTTTTTTTTTCATCAATGCTATATCCATTATTTTAAATATTGTTTTCTTTTTAAATTTATATAATTAACGAAAAGTTAAGGTTCTGGTTTGAAATATTTTACTTGGCATGTGATGTAGATTGTGCTTATAATTAATCTTGATTTATGTATTTTGTAGTTGGAACCATGCACTTATTTATTGAACTTTAGTGAACAATCTGGTATCAGGCTTTGAGTTAACTAGACAAGTACATTATAAATGTTTTGTCTCAATGGGCCACACTTTTCATTGACAGATCCAGTGTAACGGAATTGAAGGACGAAAAATAAATGAAAATTTAACAAATATTTATTGTTTAGGCCATTGGATTAAAATACCACACTTGTAGACTGTACTAAGCCTCATTCTCATCAACTGGTTTTAGAGCGGCATTCGTGTAGAACAGTGATACAAACCCGAATTTGACCTAAGGGTCATTTTAATTTCCGACATTTGTGTCGCGAGCCACATGACCGAAAATGTACAAGAGCTAAACAAAATTGACATGAGACTGTTTTATAAGAAAGCTGTGGATCTAGTACTTGAATTAAATAATGGGATATTTGAAATGTTGTTGTTTAGGTCTAAAATGGTTTCATTTCTGTACTTAAACTACGTTAACATTGGAACAGCTTCACCGTGCGACTCATTTTCTTGTCTTTTTTTGGGGGGGGGGGGGGGGGGGATATTCCCATCGATCCTGCAATCTCAAGGCGTAGTTTAACAATTTTTTAATTCGCGGCTCAATTGTAAAACGCCTTTAATTTGTTTTATAATGCCATAAATATATTATAAAAACAACAGCCTTACGTTCTTTATAAACCAAATATGTTGGCTTATTATCATGTTCCACAAACAGCTAAAGATACGCTCTTTTCCATGGGTGACTCTAAATCCCAGAGTCAATATTTCATATTAAGCATTTCATCATATGTTAATTAAAGGTCATGGTACCGTATTAACAAAAAGTAGGGGTAAGGCCCTAACGTAGATAAAGAGATATTTTTCAACCTTTTTTGAGGTGGAGATTTTTCTACATTTTTTGTCGACATTTTGGTGGACCGGATGAAACCATCTGTCCATCGGGCCGTGTTTTGGGCATCACTGATGTAGAACATGTGTGCGTGTCTTGCTGACTACCGTCCTTGACATGTCAAGGTGAAACACTGACAACAATATTGTCATTTTATCGTTTAGACTCAGAGTAGTAGAATCAAGTGTTGGAGACACAAGTAGATCAGAATAATATGGACTTCAGTATTAACTAGGCCATTTCTGGAGATACATGCTAATGAACATACGGTGAATTAAAAAAATTTTTTTTTAAAGAACTGTTTTGCTTTATTCTTAACGAGATCAAATTTGAAAAGTTGATTTAAAGATTATAAAACATAAACATTGAGTTTATTATTTGTTTATATCAATTATAACAATACAAATACGGACTAAGACACAAGGAAATCATCTCTGACATATTGACGAAGGACTAGAAAGAACGGCTAGTGGGACACACTTTATTTGTTTCTTTTAATAAGTCAAGTTTCAGTTCCCCTTTCACACCTTGCGATCTATAGGGCAGATGTCGTAAAGGTCATCTGTTTCTGTGGCCCACGGTTGACCAGCACAACGACTAGCCTTTACTTTTTCCACAACTAATGTCAGGTACCCATTAGAGCTGGGCTGATGTAGATAAAGATATTTTTAGACATAGTCATCTACGCCCTAAAGATTCCGAAATAAAAATAAAATCTCCACTGGATCCCCGCTTCAGAAGCCAAGCGCTTTACGTCTCAGCCACCAAGCGTAATGTTTCTTTCAATGATCGCTGAGGATTCTGGGAAGTCACTGATAATCCGAGTGACCACTTTTCCGTTTTTCAGAATATCAAAACAAAATATTCTTTATGTACGTGTTCCGTGCTGGCAAAGTTTTTACATTCTTTACAATCATCATAATTTTATTCATAAAGTCTGAGGAATTCTTGAAATATGCTAAATATCGCTTCTAAGTAAAGTGGAATGGAATGGGTTGTCGAATGGAATGGGGTTGCCTGAATCAGCCAGGAAAACCAATGAATAAGCAGAGTTAAAGTCACTAATTAACATCCATGACTGGATTAATATATGAAATACGTAGGACGTAATTATCTTCTTTTGTCAAGTACCGTCTGTAATCTTTAAGATAAGTATTAGATCTAGATTGTATCGACATCTTAAAAGCATAATCTCACAGAGTGTTTTCTACGTATTCAACCTTTAAGACGCATAAGAATAGGCGTGAGGGGCCCTTTTTCTGTTCGGTTCCGGAACTAGAGTCTTCTTTGTCCCGCCTCCCCCACCTAATGGCTGCAGGTCTATGCATCCACCCATTTTACTATCGAGTTCTTAAGAGCATGCATAAAGAACAAGTACAACCCACCAACATTGGACATTAAAATTTGCGTTGGGAAAACGTTTCAAATTGACTCCAATTGGCTAGATCAAGCAAAAAAAAAAGAGGTCTCTCTAAGCGATGTAAAAGTTTGACCTGAAATAAACTGGCCTCATCAGTTCGTTTATATCTCAGGTAGAGATGAAAAGTTACGTCTCAAAGAAAATTTCTGCGCCAACTACTTACCACCATTTAGTTCCCTTGGGAGCCTTCACCTTTGTTGATTTTTGGCTGCAGACGTCAGTTGTCAGCAACATCAAGCACAGCGTCACCATCAAGTGCATTGTCTAAGGTCATTAGAAACCGGATGTAGTTCAGATCCGAGAAACGAATCCACACTATCCACTTATCCTTAAAAAAAATATCCACAGTTTCTGGAAAATATACACAAGTCTTATCGAAGTATCCAATGGTTCTAAACGTATATTTAACTAAATTTTAAGATATACCAACGAAAAGCTACTATAAAAATGTTTTCCTTTCCTTTGGATTAGAAAGGGGTAGAATTGCAAACATCTGAAACTCTTGAATTTATCACGTTGTTAGTTAAATCCAAATCTTAACATCTGAAATTTTGTATGAATTTGTGTTTGATTAGTGCACCAACAACTCAAGATTACAGTAAATGTTGAAACTGATACTTGAGTTCACCATCAGCTATGAAACTCTTAGCTCTAGTTAATGATGGGTCTTCTTTTATTTCGTTAGCGTTGACGATTTTAGCCAATATAAAGTGGCTCCGATGTCAAACTACTGTGGTGTTGTTTAGATGTAGCTGAAACACTTGAGATATAAAACTGGAGTTTCACGTCACGTTAAAAATAAGAGCTGGATTGTTTCTCTTGAGTGCTTAAACTTCCAGCCCATTTTAGTCTTAGAACTTGTCCAGCTGAGAGCCTCGCTTTGAACAATGTCTGTGAAGAAATAAAGTATATTAAAAATAATTCAAATAATTGTGGACCAAAAATAAAACATGTAAAAGCAACCATTTGTAAAACTTGACAGAGGATGATCCAATGTACCACTTTTGAAATAGTCACCTTAATGTAAAACTATTACTTATTAAAATGTGCCATTAAAACTTCGATTCCAGTCCCTGTGGATTATTCACAGCGCATCTCTGATAATGTCTGATTATTGAGAGGATATGTGGATATAAGTCCATGGCTAATCACTGGTGATAAAAAAGGTTAATTATGGTATCGATATATAAAAAAAATTAATCCTCGCTGAAGTGGTCCACCTTGCCATGAGACTGATGAACATTTCTAAGTGGGAAAAATTGTACTTTCACTGAGTTATCTCCCCCAATCCCTAAAGGGGGCCAACTCCCCACCTTTCCTCAACAAACGACACAGGACACGAGTTTTTTTTTTAAAGGGCGGGGGAGTGTGAAAAATCGTGGAAGATGGGGGGGGGGGGGGAGAAAGACATGAGAGAATGAATCACATTGAGGGTGGGTGTGGGGCGGACCAGGCAAGCCAATTGGAAAATCTGAACAGAATTGTTAGACTTCTCCAAGTTGCTTATCAAACTTCTTTTATGATAAAACTAAGTCGAACTTTCGATTCCGAGAGTCCAGTGGTCCAGCGGTTCTCAATTACAGGTCTCTCTAGCCCGCTAGTAGCATGTTTGTTTACTTTGCAACGTGTACCAAGCAGACTTGAGAGAGATATTTTCCTTGTAGCAAAGTGATTAACCCTTAACCTTCCGTCCACAGAAAGCTAACAAAGTCAAGCACAGAGTTGATATCATTGTGTTCTAAACTTCAATAGAAAGAAGCTGAACATTTTAACAAGTAATGAAAAAAAAAACACTTTAAAAAAAAACAACAAAGATTATCAAAGGGAAAGAACCGCCCAATAACTGCCGTTTATCTGAAAATTACAGGGTTTAGCTCCTTTCTGCTATATAAAACAAAATTAATGAATTAGACTTGAGTGATTAGGTCTTTGGTTAATTTTTGGATTGTTTCATGTTTTGCCAACGACCATGAATATTTGTGCAAAATTTCAACTTGATCCGAGAATGGGAACTGGGAGAAAAACATGTTCAAACATTTGACCAGACAGACAGACAGACAGAGTTGATATAAACTTTGTAAAATATAAGTAACTGAAAAGTAGATGGGCTTGAAAGAGCAGAAAAAGTAGAAACCATTCGACGTGGTGGCTTAGAGGTAAGCGCTTGGCTTCCGCACTGATGTGTCTCAGATCAAGACTCGGATTTTCAATGTCCTAACTTGAATGACGTTCACCCGAGTCTAATGGCGGTATGAATCGTTGTGTTGACAGCATGACACTCTCATCAATCGTTGGCCCTAAAAAACAAAAGACCTTCATATCGCCTTGCTCTTAGAAGACATATATTGAACCGGATTATCTTTACACATCAATTGCGTCAAGCGTGCTCATATATGGAGTGTGGAACGAATATGTAAGATGAAAACACCATCGTTGTGTACAAAACTTTAATTTATAGGAAAGTTCTTTTATAAACCTTTTTTTTTGTGTGTACATAATGAAACCAGTAACTTTGTTTTGATTCTTAAATGTAATCATTGCTAGTAAAAGAGTTAGATGATTAAAGCTAAAGTGTTATTTGTGTGTCTATCTATTCTTATAGCTCAATAATTCCTAACATTTAATACTCCTTAACAGTGGATTCATCTACTCACAGCATATAAATCTACATACACCATACAGATCTACAAACAGCGGTGGGGGCCGAGCTAGCTGGGGGCATGTGACTATTGACTACTGGAGTGTTAATGGCATACTGGCGAAATCCTTAAGATCAGAAGAATGTTTCTTTTAGACATGGTCTAGTCTAGTGGCTAGTTTGCTTGGTACTGAGTTGCTGCCAGGAGGTGTCCTCGTTTCCGGGGTCGCTGGTTCGCTCGGTCGGTACTGGCATTTATTTTCTTTATATTTAATTCACTATTTTCTCTCATTAAAAATGTAGCCCTTGGTACTGCCTTTAATATGTCTAATATGTATGTATCACAGAGCATTGAGATCGACATACATCACATGTATCTAATTTATCTAGCTTAAGCATATTGAACTACCTAAAGCATATAGATTTACCTAAAGCATATAGATTTACCCTAAATCATATTGGTCTACATAAAGCATATAGATCTACATAAAACATAGAGATCTACATACATCCAATAGTTGTACATATTATTGGCACATTTTAACGATATGCTCAAATTTTGTAAATACATTTTTGCCATAAGTTTGGGAAATTAAAAACGTATTGAAAAAAAACATGGTATGTCAATAACTATTCGTGTGTTTGTTCAGCGAAATGGTAAAATTCGATCTATGCCACAGGATAATCTGATTACACTGTATAGATTTTTTCTTAATTGAGTTTATCATAATGGATAAAGCTAACATCGTCACGTTCCCATACAAAAATAATTAATTAAATTAATTTCACTTAACTAAGTTCCATTAATTAATTATAGATGTATCACACACTAAATTGCCCAAATCAACCTGTGGTCTCTCTTTCTCTCTCTCTCCCGCTCTCTCTCTCTCTCTCTCTCTTTTTCTCTCTCACACTCTTTTTCTATTTAAAGCTTTTTATCTCCATTTTTTAACTCTGTCACTTTCTCTCTGGTTAAAGTTACACACAAAAAAAAGTGCAATCGTGAAAATTGAAGGAAATAGCGAGTAAAAAATATTTCATCAGCTCAGGAATATGTATAGAATCTCCGTAAATGGAATGCTGGAACTCTGTTATTGGGGCACTCTCTCCTTATCCCCCCCTCTCTCTCTCTTTCTTTATATACATGTATAAGACAGGTTTCAATATTTTCAGAAAGAATATCAGAATGAAATGACAAAGAAGAATGGAAAAGGAATGTTGACCGATCATGTGTGGTGGCCCAACGGTCCAGCAGACCAAGGGATAGGTGAAAGTGAATATTAGATTAGATATGAGATTAGATGTGAACCTGGCCTAACTGATATCATATAATGATTATCTAATTGTTTTGTATAGGGTCAATCTCATATTCAAAGCCTCTAGAAAAATAAAAAAAAATAATAAAAAAAAGAAATCCTTTAGTCTCATGCCCACTGTGTGCTGCAATGCGCTGCAGTTCACACGATAATATGAAAATGTTACTTTTTAATAGTTGTTTAAAAATATGTTCCACTTTTATGCATATTAAATAGATTTTTTCTCTTTTTAAAAAAATAAACATTTGTTTTTTCTAAATGGAGTATTTATTTAACTTAGCAATAAATTTTTTTTTAAAATTATTTTTTTTTGTGCCAAAAATCTAAGAAGGTCTGCATAAATTTGTAAAAAATATGTCAAATGGATACCTCCCTTACTAAATATGCTGTTGTATTCCTTGCTATTAATAGTGAATAGTTGTAAAAATGGTAATTTTTTATGAAAAAAAAACTGCTTGCATAATTGACTATAAAAATTAAATTTTTCGCTTAAAAAAAAGTAGCCATTGCATCAGAAATTTGAAAGGTCTAAAATATTATGATGTCGGATTTTCAATATCTTTCTATTTTACGAGGTCTAAACTGGAGGGACGGACGGACGGAGAGACTGACCGCTAATAGCTTCTATTCCCCATTCGGGGACCGCTAAAAAAAGACAATTCTTCATCTTGTAGAGAGTTTAATTTGTTCTTAATAACTAATGAATATGAAGAACTAGAACATTTTTTTGTTACTCCGATCTATATCCCCGTCCTCCAAGAGAATACAATACTGATTCCAGTTTGTAGTATAACCAATACCTTTAATTATATCCCAATGATAAGTATTTAGATCTTGACTTAAAAACGGTGAGAAAACTTTACAAATACATTCATTTTATTAAACTCTTTAATGAATAGCTCACACGCATGTAAAAAACCGAAGACGTAACCTATTCAAGATAAAGATTTTCTAGTCCTCTGGCAAAATTTAAATTAAGTTCTTTATACGTTGAAAATTTATAACGGTGAAACTAGAGATTTGCCGATATCGCCAACGAGCTTGTAATACTTTTCCAAACGGTATACGCCAACTTTCAAATTTCTAGGAAAATCGTAAGAGCCGTTTACATGAACAGTATCAGGTTCCATTTGTTTCCAGGATCCTTCCAACAAAAGACGGGGGATGGGAGCGGGATTGAACCCTGGATTATCGATTAGTCCAAACGACAGTGCAGCGCGTAAACTGCACGACAAGGCCGTCATCCAATAATGACCACTCAACATTGTTCCTTCTATTTAAATCTTTCACTCTCTTATATTCTTCTTTTAGATTTCTTAATTTTGTTTCTTATTTAGGCTCCTCTACATCGCCAACATATTTTTCTACATCACTTTCTCTTCTTTTTTCATATTTGTTCTCTTACAAAAGAATCTAAACCGAACCATAAAGATCAAAATATAAACAACAAATTGAACATAAGTATGCAAAATATATTTTAAAATATAAAAATTCAGTATTTCACCAAAAATATAAATTAATAGTCTTTACTTATTTGGATCGCTCCCTGATCGTGCAGTATATCGTTCAGTTGTTTAGATGGCCCCGGGTTCAAACTCTGTTCGATGTCCGCTTTACTAAAGAATGCACTTTGAAGATATTAACACTAACTTTACTTTTAAGTTTTAAAAATCATAACCTTAAATCTAGTAAACTGTAATGGAGAATTTCATTCTTTATCTCCGTAATTATTTTCCATGTTCTGGCAGAATTGTTCATTTTTCATATGTGTACATTTTACCCTGTTATGATTTAACTTCAATAACATTTTAGTTTGTAATCAGAAAACGTTACTTTTGGTATAGAATTATAGGAGAATGCCTGCTCTTGCTATATAACACAAATTCAAAGTTTATAAAACAAAAAAAATTAATTTAAATTAATGGGGTCAAATGATCGATAGTATCATTAATTAGGAAAGAAAGAGTTAATGATAAACTAAACAAATTCAAGGACACTAAATTGAACTTGTCTCTAACGAATTAATTATAATTCATCTGTTAGATTGGAGACTGCCCTTATGCTAAAGCTGGTTATGTCCATTAAGCTCCATTCTATAACGGTACAAGTCTAGATTTCAATTGAAAGGCAATACATGAGCATCTAACAAAGACGAAACATTGCTTAATTTCTGCTCTTCTTCTCTCCCCTTTCAAAATACACAACATGTTAAGCTCCACCCCCCCCCCCCTTTTTTCACAAATTACCAATTACTACAAGTCTCCCCTCCCCCCCCCCCTCCACCAAAAAGTACACAAATTACCCCCTCCATAGGCCCCAATCGCAGGGCGCGTGTTTATCTGAAGAAACTTGTTTTACAAAACTGCTGTCCGTCTGTCTGTCCAGGCGCCACATAACCAGCCCCGCCATGCGGCCCAGGGACTCGGTTGTTTGTGAAGCAGATTACCTACGCATTAAGTGCATGTCTCTGTAGCCAACCTCGAGTCCTTCGACCAAGTGTATGCCATGGACTTATCACCCACGGAAAACTACACACGCTGAAAAGTAGCCGCTAAAGGATTCTGCAAAGAAATGAAAGGAGGGAACCGGCCGCCTTCTCTCTCTCTCTTGACCTCCTCCCCCGCTTCTCTCCTTTCGCACACACACGCAGACAACCCTGACATTCACACACACACGCATAAAAGTGCACACATTCGCCAAGTCTAATACGCACATATATGCGCACTGTCCATTCAATCCCGCCAAGACGGAAACGAGGTAAAACGTGCAGGAATGAGGCCAAGATGGTTCCATTCATGAAGTCACACGTCTTTAGGGTCATGTGAAGTTGGGCACGTTTCTTGCCCATGATCTGTTGGTCACTTCTGTGACATGGAGCAATAGCGGGAATGTTAATAGGGTAGTCATTTCTTCAGTTACAGAATATTGCAAATACCATGTTCCGAAATCTAAATGTCATATTAATAATGGGAAGATAGACATGATAGAGACATGAACCGTGACCTTATAGGACTAGAGGTACACTATGATGAAACATACAGAACCACTATCATCTCATCTCTGTCTGTGGTCCTGACTGGGCCATGGGCCAGCAACCAGCTTCCCACAGGCTTTGGCGAGATTTTCTGTTCTCAAACAGAACCACTATACTATCTTATTCAATCCTATTTCACAGTGTCTAAACGAGAACCATTCTTAATTTATATATATAAGTTAAATAGTTTTTGGAATAAACAAATGTTAGCTTACGCACAAGAAATCACAAAAAATAGAAAATATTTTTCAGAAAGAATTTTAAGAAAATTACTTTGACAATAACGGAACTAGATCTATATAAAAACTAAAACAAAATTCACTGTTTGATGTGTGGTGTACCACTTTTTACTAATTCTACTCAAAAGGTTTTTTAAGTATTGCTTTAAAAATGTAATCTATGTTTTCTATGAAATTAAAAGGGTGCATTTATAGAAAACCAAAGTGAATTTGTACTACTTTTAGCATGCTACACTAAAAGTGAAATCAGATTTTCAATAGCGCTATTAGTTTTTGGGAAAGTAAAGGAGAAAGATGGATCGACAGATGGACCGACAGACACACAACAAAATATAACTGAAGCTTTTCCCATATTTTTATGTGCGCATAGGCTGAGTGTACGCACACGTGCGCGTTTATATTTAAACACATACTTTTCTTTAAATGCACTAAAATGGTAAAAAGAGTGGTATAGAATGTATAGAATAAATTTGTTAAAGTCGTTTCTAATTACAACAAAGTGCTCCACTTTATCTTTTAGATTACAGATTAGATTTCAAAGCTTAGAATTTCCATGGGGTATCCGTGTGTTAAATTAGTCGTATGTATTAATTAGATGTTAAACTTCTGCAAAGTTATTGCTTTTTTGTGACTAATTCATGGCACACTTTTCATTCAATAACGACACTAGAGTATATCGTACTTCATACTACAATATTAGTTTGCCCTTGAATGTTGTATAACAATTTCTTTCTTTCCTGGTGTCTTTCTGAATATTTTGACCCCATGGTTTACAAAGGTTGCATAGTTCTATTTCATTTCTTAACGTATACTTTAAAATATAAAAATTGTGGAAACAACATTCTGACAAAATTCAAAAACTGAAAAAAAAAGAAAAATATATTTAATTGTAGGCTATGTCTTATTTTAGCTTTAGCAGCTATTTATACTTGTTTGTAAACAATA
Organism: Biomphalaria pfeifferi; assembly: GCA_030265305.1. Taxonomy (NCBI): domain Eukaryota; kingdom Metazoa; phylum Mollusca; class Gastropoda; family Planorbidae; genus Biomphalaria; species Biomphalaria pfeifferi. The sequence continues at coordinate 698,408 of JASAOG010000084.1, forward strand.
GATTTTATGCAAAGAGAACTATTTAATATAATGATTAAATCAATAGTACGACGAGTGTTTTCATTCGTGATTAATAGTGCAGTACCCTTACCTCACCAATAATCAATGAATTTTAATTGCCAATATCCTATTGATATCTATTCCTAATTAGTTTGTATTCATGTTATAATATTTATTCTTTTCAATTTACACTTTGTTTCTTTCCTCCTACCATCGGCTGTCATTAATAAGAATAACAATTAAAAAATAAAAATAAAATTTTCTATTTATCAATAAAATTATTTATTTTTTTTTAAGATAGTTACATTTGCAGAACAAAGGTAAAATTTATATAAATAAAAAATGTAGAATTTTGTAAAAAAATTTTCCAAATCTTTGGGGTTCTAGACTCATGACCTCAAGCATGTTGCGCCAGAATCCAGCTATTATAGCTTTCACTGAAAAGAACCAACTTTGTTCATCTGCACAAGCAGAGAAATGCTCGGATCAAATCCAGCCGTGACACAATTAACGCCGGTACCTAAAAATGCCTGCCCACAGTGCGTAAAAAAGGCACAGAGTTTCGCGTTCTTCAAACTCGACGATGAATTTCTTTTTTTTTTTCGGTGATTCAGCTTATGCTATACATGTTGAACGAAAATTGTTGGCAATTCTGACCTAGCAGGGCTTTTTTTTATTATTTAAATGTAAGTAACCCTGATCTAACGGCATTTTCTTTAACAGTTGGCATCCCTGACCTAACAGGGCCTTTTCATATAAATGTTAGCTTCCTGACCTAGCAAGGTTGTTCATTTCAGTGCATTGCAATTTTTTTGTTATAAACAAAAAAAAACATATCTGTGGTAAAGTCATGTTTTCACTTAACAAAACTTACTGTTCCATCAACTTTCAAAGTCTAGAGCTGTTCCAGATGATGTGAGTGTCTATAACCATCCTATATTGTAATTGTATATCCTTAAGGATAAATTTATCCACAAAAGATAATTTAAAAAAATAATCACACTCAAAAAAAATAAAGAAAAGACACAAAATTATAAATTCCTTCTTCCTACACCATATTTAGCACAATCTCTGATGTCGGCCAAGAGAGAATTACTCCAAAAACCAAAAACAGGAAAGGAAGTGACAATTTGGTCCAGCGAAGACGAATCACGGAAAAGATCGAGCGGCAAGTACATGTATCATGAGTTCATATGTCGGAGTCCGATTTGAAGATCATGAGGGTAGGAACTCGAGGCAATAGGAAGGGGCGGTAGCGGCAGATGTTTGTTGTTGCAGTTTGTGTTGTTGTTGTTTATGTTGTTATTGATGATGTGGCGTGGCCAACGATTTTCGCGACATATCGTTTTGAAACTTATGCCAAGAAAAAAAAAATACGTACGCCCACCTAGGAGGCGTCGTAAAACTCGGTTCGGAAAGAGCGAGGTGAGGTAGCTGGGGGGGGGGGGAGGGAAAGAGTAGGTTTGATTATATTTCATTACATAAGGTCAATGAGTGCAGATCTCTCTCTCTTTCTCTCACCCACTCTCTCTCTCCCTCTCTCCCTCTCTTCTAGATATGTAAACGATAAAAAAGATTATGAAAATAAGGTAAGGTAAAAAAATAGGCCAGGAAAATGGCGGAATGACCTAAAAGGGGAGGGGGGAGGGGGGCAGACGTGCAGGAGTGGTTACGTGATTTTAACCCCAGGATGCTTCTCATGTCACTGCGCGTGAAATACGCATGACATAAAGAACATGGGGGTGTGAGCCAGCAACACGTGGTTTCCGTTCCAACAGGATCTTCCCCCATGACCAGGGTCAATAAGTGACAGGAAATCACCTCTGACCTGTCTCAAGGGATTTTCTTTTGACAAAAATAAAATTCTGTTGACGTCATCCAACGAATTTGTACGACGAAATTTAAACTTTAACAAATCTTAATTTGAAAACATTTTTATTTATTAATTCTAATTCATCATTAATTCTATTGGTCTATTAAAATTGATGAAAGCAATGAAGACAAACTTTACTTTCAAAGTAGCATTAACTATATAAATTTATATCATGGCCTGACTGTAAAAAAAAACCCCCGTGAGTTATGAAGAAATAGGAGTGAAGACGACTTGATTGATTGCCATTTGTAGTTGAATGAAGATTAGGTATTTGTATTGGATATTTTATAACTCTAGTGCCCTGTTTCCCATATAACATAATTAAAAACAATAGATTATTTCAAATACTGATTTGTTATAATTCTGGTATGTGTTAAACAAACCGTATGTGATACATTTTACACGGCAAAGAAATTTATTTATAATTATTTTAGCCAAAGCATGTTCTCTCTCTCGGTCCATCAGTGGAAGAGGGGGGAAAGGGACGTCTTATTTATCTAGACAATATTCAGTCTTGATATACATTATTGAAAATTTTGAGTATATTTTTAGCGGTCCCCGAAATTGGAAAAAGACGCAATTAGTTTTGTGTGAAATGTCTGTCTGTCAGTCCGTCCCGTTTAGATCTCGTAAAGTAGAAAAGATAGTGAAAATCCGACATCGTAATATTTTAGACTATTCAAAGTTCTGATGCAACGGCTCCTTTTTTCTTTTCAGGAAGCGAAAAATCAAATTTTTTAAATCACTTATGCAAGCATTTTTTTCAAAAAATGCATGTAAGATGAGCGTAATTTAAAACAACAATTAATAAGTAGTTTTTTCATATTATCGCACGAACAGCAGAGCTGCGGGATACACATTGAACACTTAATTAAAGGAAAAAAAATATTTTTTTTACGGAAATGTTTTTTTCTTGAGGATTACAAAACAATTAGGTCAATTAGATATTCATTATAAGACATCAGTTAGGCCAGGTTTACATCAAACTTCACATTCACTTTCATCTATCTATTGGTCTGCTGGTCCGCTGGAGCACCACACAAGATCTGTCAACTTTCTTTCTCTATTCTTCTCTGTTATTTGTCTTTGATATAATTTTATTCTGATGTTCTTTCTGAAAATATTGTAACCTGCTTTTTTTACCTGCCTGGGTAGACCATTTCGGGGGCCGATTTTGAGTTTGTGTTTCCACACAAACTGTCTTTGTAACCTTGTTAATGAAAGCAAACGGAACAATTAAACTTTCCTATATTATAACAGATTCTTTCATCTCTTGATTCCCGTAGCCTATTTGTCAATAGACTCAGTTGGACGTATTAGCTTTGACCAAATGCTAACTATGATACCCTGTCAAAGTCAGAGGCAGTCATCACCCGTGTTCTAATAAACATTTTTATGAAGCTATTCCCTCTTTAAGCTACCTCTTCTACGGCCTCAACCAACCTCACAGCCGCGATACGCTCTTTTAAAGACCCCCTGCACGCTTTTGTCACCCATCTTGTTAAGATGGTTTTAAACAATGCCATCACTTCGATACTTTGGCCAAAAAATAAATACCCCCTCCCCCTCATTTAAACATTGACGTCCCTTCCCCCCTCTTCCACTGATGGACCGAGAGAGAGAGAGTGGAAGATGCAGTCAAAGTATGACTGCTAAACCGTGCACAAAAAGAACAGAACGCCGAAAGACGTTCACTAGCGGACTGTGTACAAAGCGGACCCCCGTGTTGACGGTCCGGTCACCCATACAGACTTTCTCTTTCCCATTTTCTCTCCGAGCCAAGATGATAACTAGCCGAAAGAATTACCAAAGTGAACATAAATTGTTTGACAAATCTGGCCAACTGGCACGACAATGAGATTACAGCGCTTTGCTCCTTGCCAGAAAAGAAAGTGAAAGAACATAAAAAATAAATGAAATAAAATTTAGTACCAAATTTATTTCTATTTCTTTATTTTTAGATTCTTTTAACTAAATTGGATTAATTTTTGAAACTATTGAACACAATGATGAACACGAGAACACTTTTTGAAAACGTTTCACTTTCATGGGTGGTCTATTTCGATTCAGACATGTCAGGTTTCAAAAAAAAAAAAAAGGTTCTACTTGTATGTGAAAAGAGCAGTAATAGAGTCCTGGCTTGTTTTGTGTTGCTGACTACAACAAGAGTTCAATACCTTTCTACCGGAAGGAATGGTTATAAGTTCAAGTTAATAGACTGAAGTCAACCGGATGAAATTTGGCCTCTTGATGTTTCGTTTGCTTCTAGCTTCGTTCAATGTCGCCAGGTTTTGATCAAGTTTTGTTGAATGTGATTGTGGTTCTAAAATCTTCGGTGCACATCGGTACTTTATAGGCACTAGTATTTAGTTCGTTTGGGCACATATTGGTCTTAAAACAGCGCGTTATATCGTTAAGAGAAATGGCAATAAATAACAATATATCTGGAGGGGTTGCATGAATCCAGCAGGACTCAGTTTGCCCACCCAGGGTAGACAGATATACGTTTTTGTTGTGTGTTTTTTTTTTTTTTTTGTGATTTCTCATACTTAACAGCGACATGTAACATTTATTATTGGTATCTGGCTTGACAACATAAAAAAAAATGGACCGGCCTATCACTTGATAACCTGCTAATAACAGCTGGAGGCATCTACAGCGTCCATTGTCAAAGTACCCCTACTACTAAACTCAATTTCGTTCATTTGGTTTAAGGTTAAATCTTGGCATCAGAGGTGTGGATATTAAACACAACGTCCTTTCCATTTCGCGTCTTTGGCGGTTTGAAAGCCCATTTAACTTTCATTTTGTTTCCGGAAAGGTCCTAAGCCATATCGATATTTTTATAACTCATGCCATACATTATTTTCTCATAAATATTTTTAAGTGCAAAACGTTTATTAAGTTAAAATGAGTCTTATGCATTAATTAATGCATATAATTAATAAATAGCACATGTTTCATTGATTAATATTATACTTACAATTATTCCTAACACAAGGGTCCTTTAACAGGCTTCCGAGGAATTTAACAATATATGGGCCTCAATAATTTCCCAAGGTTTCTTTAACACAATAACTATGATGAAGTCTAGTTTGCTAATTGAGCTTGTAAATCGTATTTGTAAGATCTTTATGTTATTATAATAATAATTATTATTAGTAGTAGTAGTTGTAGTAGTAGTATGTTAGAAACCAATGAATATCCATTCTTGACAACGTATCATTACTATTATTATTATTGATTTCCATTCTCTGACACTGCCAGGGTCAAGTTTAAAAAAAGGAAACATATTACATTAATATTATTGTTATGTTTAAAATTGAATTAATATTTATTCTCTGGTACTGCCAGGGTCGAGATTCGTTAAAGTGAAACAATCCATTGTAGCTCATTTAACAGTGTCCACTGAGAAATTTGGGAGTGTTGTAACAGGTCTGCAGCATTACCGCCCTTTGACAACAAGAATCTTCTTAGGGATGTAAAGGGGCCTAGAAGGTATCTGTGAGGTCAGATGTTTTTATGTTGTTTTTTTTATATAACAGTGGGGTCTACTGGTATTTTAGACAATTTCGATAACCGCTTAATCTCCAAGTTAAGGTGCCTATATTTTCTTTTGTTTTTCCTTTTCAGTTTTCCTTATATTATGGGGTAGTGGTACGGCCATGTCAATGATGGTAGGTTTTTTTTTCTTTTTCGTCAATAAACTAAAGATCAGGGCGATTAAAATCCATCGTTTTATCACTCAAAATAAGCCTCAATATTATTATTATTACTATTATGTGAAAAACGAACTATTATTCATCTCTGGTACTTTATTATTATTATTATTATTATTATAACTAAAGATGAGCTATAGTTAATTATCTGACAGAGTAAGCAAATAATTTTTTTTAAATTTAATGATATTCTCCATTGAATTGTAATTGTGAATTGTGATATGCAAATAATTTGTGTGTTAGTTATGCCAAAATGCAACCAAAATAACGACGATATTATTACAGTCAAGTATCATGAAATCAAGGCATCGTTTTCACACTTACCCACCGTAGCTCTCATCATTTGTTTTATCGACCTGAACACATCAAGAAATCGTCAGAGATTATAATCCTCTATAGCCACATCAAGTTCATAAACTCAGTTATATATATATATATTGCACATTCACAAACATGGCTGATCTTTATAGTGAAAGAAACAGAGAAGGATTAAGTTAGGGGTTCCACAGTAATCACTACAAAGGTATTTTATCTACTCGGTGAAGGACTCTTTTTTTTTTTTCTTCTTTGCGTAAATCATGGCGACTTTTGAATGAAGACACGAGAAAAAAGATCAAGCGTGTTTTGATTTATGAAAGAGTTGCCTTACCTTGGATGTGATTGAGACCGCAATGAATTGTCCAGATCGCCGCGAATCACTCAGAGGTTACTGTACAGTTCATTCATGGCGGGTCGACTTTACGGGACAAAAAAAAAAAAAACCCCACAAAATATAAACGCTTCGACTCAAAGCGATGTGATCGTAGGTTTGTGTGTATGTGTGCGTGTGTTTTTAAAAGGAAAATTGTCATGTTAATATGTATGGTTGTAAGAGAGAAAGAGAGAGAGAGAGAGAATGTATAAAGTTGAAGCAGGTGAAAGTCCTGTCTTTGGCATAGACAAAGTAGGCAGCCATATTGGGCCTCCAATTGGTGGGTCCTCGAACAGGACTCTAAACAATTTTTGATAAGTAATGAAATAGCGAAACTTGTGTCCAAAGCTATTGCTGGAGTCCACAAGCCTGACCGAAGTTTGAAATAAATTGCTTAGCTTATATTTTTTCCCTCTTTATTTTTTTTTTATTTGGAGCCACCAAATTCACTTCGCCTAGGGCTTCCAATTATCTAGGGCCGGCCCTGTGGAACGGATATGGAGAAAGAAACAGTATTTTATATTACATGTCGATATGTCGGCTAAACTGGAAACTCCATTTTCACACTCTACTTGCAATCAAAAAATGTTAAGGGAATACCCGCCATATTTGACACAGATCTAGATCCAATTCACTAGATCAGCATCACCCAAGCTAATACCCGCAGTCCGCGGGTCATACCCAGCTATATATATATATATATATATGTAATGTTAGAGCAAACCTGAAATTTTCAAATAGAAATTAACTTCTCCATGTCCTACTTCGCCTTGTTATTGTTTTGCGGTAACTAGAACTGCTTCAGTCAAAAAGTGAATTGTGGATTTAAAGTATTTTAATAACACTACTTGTCGAGCTGGGGGGCGCGGTGGCTATGTGGTTAAGCGCTCGGCTTCAGAACCTGGGGTCCTGGGTTCGAATCTCGCTGAAGACTGGGATTTTGAATTTCGGGATTTAAAGGGCGCCCAGAGTCCAACCAGCTCTTATGGGTACCTGACTTTAGTTGGTGGAAAGTAAAGGCGGTTGGTCGTTGTGCTGGCCACATGACACCCTACTTTTTTAACGGTTGGCCACTGAAACATAAGACCTTAACATCATCTGCCCCATAGATCGCAAGGTCTGAAAAGGGAAACTTTACTTTTTTTTTACTAGTGAATCTGCGGGCGTAGCATACGGCGATATTTAGCAGGTCCTGACTGCAACCTATGCGACCGCAGCGGGCCCCGCACTTTCATAAGACACACGCTAATTCTGGTGTAAATTATTAAATTAAACCATTTTATAACTTATAACAGATTTCCCACAGCTTCATGATATACCAGGAGCTCCTGGAAATCTTTTGCATTTGCAAAATATGCGATAAAGTCCTGGAAATCTCCGAAAATTATTAAAATCTTTTGAAAACTCATACAAATCTCCAGAAATATATAGACAAAAAATGTCATTTTGTGGTTTCATTCAATATGGAAAACGCCAATCTTACGCGCGATAAAAAAAAAGCGGCATTATTACGCGATTGTGGAATCTGGTGAAAAGAAGCTTCTTGCGCCTCAAACTAATGAAGAAGTACTTGAGGTCAACAATTCTCGTAAATAGATTGAAACATTTAGTAATTCTTGCTATTGAGCGTGATCTATGTAGGAAACAGAACTCTTATGATATAAATGTACTGTTTGACTTCGCTACACGCAAGGCTCGTAAAGTAATTCTGTACGTAGTAAAGAATGAATAAAATGCAAAGACGAATTTTTTTTTCTAATACAAACTCTTAATTTTCACTTATTATCGTATCCCTACACAAACTGGGCCCCTCGAAATCCGTTTCGCATAGAGCCCCGCAACGGTCCAGCCCTGCTATTTAGTGACTGGTGAATATATAATGGTCATGATCCAAAGGACCGCTAAATAGCAGGGATATGGAGAGACGTTGACCCGGATTGTTAGCTCGAGGAGGGTCATGCGGACGTTCTCGGAAGTGAATAGTGATAGTAGTGGGAAGTATTTGAGACATCGACACAATTTGCAGCATCGCCACCATAAACGCTGGAAGTATTCATGTAGGCAGCATCTTGTCGAGCAGAGTGTATGACTGTGCTTCCGTGAACATGGCAGAGATGTAATTATCTGTATATGTATATAGTGTTCATGGCCCAAGGGGAAAACCGCTCCATTAAAAGCGATCATTTCATACGACAAGGTCTAGTACACGGACAAGAGCATTATTGTTTTCTCCCTACGTTGATCCCCTATACATAGAACTGTACTATTTTTCCAGTTTTGTTTTCGAAAGATCTCAAAAATGCTTAAAATATAGATAATTTGAGCTTATAATGGTTTATTATGAAAAGTTTAAGAGTGGCAAATGCTTGAAAGCCGTATTACACGTAGCAATACTTGAGAAGAGCCCCCTGGTCAGGTTAGTGGTGACAAGAATAAAGATATAGTTGCTTAAGGAGCCCGACTGCCCAGTTGACAGAGGTACCAGCATGGAAGAACGCAGAGCCAACAAAAGGCTGAGAGAAGAAGCAGACATATCTGCAGTTAGACCCAACTTACCCACGCCATGTGTGTGGCCGGGGTTTTAAAGCGGGGTTAGGACTTTAGAGCCATTTTCGAGCTCATAGGAAATGAGAAATGTGCTCATCTTCGACCACGAAGGAGGAGCTATGTGTAGCGGCTTGGTCGAGTGGTATGCACTTCTGTGTCCTGACTGATATCAGGATGGCCCCGATTTTTAATCCTATCCGATGCCATTCCCAGCAGAACGTTTTGACAGTATGAACAGTATAGAGGGACAGGGGCAGGGCACGTATCCCGTATGGGTGACGAACGTATGCCAAAGGCAGTCTTTTTTGGTGAGCTAAAAGATGGTCGACGTAACAGAGGCGCCCCACGGAAACGCTTCAAAGACTAGCTTAAGCGTCAACGTTCCTTGGCACACATAGAAGTGAGCACCTGGTTGCATGCAGCATCGGAACGAGAGTTCACTCACGAAGGCCGCGGGATACACATTTGAAACCAAAAGAAAATACGCTGCCGAGGACAGACGCGGACGGCGAAAACAAAATCTAAATAGACCACCTGGGACAATAATCGTGCTTGCCCTCGGTGTGGCAAAATATGTAGGTCACAGCCACGGGAAATATTGCATTCCTCACTAATCTTCGGACTCAAAGACAAGCGATATTATTGTGATTCACTAATTGATTTGGTCCATATGACAGAAATGGCTTCAAAGTCCAAAGTTGTTGTTTTGTTGCATGAACTAAAACTGATGTTGAGCCTGTTCATTGCATTGTGTAAAAGGAAAGAGATAACAAGAAAAACATAAAAAAAACTTTAAAAAAAAACACATCTTATATTAAGCGTAAGTGTATCTATTAGTTTGGATCAGTTATGTAATTAAATTTCTAATAGATCTAGAATAACAAGAAAAAAGCATTATAAAAAAAGGGAGGGAGGGGAACGACTTGAATTCAAACTCATGGCTCAAGCCTTCTCAGTTTTGTCAAGCCAACACGGTAACCACTCTGCTAGTGGAGAGCCTGGAACAGGCGAGGTATCACCACAAATACAAAGCTAGGGATCTATCGATCTGTCATCCTCCCTACATTGCTCTATGCCTCAGAAACGTGGACAGTGTACAGAAAACATGCAAAAAAAACTAAACCATTTCCACATAATATGTCTAAGAAAAATAATGAATGTCAAATGGCAAGACGAAATACCAGATACAGAAGTCCTTCGAAGTGTGGGTCTGCAAAGCATCCACACAATCCTGATGCAGTCCCAGCTGCGATTGGCATGACACGTCTGCAGAACTGAAGACCGCCGCATTCCTAAACGACTCTTGTATGGCCAACTAAGCAAAGGAAAGCGCTCGCAAGGTGCTCAAAGAAAGCGCTTCAGGGTCACCCTCAAAGCTTCTCTGAAGGCGTTCAGCATAGACCCAGCCACCTGGGAGACAGGGGCACTTGAGAGAGCATCATGGCGTCGCGCTGTGAAAACTGGCGCACAGGTTGCTGAGGAAAAGAGAACAGCGCTGGCAGAAGAAAAACGCCAGAGAACAAAAGCAAGGCCAATGACATTAGCTCCAGCTGGAACAACCTGCCCAGTGTGCAGCCGATCGAGACAGAGGTCACTCACGATGGCCGCGGAATACACGTTTGAGACCAAAAAAAAGTCTGCTGCCGATGACAAACGCAGACGACGAAAAGAAAATCTAAATCGACCACCTGCGGACAATGGTTATGCTTGCCTTCGATGTGGCAAAATATGTAGGTCACAGCTGGGGCTGCGCAGCCACGGGAAATACTGTATTCCTCACTATTCTTCGGACTCGAAGACAAGCCTTATTATTATTATAAAGAGGACTAATTCAGTTTATACCACCACTTCATTCAAGTACAAATTCTTTCCACTTAGTTGAGATACCAAACAAGATAATTAATCACCAATAATTAATTAATTAATGGTTGTTTTTTTAAACTGATTTTTGAGTTGTCAGATAAAGAAATAATTGTGCAAAATTTCAGCTGGATTCGAGATTGGGTGTGGGAGAAATAATGTGTACAATCTTTTGACCACACAGACTGACAGACAGACAGACAGACAGACATGGTGAGTTGATATAAGCTTTGTAATAATAACTGGGAAGTTTTAGTCATGCAAAACAAAATAAATCACAGTAATCTGCTCTTTGTTTACATATTGACAAATAAGATCACCTTTAAGCAATTTAACATACAGTAGAAAAGAAAAAAAAATAAACAAAGCGATTTAAGGAAAGCTGGTGGCGGAATAATGTATTCTGAAAATATTACGTAAGAAAATGAAAAGAATGTTACGATTTTGAAACCTTTTGACAAAATCATCAACGTCAAAGATGCCAAATTTATAAATATCTCTTGCGAAGTGAATAGGTGGCCCCAAATTTAAAAAAAAAAAAAAATAGAAGAAAAAGACGGAAAAATACAATCATGAAATGAATAAAAACCTTCCTGCATCTATATCTCAATCAAAAAATAAAATACATTCATACAGCATTCCGTATGGCATCTTGAATCCAAGTAGAGACTTAAAGTTAGGCTCATACAGTTCTGCTATATTTGAGATTTGATCCGCCGAGTTTCCCTTTTTTTTTTTTATCTAAAAATTTTTGAGTTCTGTGCGAGGCCCCACCTAGGCGGCTGCCTATTTGCGTATATGTCTAAGGCCGGCTATGATCTTGCCAACTAAATAATTTAAAAAAAAAACTTTTGCTAGAAGAGACACACTATGGAAACAAAGACTTTTCAAAGCTTAAAAGTGCACAAAATTTATTATAATATTTATTAAAGGCGCTGTGGCTCAGCGGTAAAGTGCTTGGCTTCCAAACATGGGTCCCGGCTTCGAATCCTCGTTAAGTTATTTCCCTTATTCGATATCAAATAAAATAATAAATTGTCAATAATTAATTGACTAATTGTGTTTTTTTGTTTATTCATTTATATTTTGTTAGTGTCACGTACGCTTTGTCTATATTTAGCCCAAGGTTGTCGGCAGAATTTCAGCTACCTCGGAAATTTCCATCATGCAACAAACTTATGGTTTGGAGTGAATGTGATTGGTTACAAATATTAATTATTGTACATTAAGCTGCATTTATTGGTCAGATTGTTTAACGTAGCGGCAAAAAGATATTAGTTACATGGCAAAACGCCCAAAGCTCTGTAAGATTCTAGATATTAGCGCCAGTCTCGTGTTAGAACTCAAAAGGAAGATGACATAATTATATTATTGTGTAGATCATCTATATGGTAGAAATATACATATGCTATTCTATTCAAGTACATTTAATTATTATTTGTGAATAGCTTTTCCAAGTTTTGAATTAAAGTATTTGTTTTAGACGAAGAGCAGTTTCTTCATTGAATTTAATAATAACATACTTTGATCGTCTTATCGACTAGCAACTTCTAGATGATCCTCTTATCAACTGACGATTTCTAAATCCTCGGCAACCACGATCATTGATTGTGCAATATAGATCAAGATAATCTTCAACGTGACATCCATCTAGCACCATCTTAGATCGTGACAGTTAAGTACAATAAATAATTGTTTAAAGTATCAACTTGATCGGAAAATGAGAAAGAGCGTTAAATATTACTTAGGGAGACTAAACCCAGCAACATATTTAGGTATATCTGTGAATACTGAAATATTAATTTCCCTTGTTGGTATTTAACAAATTAAAAATTACCTGTAATTAATTGATTTTCTAAATGGGGACTTTTTTAAAATTATTAATTCATGTCTTGTCTATGTCAATGAATAAGTGTGTGAAATTTCAACTTGATGCGAGAATGGGTGTGGGAGAAAGAACGTGTATACACACTTTTTACCAGACAGAGAGAGACGGACTGAGTGGATATAAGCTTTGTAAAAAAAGGGCTTGCTATTTGTGAATAGCGCAATGTACAATCTTAAGGAATTCTTCTAGACTGAAGTGGCCAATAATACCAACCTCCAGGAGTTTAACTGGATTTTAGCTTTCACTAGAAAACTTTTGACTTTTGCGCTGGAAAAACATATTACCACAAAAGGAAAAATGTCGTCAACTAGTTTGTAAAAATTTGTCATATTTACACATTTACATAGGGAAAAAAAAGAGAGTGGTCTTTGACATACCCAGCTATCTATAAGTACACTCTTGGTGAAAATTATTTTTTTACATTGATCAATTAATTAAAATATAAACTATTATTTAGAGAGAGAGAGAGAGAGAGAGGACGGTAAGACACTATAAGAAATGTTCATTGTCCTATCAGTTATGTTCTTGTCTTATCTTGTGAATCTATGCAATAAAGAAATCTATAATTACGAAGATCTAAAAGTTTTCTCAAGGTAGATAGAAATAGTGTATTACTATTGCGGAATGTGACATGTACAAATTAATCTAATTCAATATTTTAATTTACAATAACGAGGCTCAAATATGACGAACTAAAAATGCATACTTTTTTTTTTAAAAAAAGATAATCCCCTATTGGCTTTGCGAAAACAATTAAACTCCTTCTATTTTAATGATGTTTATTTTGCACAATTAGATGATACAAAGGTCTATGAAGCTATTGTATCACACCATCTGAAACAAGTACAAGCAAGATCAAAATGAAGGAAATGACCCAACAGTTCCATATCAAACTGCACAGCACATTAAGGCTAATCAAGGTTCCAGTGATGTATAAATGACATTGATTACTTATTACTGTTAATTAATTACTGGCAATCAAATCATTTAATAAGAACAATCTGGTATAAACTTTGTCACATGTAAATTATGAGTGAGTCTGGTGTGAATGTACACTTTGGTTTCTTATAGCTATAATGTTTTTTGTTTGGTGTAATGCACAAATTGTAAGACAAATTTCCATACGGACAATAAAGATTATTATTATTATTATTATTATTATTATTATTACATTATCACAAAGTAGGCTCCTATACTTTTCTATATTATCTTACCTTGTAGTTACACACGATTGAATCGTATGATCACCATATATTACAGCAATTATTCGTTGAGCAAGTAAACTTAACCAATCGCCCCCCAAAGAAGAGGATGTTGTAAGATGTCTAGCCAGTAGCTCCTGAGTAACTGCTGTACTTCTACTAGATCTAGATCTAGAACAAAATATTGCTCCGATCGAATAAACAACAACAACAAAACAAACAAAAGAAAACAAACGTTGTTGCCAGTCACTGAACAGAAAACGCACACACTTGAAACAAGAAACAGTTCGAGCATTTTGTTTTCCAAGCATGTTACTGTGATGTATCATATCGCCCTGGCTTGGGGGGAGGAAAGTAACGAGTTGGGAACGGGGGTGGGGTGGAAATGAAGTGGTTGAGATTTTTCTAATCACAGCGGTAGACATTAGCGTGGAGGAAAATGGAAAAAAAACAGGGGGGGGGGGGGCGTCCATTCAGTCAAATGGAAACATATTTTCCCCATGACTTGATGCAAGGGTTGATCAGCCCTCCATTAAGACAAAGTTCGACGAAATACAACGACCGCCATATAGCTTATTTCAGGCCGTCGCGCCCTCAAGTAACGATCTTTCGCGATAATTGTTCCTCCTACTTATCTCCCCAAGGCTTTTTTTTTAAAAGTAAACTTGTCACCCGCCTTCTCCTCCTCCCAACATTCAAAAACATTGGGAGAAAAAAATCAGACGCCGTGATTTTATTTCATCACAATTGATCCATTTTGTTTTCTGTCTTTCTGTCGTCTGATTAACGAGGGACTAAATGCGCTTAAAGCTTATTTTTTTATTAAAACTTGTTTATTGATATTGTCATAAGGAGAAAAAAGGGGGGGGGGGGGAAATGCTTGGAATGGAAATGTACTAATGGACTTCGCTTGGTCTGAAAGTTTTGCGATAAAAATCTTTGTTCCATTACAATAACAATCACTTAAGCGTTTGTCACGAGGAAAGAATTTTTATTGGACCCAAATATTATTATTCTTAATGTTATTATAACACTGAATTAAAAGTGATTAAAGCTCTTCAAAGTTTTTCCTTGTTAGGTTTTATTTATGTTGTTTTTTTTTCAGCTCGTCTCATAGAAGTATGAATCAGTAAATGTTTGGGTTAAAATCAATGAGAGATCTGTGTTTTGTTTGAGCGTCATGTCAAGTGTATGCCTAAAAGGAGAAGACCCGGTGGTCTTATGTCATGTTCCAGGTGGCTAGCAAAATAAATATTAAATTTATTTCGCTTTATCCTTTGCTAGTTCACAATTGTGGGATGTGTGGCTCACGTTCGAATCCCGATGTAGACAAAGAATGGGATTCGAGTCCGATCTGTTCTTACACATGAAATCCAATTGTAGACTTATTGCACCCCCAAAGCTGTCAGTACCTAAGCAATCACCCTAACAATTTATAAATTTCAAATTCTTAATTAACTTACATCTAAATCTAGATCTGGGCTCTTTTTTGCCCTAATTTAGATTGTCCAATATGCGTATTTTGTGGATATGTGAAGACTGCGCGTTATAAAATTCAATGTTTTCATTAAGAACACGTACTGCTAAGGGAAAGTTCGTATCGAAAATCTCTTCTAAAAAACAACATTGGAATGAGTATTTTCTTCAATACGTTAGTCAATATATGTAAAATTTATTTAATAATGAGTCAATAATATTTTTTCCATCATGACCTTAGACGCCTTTTTTTGGTACCAATTCGCGAATCTATGAACGAAACAAGAATTATCTATGAACAAGTCCTTGGACTTTTCTAGAAACTTACCTCCCTGAAGTTATTCATATTTAGTGGTGCATTATTAATGAAAAAGATAACAGCTTGCATTGTTAATTTTAAAAAATTAAACGGTTTGGTTCTAGAATAAAAAATTAGTCGTTACATAGAGTTTTTAGGATCTTAAATATCACGATATCGGATTTTCAATTTTTTTCTTGTTTCTGAGATCTAATAAACATGGACAGACAAACAGACCATACAAAACTAATAGTTTTTCCTCCTTTCGGGGGCCGCTGAGCGGCTGAGAATAAGCTATATCATGTTGAAAAAGTTGTACTTCCAACTAATTTGTCCGCCACATTTATTTCAATAGCCAGTGTGACCAGAAAAGAAATGCCAGACTGTATATAGTATATTTCTAGAGTTCGAATCCCTGTGATGACGACGTCCTTTCTACCCTTATGTTTAGACGACATGGCGACATACGTTGGAAAAGTAGTAAAGAAGTAATTAAGTAAAGAAGTAAGTAAACGGCATAGGCGCGTACAGCGGCTAAGTTTAGATTATTTGTAGTGCAAGGTTATGGCTGTATGTTGCTGACAAAGTAATGAAAAGTCTATTTAAACGATGACGGGTTTCTCATAAGCTCTAAAAATATTTGAGATGTCACTTAGATGTTACTTAAAGGGGGCAAGAGGTAGTAATTAAAGTCTTGCATATTAAGTCTGGAGGAGAGAGAGACGACAAGAGTAACAAGAATTGAAATTCAATTGTCTTGCACATTAATGTAGTGAATTGTACATTATTCAAGTGATTCCTAGTTCCAGAATGAAAGCTTTGTATTTATTTCAAACAAGATTTCATATTTGAATTTTTACTTTGAAGTAGTATATCCGGCATCTCGATAGTGTAAAAGAATGCTTAAATGTCGTATGAATAAAACGTGCTTTAGAAACACATTGTCTGATCAACGTAATGTCATCGTAACATCATGACATAGGTGTCATCTGGCACTCTAACATATATCGTCTCACACTTCATTAATCGTCAGCCAACATTTACATCGTCTGCACCCATCGATCGCATGCTTTGATATATTTGATTTCTTGTACTTAACTCCTAATACTTCGTAGTACGTTTTGTTCTTAAGCCACTCGGGATGACATCATCATACGCCTACACAGGTACAAACTGTTTATCTCTGCATTTATCGAAGCAACTATTACCCATAAAAAGATTTTTATATTTGAAGGCTGGAGAGGCTAGCTTACAAGCTCTGCGTAACTGTGTTTTGTGTTTGAAATGTCAAACAATTATAGAATATATAAATTCAGTGCTTTTTTTATATAAAACAAATAGGTGCCGGTACTCAGTGATGGACTGTCTAACTTTGAATTAATAATAAATCAATAATTAACATTAAAATACAAGAAAAGGAATAATTTTTGCCCAGATTGAAAATGGTGCCGGTACGCAGTACCGGTGCGTACTGTTACAAATAGAAAAGCACTGTATAAATTCTATTTTTTTAATAGGCTAGTTTAATTAGTTATTGCACTTAGACGTGAGACACACATCTAATAATTATTCAGATTTAACTAACAGTAAGATCATTAGTAAATTCTCTAAATTTAGAGACACTTCAGGACAGAAGACTAAATCGTAAAGTAGCAATAATACATAAACCATTACTTACAATATTAAAACACAACCTAGTAACGTAACAATAATAAGAATGATAATAATAATCTTATAAACTATGAGGAAATATGTTTTACAATTTGTGCATCAGAAATACATTATTATAAACTCCATTCACACTTGTTTTATTCAAAACATGTGAAATGTTAAAAACAGATCAATCATTTGATTGATAGTGTAACAAAGGCACAAGGATAAAGCACGATGGGTTTTATGCATTACATCTTCTTTGCTTTTAATTCTTCTGCCCTGAAGTGTCCCTAAGTTTAGTGATTTTACTAATGGCGTTATTCTAATTAAATCTGAATATTCGTTTGTTATAAATCTCACTGTTCTAGTTTGTATTTGTTCTAGTTTCTTAATGTTTTGGCTTGGCTTGGCTACCTAGAAGGGTGCTCGACGTTCGACACACGACTCGGGCAGAGTTGTGTTTACTGAGCGCCTAAAGACCACTGGTCCATAAATGAGATTGGACCAAAAGCGCTCTAAGCATGCTATAAGCATGAAAGTAGCGCTATATTAAAAGCTATAATAATAATGTTTTTGTTTGATTGGTAAAAAAAATGGTAAAAAATGGTAAAAAATGTCTTTAATTGATTTTTAAAAAATAATTTCATCACTATGGGGATACCTTGGTAACTTTGGATTTATTATTACCCCTAGATATTTTGAGTTTTTAATTTTAGTTTGTGAAACTGGATTATCAATGAATAAACTAATGTTTTGTTTTTTTTGTTTTTGTTGTTTTGTTACTCATTAATAACTGTTTTTTTTTTCTGTGTGGAAAGACATGCCCCAATTTGATTCCCATTTCTATAATGTTTCTATTACTTTTTGAAAAATATCAGTATCTTCTGCTTTTTTTTTTTGTTCTATATATTATGCAATCGTCTTCAAATAAACTGACTTTTGTACCTGAACTAATGCAATTAGGTAGGTCATTGATGTAAATTATAAACAGTAGGGGGGGCCTAAGACTGTATGTTGAGGTATACCTGAGTTTACTATTATTGGTGTTCATTTGGAGTTTAGAGCCATTTATTATTACAGTTTGCTCTCTTCTATTAGGAAATCCTGCATACATTGATGTAAAGAACCATTAATGCCAAAGTATTTTAGTTTTTTTAAAGCAGGTTATGGTAGCGAAATTTGTCGAACGACTTAGAAAAATCTTATAAAATTGCATCTATTTGCTCACTATTTTCGAATCCCTTTGAAAAATCCTCAATTAATCTTATTTGTTGAGTTTCGCCAAGTGGCCTTTGTTTCCTACAGCCATGTTGGAGTGAGGACATGATGTTTATCTATGTGATCTGTAATGTTACGACATAGTATTAGTTCAAGTATTTTACATGTAATGCTGGTGAGTGATACAGGTCTCTAGTTCCCTGGATAAATGTTTTCCTCCTTTTTTTTTTAAATAGGGGAGTGACATTAGCTTCTCTCTAGGCCCTCGGTAACCTGCCATGATTTAGCGATATGTTGATTACAAAGTGATCCAGATCTCTAATAGATTTAGTTATCATTTCTGGTCACCTAATTCCTAATTAAATCTAGACCTAGACCTACATGCATTAGGAAACTGCTTCGCTTTTTTAAATTTTGATTACATCCGATCAAAGTCAAATAGTTATTTCAATAAAAAGTGTCTTCCCGTAGTTGAGTTCATTTAAAATAATTGGCAGATTTATATTATTTCATTACCTTTTAATATTTTTCTACAAACTTATGATATTTTTAATTTATAATTTATTTTTTAAATTACCATTTTGTTATAATAGTTATAGTTCTTATAAATGTTAATATTGCAGTACGGCGTCATTATTTTCGCGTCTACATTGTTTATCAAAAGGAGCATTTTTTCCTGCAAAATAATGTCTTCGTCTTTGTCTGTGTAAGATGTAGCTAAATATGTAGGTAACAGCTGGGTCAGTAGTATGTTATTGCATACATAGTTCTTATAGGATAATATAATTTATTGCGGAAACAATGGAAAAAAAATGTTCCTATTGTGCTAAGACGAATTTCTAAATTGTTTCCTACAAATAAATTGAAACAAAAAATGTTTCCAGGAACTAAGTCTAGACCTAGACCTACATGCATTAGGAAACTGCTTCGCTTTTTAAAATTTTGGTTATATTTGTTATTTTTTACTACAGCAAAAATATTCACTGTTGTGTTTTAATGACAAATTATATTTATTATGTGAATCAATTATGTATTTTTCTGTTAGGCTAGGTTGTAAACTCCGATTTGTATAGTCGCCTGCAGGATTTTTTGCAGGGGGGGGGGGTTGAAAGTTGCCACCAATTGCCAAAGACGTAGCATTAACTTTTTTATTATAAAGAATATTACAGAAAAAAAAACATGCACCTTCTCTTCATCCCTTTGCGAATGTTTGGATCGGGAATATGTGTGTATATTGTTTCATGAAATGGAAAAAAAATAAAAGGATTTGAACAAACTATTCTATTCTCTACACGTTGTTAAGTTTTTATCTGTGCTGTCCGTCCTTTCCTACAATTGAAAAAAACAAACTGCAAAAGTCGACTGTAGCTGCCAAAACTGTCAACAATTTAACTAGTATTTCTAGTTAAGTCTGTCCTTCTATACGGCTCAGAAACTTGGAGAGTCACTAAAACAAATATAGAAAAGCTCCAGACCTTTGTTAACAGATGCCTACGCCGGATATTAGGAATTAGGTGGCCAGAAAAGATAACTACTATCGATTTGTGGGAGAGAACTAGACTAAAGCCCATAGCCCAAGACATCACAAAACGAAAATGGAGCTGGATAGGACACACCCTTAGAAAACCAGCTACCAATGTTGCAAGGCAGGCACTTGACTGGAACCCACAAGGAAAGAGGAAAGTGGGCAGACTCACGCAAACCTGGAGGTGGTCAATCATCAGGGAAACTGGTTCAAGAACAGATGAATTATCGACGACAATGAAAAGACAAATCCGAAATACGTAACAAGCAGGCAATTATTACTTATTTGTCTGGTTTTACGCAGCCGTTATTTTAGAATAAGCAAAACAGTGAAAGATCTTCTAAAAGTTGTGACTTAAGCGTGAATGGATTCGTATTTAACAGTATATTGTGTTAGCACCAAAGTTTTCCCTTGGGACTGTTATATAAGAAATAGTCTTCTTGCTGACACAAACATCTAACACCATTACGTATATCTGAAACGCCATTTAGGTTATTGATAACAAGGTTAAGTCTGTGAGATGCGTAACAAAGTCTGCTTTTGGATATTTTTCACGAATCCTTGCTAAAACACAGTTCTGAATGCCACTGCCAGCCATCGGTATTTTATTTCATATTCCTACACTATTTTTGGAGACGAATACAAGACAACTCCAAACATTTTAATCTCTAAAGTAACAATATCACATTCTCTTAAAAACCTTTACATGTCAACTGTTTCTGACGTCACGACCTGTGGCGGTGCAACGAGCTATTGGTCTACTCAGGGTCCGACGTCGCAGGTCAGTGCTAAAACCTACTGTAACTATTTGTCTTGATTGAACCAGTGAATGTGCTCTACTGTTATTTCGGTCAATCAGCAGATAGAATGTCTGGCGATGATGTATTCATTTTTTTTTACAATCGGCTAATGTGCATTACATCTGGTGGCCGTGGAAAAACCCTTGATTAAAAAAAACACACAGACCTTGTTCTCAAAAGAACCTCAATTTGGCTTCGGCATTTAGACCGCGTATCGGGAGAGAAGAAACACAATATTATTATTAGTGGGAAGCGACAAGCCAGGAATGTTCCGTGACTGAATCCGTCAGTGACCGTCTAAGCAACTATTTGGTTATTGCAAGTGTTCTGTTTCTCCTTAATTTATAGTTACTTCTCGACTCCTGCGTGCGTATCAGAAATTATATTATCTTCTTATCTTATATATTACTGAAGTTACTTCAAAAAAAGAAGATGATTACGTCCTACGCATTTCATGCTTGTTAATCAATGACTTTAACTCTGCTAAGTCGTTGGTTTTCCTGGCTGATTAAGGCAAACCATTTCATTCTTAAATGGCATTTGTACGAATTTGTTCTAACGTATGGAATAAGAAAAGTGCCTCTATCTTTTGTGCCATTCTGAGTATTTCATTAGATTTTGTTTTCATTATTAGTAAGTTATGTAAGTTATAATAATTACATCTAGTTAGTTGAATTTTATGCAAAATGTTTCTGAATCATTAGTTACGTTTGTTAACATTGAAAAGCGAAATCTTTCATACAGAACAATTACAATACAATATGTAATTAGTGAAAGGCCAATAATACAGTTCTTACAAAAGGTACTGTGTTAAGTAGCAAACATAAGACCTACAGTGTTAGAAGCGGGCGAGTCCGTTAGAATGATGTGGTACGGTATATATATTCAGATATTGTTCAAACTTCAAGATCATTAGTTCTATGTTGTAGATACATGTACTCACATGCCAACTGCATCCTTTAATTAACATTCTTCGCAAAGAATCGATTATAAATACGCATTTTAAAAAAAATCTTTTACAAATTCAATTTCATGAACGATCCAAACTAATTACTAGAAGTCATAAAAACTTTGTTGTGTATTTATGATGTGTTTATACTTAACATCACAAACGTGTCAAGTTAGTGTTTGCATTGTAACGCTATAATGTAATAAAGAAAAGGTTCAATGACCGTAACAAGACTATTAAGTTTCTGTAACTTTATACAAGATTATTTTATGTAGTAAAACAGCAAGAATAGAAATAATAATCAACCCTCTATAATTGTACTGTTATTTTGCTAAAAGGGCCAAAGCAATCTAGATTCTAGATCAGGGATTCTCAACCTGTGAATCGCGAACCCCTTGTCATGAGTCGCATAAGACCATTGATAAATATGGATTTTTTTTGGCCTTTTGTAACATGTAAAACTTGACACATGCAGTTTTTATTTTCATTGGAATTAACAATTTTTATTGTTGTTCGATGAGACATGTTGCAGACAACTGAATCAGAATTAATTTCAAACATTTTTTTTTTTGACAGCAGAAATAATGTTAACAGTTTCAGTTAATGCGCCTAAGTCAAAGTACCAAATAATGCCTTTTTTTAAATTTTTTATTGCGCGTAGGATTGGGCGTTTTCCATATTGAATGATACCACAAAAAGACAATTTTTATCTATATATTTCAGGAGAGTTGTATGAGTTTTCAAAAGATTTTAATAATTTCCGATGATTTCCTGGTCTTTTTTCGTATATTTTGCAATTTCAGGAGATTTTAGGAGCTCCTGGTAAATCACGAGGCGCGGAAAATCTGTTATAAGTTATACAATGGTTTCATTTAATAATTTACACCTAGCATTAGCGCGGGTCCTATGAAAGTGCGAAGCCCGGTCGAATAGGTTGCAGTGGCCTATGGCCGGCCCTGCAAAATTGCTGCGTATGCTACGCCGAAGGTCGACTAGTAGATAAAGAATACAAAGTGAATTTTTTCATTTCTTTCGCAATAAGCATTGTTCAAATTTTTGGGTACTCTACTTATTCTATATGCGACATTTCAATCCGACTTTTGACCTATAATTGCTAATGTTGACGAACAACATTTTTACATGCAATGAAATTGTTATTTACAATGCAGATATTTAAGAATATTTTTCGATGTGTGAACATTTTTAAATACCATTATTTTTGTTATTATTTCTATTGTTATTATTACCCTTTTTTTTGTTTCATTCATAACTTTAAAAGGAAGAAAGAGCCAACCCTCCTAACAAGCAACAGAACCTCCGCCACATAACTCCGCGACGTCTTTTTGTTATAAAAGCTAAGATCAATGAAAAGAAGTGATTTACTTTCCTTCAAAAGAAATCCTACCATTATTGAGATGTATACTGGAGAAAGACTAGATAGTGTTCTACTAAAAATAACACAGTAGCATTATTTATGGTAAATATAAATTACAGGGCGATTCTTCACGAATACATGAGTTAATCCAGTTCTGCATCAATGTGCATCTTAAACTATGCTTAGTAATTTGTTCCCTATCTGATTCAGGCAACCCGTTAGATGCTCTAATGGCATAATAAAAAATGATTGCAGTTTACATTCAAGACCATATGAACTTTATTTAGATTTATCAAATTTCTGTTATAATGTGTTGAATTGAATAAATTATAAAATTGTTGCGAACGGACCAAAATTCCAAAAATGATTTATTCTCGTTCATTTTCTAAAAAAATTTTATAAAAAAGTCATTTTTTTTAGCGTCCGTCTTGTTGAGATCTAAAAACAAAAAAAAACTAGAAAAGATTTTGTAAATGCCATACCACGATATTTTAGGGTTTTTTTTTTTTTTTTTTTTTAAAGCTCTGATGCAATGGCAACTTTTTTTTTTCTTTTCTAAAAGCAAAATGTTTAATTTCTAAAATGAACTATGCAAGCAGATTTCTCCTAAAATTACACCATTTTTACAACTATCCACTATTGATAGAGAAAAAAAAAACAACAAATGATCCACAGTCACATTTATCCAATTTTTTTATTTTTTGTTTCTGAAATACTTTATTTTACTTTTTTTTGTTGTTTTATTTTTAATAAATTACATATTTTCTGTCATACAGTCTACAAACTTTTTCATGAAAATTTTTTACATTTGTCTTAAAAAAAGAAAAAAGAATATTTAGTAGGTGGATATTAAATAAGAAGAATATAATTTTAAGCAACAATTAATAAGCAGTATCTTATTATGTTAAATGACGAATATTAATTTATGCTGAGTAAATTGACATGAAAATATTATAACCCATCTTTTTGCCTGTCTGAGTGGGACAGGTTTGGGGGCTGATTCAGAGTTTGTGATTCCTTGTAACATTTAAAAAAAAATCTTTTCACTTAATCGCTAAATTAATTTTGCTAATTCTATGCTAAAGACTTATACTATGTTGTTGTTTGTTTGTTTTTTCAAACAAAATTAATTTCAATGTAAATCAGTGTGTACATAATCTTTTCTGATACAAGTTTTGGTTTGTAGTCGACAATGTTTTGCCGAATGTTTTATATCTAATTTAACGTTGTTTTGGGAACTAGGTCTTAGTAATAAGACAATGTATTCTATAAATCTAATATACTAGCATTGCCCGTCCACATCATAAGTTGATCTGTTTATTTTCTTATAACTTATTGAATTCTACAAATATTCACGTTGGCTTCGACCTTACCCCTCCCCCACCCCCTTATTTTTTTGCACTTTCAACTACCCGCTTTTCAACAACCCCCTTTCAGCCAGTGTAATGTAGAGTATGTTATGTTTTAATGGAAATGACCCAATTTAAATCTCCCTCCCAAACTCAAGTCTGGTATGTGAACGCTATATCCCCTCACCCTATTTTTGCCACGCCACCCCCCTCGCCACTCCCTCTAAACACTTGAATTTTAGTCTCTTATTGCCTGTCCTGCTTTAAGACGCGACCTTCTCACTCAAACACATATTTTAAAAAATAAATTCGATGACCAATATCACTTATTCCCCCCCCCCCCCCCCCCCCGACACCCACAATTCTACGCCTTAGAAAATAGTCCTTCATACAATATAAGAGTTTTTTTCGACTTTTCAGCATTTTAATCGAAAGTTGAAAATCTCTTTGATACCTTCATACACCATCCATTTTTTAAATCAAGTGTTAAAACATATCTTAGGATGGAGGTTACCAATTCCGTTTCAACTTTTATGTAGATCAAATGACCAAAATTAAATTTGTCAAAAACAATATTTTAAAAATATATATTAATAAAAAGTTATCGTGCGATTAGCGATTCGAACCACTGAAGGATCAAAAGTCTGATACTGAAAAAGTATAATTGAAAATTACGCAAAAAAAAAGTTAAAGCAAGAATAATATTGTTATAATTTTTAATTTTTTTTTTAAGGATACCTCAGCTTTAAGCTTTTGACTTCAGTTGTCGAGCTGTTTACATCCTAGGAATCCTTGGGCCTTTGCCTCTTTTTTGGGCATTGAATCTTTTTGGGGCTATTGGCCTCTTTATTGAGCTTTTTATTTATTTTTTTATTAACAAAAAGATGCATATTTTATTACTCAGCGTACAAATCAAGTTGTTACATTTTAAAGTACAATGTTTGCAAAATATAGGAATGCATATAGTTACATTTAGGTTGTCATAATATTTTAACGTTTTAAATTGCTTTGTATATGACGTTATTTTTTTCCAATAGCATATAATGAATATTTTTGAAATTTAAGGTTCTTAAAATATATGTAGTGAGAATGTCAACAATAGGTAATTAAATAGTAGCAATCAAACAGTGAAAGTAGAAACTTATTAGATATTAAAACATTTTAAACATCGTAGTCACATTTTTTTCCACTTTGTCTACATTGCTTATGGTTGTTTCCGTTGTGCTTTGCTATATTACCCCCAGTTCTTTGTTTTAATTCCAATCAAACGTGCATACACATCTGTGTGAACCTGATACTAACTTATTGCTGTATGTGTACGTCTATTTGCAAACACTGGAGATTTAGAAATTGTATAACTACTACAGATTAATTGTTGTTTTAAATTATATTCCACTTATATGCATATTAAATACTTTTTTTCTCTTTAAAACAAAGTTAGCATTTTTGTTTGTAAATGTAGTGATCAGTATTACAGAACTTATATAACTTAGCAATACATTTAAAAATTTTTTCACAAAAAATCTAAAACTGTTAGCTTTAATTTGTTACAAATATGGTAAATAGTCATCTCCCTTAGTTCTTTGAAAGCTTCATTGAAACAAAGAAAGAGACGTTGAACATTGACGAAAGTTGAAAAGTGAGAGGGGTGGGGGGAGTGAGAGAAGGGAATGGAGCTACAATGTCATTCTTACAATGTCCTGTCTTCGCCTACTTAAGCGTCGGAAGCAAAGGGAAATAACTGACTTTATTTTAAAAATCTCGACAAATCCAACCAGAGTTATCCTGATGCTTTCATCGCACAACGTAGAAGGACAACTAACGACGTGTATTTATTTATTGTATATTCATTCATGTAGTCAGCAGAAGTCAATGTCCTGCACACTGGGCTCTGAATCAAATGAAATCCTCAAAATAATCGCATCTGATCTAGGTATAATATATTGAAAAGATTAACAGTCACACGTTCGCAGACAGCAAATGATAAAGTCGAAACTGCATTCTTTTAAATCTGAGGAGAAAATACATTTTTTAACATTATTGGTCTAAATTAATTTGATTGACAGCTCATTTAAATTTAACCAAATTAAAGTATGTGTATATAAAATTGAAAACGACACCATTTCTATTGCTGCTAGAACCGGTCTCGGATGATTCAAGGCCCTAGACGAAGTGAATTTGATGGACCCAAATGAAACAGAAAAAAAAGCTGGAAAACAAAAATTACGTAATTAACTAGAAACATGCACTTCTGTAATTTAATTCTTTTTGTCCAAAATGACCCCATCAATAGTTAGCCTATGCTTAAGGATTATAGCCGGCCCTGATGCTGCTGTAAAATGTTATAATGTTTTTTTTTTGGTTAATATTTACATCGACCTTTCAATCTCTATGAAAAAATCCTAGAATCCGTCTTTAGTTAGACAAGTTGTCTGGGGCCACAACACAACGGCGACCTGTGACCACACTGAACAATGTGAACCCAAAAGGCGAGGACCATGCTATTGTGTCTAGCATGCTCTTGGGGAAGACTGTCTGGTCGTGTGATACGTTTTGAGTTCAAATCCTGCCCGCCGCCAATACCCCCTCCTCTTTTTTTTCCTGTGCAAAATATTGGTTATGACGTAATAATCTAAAGAAACATTCGAAATACAGGAAACAGACAAAACAAAAACCCATCGCATAATTTTTTCGAAGAGTTTTACAGATAAGGAAATCAACAAAGGGGAGTTACTCTTTCAACAGTCGTCTTTTTCTTTAGTTCATTAACTCTAGTCCACCTCCCTCCCTCTCTCTCTCCCAACACCCCTACACACACATAGAATCACATCGTAATCTGTTATTTCCCTTGGCTTTAAAAAAAAAACATTTTTTTATTGTGTTGGAGTGCGTGGTTTTGGCGTCATATATCTTTTTGTTAGCCCTCCAAGCCCCCCCCCCCCCCCCCCCAATCCAGCACCAATCTTAAAGTCCCTTCAATAATTCTAGTTCAGATAAAAAGCTTATTTATTTGGGAAAAAAAATGGTGATAATCCATTAAAAGGTCCTCTAAGCAATGTATAGATCTACTTACGCCAAAGCCAAAGCTAGTGGCATTATGTCCCTGGGCCTAGTCTGTCATGACAAAAGGGAAACAAATCTCCAGGGATTGATATCAAAGGGTATTAACAAAACAAGCGCGCCAATCGCTAACGTGCTAGACATTGTGAAGAGGAGGAGGAGGAGTGAACTAAAATGGGGGAGGTAGGCAGTCGCTGACAAGATGGACAGATTTTAAAGGAAATGAGCTGAATTGGGTAGGTGCTAATATTAAAATTGGAAGAAATTGCGTTTTTACAATTAACACATTTACAATAGTTGATTAAAAGGTGTAATGGAGATAGAGAAAGACGGACAGATATAGTAAAGATAGATAGATAGACAGACAGACAGACAGATAGATAGACAGACAGACAGACATACAGACAGACAGACAGTCAGATAGACAGATAGATAGATAGATAGATAGATAGATAGATAGATAGATAGATAGATAGATAGATAGATAGATAGATGCTAATGCTATATACCCTATCATCTGACGAAATGCAGTCTCTGTGAAATAATATTGAAATAGTGGACCATCATTGTGGTAACAACGTACTCCCTTGTACATGCTATGGCACAAGCCTCATTTTCATATCTTTCTCATAAATTACGTTTCTGTATCGCCACATTTCATTGCTTTCTATTCTTCTTTGGTAACTATTTGTACAATAAGTTCGCCTCCCAGGATTTCCTTGTCTGAGACCCGATCTCTATAAATACATTCTAAAATCCGTCTTAGCCATTTTTGTTGAGCCACATTTAGTCTTTTTTTTTTAAGCATTGAAAAAAAAAGTGAGGAACGACCATGATTTGTATTTGTGGCTCACACCTCCTCGAGCCAACGTGCTAACCACTTCGCTAGTGAGACACTTGCTAGAGAAGATTGTATAGTTATATATTGTTTCTTTCAATTTAGATCGGCAATCTATAAACGAGACTAATGCAGCTTAAACCACCACTTCAGTCAAGTACAATTTCTTTACCATGTTCGAGATACCAAACAAAATAATTAATTAATGTTAATTAGCTAATTGGGTAATTTTTTTTATTGATTCTTGTGTAGTCAGGTAAAAGAAATAATTGTGCAAAAGTTTAGCTTGATCCAAGATTGGGTGAGGGAGAAAAAAGGTTGAAACTAACAATAGATAACTATATAACCTTCTATTTTCATAAACTCTTCCCTCGCATAGTGGCTAGTGTGCTGGATTGAGGAGGCTTTCACCATCGAGTTTGAATTTATATCGTTCCACTTTAAAAAAAAAATAAATGCATTTAAAAAGGGAGCACCCAAATACAACCATTCAATTCCCCCACCCATTTTACCCACCCCTTTGTTGTCTGGTCCAGACAAGTGATAGGATCATTGTGTATTGAGAAAGCTAAAAGCATAATATAGCGCTAAACAAAAAATATTAATAAAATATTTCTAATGGCAAGATTTATTATCGTTAGTAGGATCTATTACAAATTGAATTACTTGACTGATCCAAACTAATTGATATAACTACACTTCATATAAATTTTGTATGTTTTTCTTGTTTCAAATTCAATTGTCTATGTGTTAGTACCTTCGTGTTAATACTATTATATTATCAGCTTAATTTAACACTATGAGGAAGACAGACAATAATGAATCAGAATACAAAGAGTTTAATGGATCTCATTCACCAATCGTAAACAAACAACATTTAGCCACGGGATTCTCTATATCTTCTATAGAAAGTATGTCATCCATCGTGGCTGTCACTTGATACGTATTTTTCATTGTCTTATCAATATTATGATGTGGCTAAATGTGTTTATTTACGATTGGTGAATGGGATCCATGAAAACCTATGCCCCGCCCCTAAAATCTGAACTTTACCAAAAAAAAAATTAAGAAAGTTAAGGACTGGTGCGTCACACGCCCCTGCACCCGTTTAACCTTCTGTCTCCGCACGGAGACACCTAGCCTGCTAGTCTGCTCATGGTGTTTGTTCTACCCGACTGCCCCCACTACGACGCCCGAGAGCATCCTCAAAGTCCTCCCGGGGTCCACCCGTCTGCCCAAAGCGAGACATTCTGAAAACAGAGGGACAGTCCTACCTAGTGACCTAGTTCTTCTTCGCCGTCTTCTTGAAACGTGAAATCTCCCGTAACAAAGAAAGAAATCACTTTTTAGGTCCCACAGAAAGAAACGCGTCACGCCCAGATCAAACTTCACCTGTATATCAAGTGTACATGTTAAGTCCTTAGCTATTCATCTAAGTATTTTTTTTTAAAATAATTCTTTGGTTTGAAACAATAAGCAAAAAATGTTGTTTTTTTTAAAGCGCATCTATCATACCTATTTCATGTTCATTGCGCTAGGATTTAATCTCTTTTGTGGAACAGTGGGGGTAGGGGAAGACGGAGGGGGAGGAAGGGAGGGGAAACCGGGTGAAGGTTTCAGTGCTGCCTTTTGACGCTCAGAAAAGACAACTCTGCATGAGTCGGGTATTGGAACTCGAGCTCCCTTGTTATGTGGCCAAGCCGTATCCAAACAGTTTTGGCCTCTCAACCACACACCCTACAATCACTAATTCTAATTCAGGGCATCAGGGCATATATATCTTACCAGGTCCTCAATCTTATCTTGTCTATTCAAATAGGGATGTAACTTACACCGAAAAAAATAAATTCGCCCAATGTTTATATGTGTATCATAGTCGTGCATGGAAATCAGAGAATTAAACTTACTCAGTCATTGCTTTTCATAGCTGATTAAGGCAACCCGATCCATGCTCTAATAGCACTAGGGAAGAAAAAGCAATTATAAAAATTTGGTTTGTTTTTATATGTTTCGGATGTTTCTTTAAAATTGAAAATTATTGCATCCAAGCAGGTATGGTTCCGACCAGGGACAATCAAGACCTTAGAAATGACAGTCCATAGCGCAATCCACGCAACCAAGAATCCGTCCTAGCATTTGTAACTAAACTGATATTTAAATATCTGTCTTACTGACTCTTCCTGAATTTTAGGGCTGTGTTTTTTACTTGTATATTATAGTTCAGTGTTTTGTCACGCATTGTTTCAATTTTTTTTCTTTATTCTTCTGTTCTGAAGTGTCTCTTAGTGTAGAGATCTTGCTAACCATGTTACTCTAGTCAAATATAAATATTAGCTTGTTATATAAGTCACGGCTTTATTTTGCGTCTGATTTAGTTTCTTGACGTTTACATGAGTTGAGGGGGTCCTAAACAGAACAGGCATATTTTATTATTTGCCAAACCAAGGGCCAAAAACATTTTAATTTTACTCTCTTCTTTGAATAAACATTTCTCTTAATAAATCCAAAGCCTATAAGTTATTAAAAATTGTATCAATACGGGGGTTTAATGATAACTTTAAAAAAATTATAACTAGTAATTACAATTCATCTTCTTAGTTTGCAACTTCTTAGTGGAAACTGGAAACTTGGGTGGAAAAGGTTCTCGAACGCGGCTCTAACGATTTTCCAAGAAACTACTAGCTAACTGGCCACACCGCTCGATCGCGATAAATTGTCGAAATATTTATAAAATTAAATTTGATCTAGACAGTCTTTATCTTGACCAGACACTAGCCACAGCAGGCACCAGGTAGGTTTTAGTCATTAACACTAAATAGACGTTCAGGAACACTTTGCATGTATCTACAAGCCTATCATTAAACTTGTATAGCAAACATTTGGCATGTATCTACAAGCCTATCATTAAGCTTGTATAGCAAACATTTGGCATGTATCTACAAGCCTATCATTAAGCTTGTATAGCAAACATTTGGCATGTATCTACAAGCCTATCATTAAGCTTGTATAGCAAACATTTGGCATGTATCTACAAGCCTATCATTAAGCTTGTATAGCAAACATTTGGCATGTATCTACAAGCCTATCATTAAGCTTGTATAGCAAACATTTGGCATGTATCTACAAGCCTATCATTAAGCTTGTATAGCAAACATTTGGCATGTATCTACAAGCCTATCATTAAGCTTGTATAGCAAACATTTGGCATGTATCTACAAGCCTATCATTAAGCTTGTATAGCAAACATTTGGCATGTATCTACAAGCCTATCATTAAGCTTGTATAGCAAACATTTGGCATGTATCTACAAGCCTATCATTAAGCTTGTATAGCAAACATTTGGCATGTATCTACAAGCCTATCATTAAGCTTGTATAGCAAACATTTGGCATGTATCTACAAGCCTATCATTAAGCTTGTATAGCAAACATTTGGCATGTATCTACAAGCCTATCATTAAGCTTGTATAGCAAACATTTGGCATGGATCTACAAGCCTATCATTAAGCTTGTATAGCAAACATTTGGCATGCATCTACAAGCCTATCATTAAGCTTGTATTGCAAACATTTGGCATGCATCTACAAGCCTATCATTAAGCTTGTATAGCAAACATTTGGCATGGATCTACAAGCCTATCATTAAGCTTGTATAAGCAAACTTTGTGTGGATATATACATTATACAGTTTTTTTTTTAGTGTGGAGTGGGAATTGAAGCTTAGTTAAAGTGATTCCTTTTTTTTAATCCATCAGCCTTTAATTATTAAAAATAAAATACTCGCTTCGACCATCTGTAAGAGAAATACTTTTAGTACTAGTGTTTTTACTCTTCGTTATGGTTATATATTTTTTTCCACAATTTATTCGCCAATTAGATGATGATGAAATTGTCATTCATTTACGTTTTCACAATTGGATTGAAGCCTAGTCATATTGAGGAATCTTTGTGCAAAATAATTGATGGTGACATTTAATCTATACTTTCACTATCTGGGTTACAAATCTCCTTCTTCAGGGACTAGTTTATTATTTTCAATGTGACTCTCCTGCCAACGAAATTTCTATAGAAAATATTAGCAATAAGAATAATATGAAAAGTAAAACATTCATTTTAAAGAAATTTCAAAAGAATCAAACATTCTAAATTATTATAAAAAGCTGGTGTTAAAAATTCATTCGCACAGAAATCCAAATTACGAGCTACAATTGATGAGCTTTTGCCACAAAATAATTATAAAAGAAATAGAATATGAAATAAATTATTTGAAACAAGTATCGACATAGTGAAGGAGTGTACACAATTAGCATCTAGTGGCGTGTGAACCTGGTACAAAATTAAGCTGGTTCATACAGAAAATATGTTCAACTTTAAAATGTCTTTTCCTCCGTTATGTTAAAAAACGTTTAAACTTTTTGTATTCATATGTGACAAAACTCAAAACGAAACATAAAAAAGGAAAATAAAAACATAAAAAAAAAACATATCAACGGTCATACTGTGCAAAATCTCCACCACCATCATTAATGCGAATACATTTAACATCTTAGTCCAGTTTTAAATTAATGTAAAACAAAATAATAAGTAGATATTATCATATCTATTGTACATTTAAAATCAAAATCAACTCTATTTCATATAAGTTTCTCTTTAAGTATCTAGATGATTAGTGCAGGGCTCTTTATCAAATCTGCCCTAGATTACTTTTAAGTGAAATACTCGGGAAATTCATGAGCATAATGCAATCATGAGCCAATACTTTGTTGGTTGCACAAGAATAATTATTAGAGGTTGACTAGATCAAGTTCTATTTTCATCTAGTCACAGAGGGTATTTTGAGAGACCTACGAGTAACAACAAACTCAAACCAATTAAAATAATCGTTAAATCAAAAATTAACATGATACCGTACGAATCTTGCTAGATCTATTTCTGAAGTTAAAGATTGTCCTATAGACCTACACATATTCTCTAATTGCGGAGTAACTGTACACGTTTAAATAAACTTAACATCAAAACTATAGCCAAAATATTTTGAATTTCTTGCAAGCTTCTGTAACAACTAATTGGGAAGAAAAAAAATTATCAATCAGAAGAAATTACGAAACAAAATAGAAATGAAAAACAAGAAAACACACACAATATCACTGACCTTCATCTTGTTCTAGACCGCAGCTAATCCATTTCCGGCTGGCACAGAGTTTAGCACAGAACTCACATAGGAAACTAGACGCCATTTTCTTTTTTTTTGGGGGGGGGGGGGGGGCTTGTCCGAAATTATCAATTTATATATACATGTACTATATTTTTTATTGTACTGTCGTAAAGTGTTGTCCATATATCTGATATAATGGGTGGAGGAATCGTTGACAGTTCTTTTGTTGTTGCTTCAAAATAACTTTAAGGCGTACGTTTCCTGGTATAGTTTTTTTTTCAACAGCAATTTCAAATTAATATTATCTTTGAAGAGGATCTTAAGAGTTCAGAAAAACAACATTTAAAAAAAGGATTTGCTAAAGCTAAAAACAAAATTATGCCCATACTATATAACCAAAATAAAACACAAACTTTCAATATAAAAGACAAATATGTATAGACTTTGTTCACGGGTCTGGGCGATCATAAGACCGAATTCGTCATCTGTTTTTAATTCGCTAAATCTATAGATCTAATTAAACCTAACATTATCTTATCTTACAGACGTTACTTCAAAAAAGAAGATGATTACGTCCTACGCGTCATGCATTTAGTCATGCATGTTAACCAATGAACTAAATTCTGCTAAGTCACTGGTTTTCCTGGCTAGCTCAGGCAACCCATTAAATGCTCTAATAGCACTAGGGAAGAAGGAGCATTTGTACAAATTTGTCCTAGCATATGGAACGAAGAATGTACCTCTATCTTTGTTTCTTTCTGAGTATTTTATTAAATTTTATTTTTGTATTTGAAGATTATGGTTCAGTGTTTTATGTATGATTGCTACTTTACTCTCCTGTCCTGAAGGCTTTCCAAATTTAGTGATTCTACTAAAAGTGTTACTTTAGTCCAATGTGAATATTCGTTTGTTATGAATCTCACTGCTCTATTTTGTGTCTGTTCCAGTTTCTAAATTTTTTCTTGAGTTGAGGGGTCCCAAACGGAGGATGCATATTCCTTTATTGGCTTAACCAAGGTTAAATAACATTTTAGTTTTATGTTCTTACTTGATTTATAGAAATGTCTTTTAATAAACCCTAATACTTTGTTTGATTTTTCTATAGTTTCATCAATATGGGGATTCCATGATAGTTTTTCATTTATTATAACACCAAAGTATTTTGCGTTTTTAGTCTGTGTTACTGGTTCACCATGAATAAGATAAGTGGAATTTATTTGTTTTAGTTTTTTTGTTACTCTTAATAACTGACATTTTTCTGGGTGGAAAGACATGCTCCAATTTGATTCCCATTTCTGTAATTCATCTAATTCTCTTAGTAAAATTTCTGTATCTTGTGTTGTTTTTATTGTTCTATATATTATGCAATCGTCTGCGAATATTCTGACTTTTGTTCCTGAAGTAATGCAATTAGGTAAATCATTTATATTAATTAAAAATAGTAGTGGACCTAAGACTGTTCCTTGAGGTACACCTGAGTTTACTGTTATCAGTGTCGATTTAGACCCATTTATTATTACAGTTTGTTCTCTCCCTATCAGAAAATCTTTAATCCACTGGTGCAATGGACCATCAATGCCAAAATATTTTAATTTATTAAGCAAACTATGGTGGTGAACTTTGTCAAAAGCCTTGGAAAATCTAGTAAGATAGCATCTATTTGTTCACTGTTATCTAAACCTTTTGAAAAATCATCAACTAGTTCTATTAGTTGAGTTTCACATGATCTATATTTCAATCAAACCTAAGAAAATAGGCTATTATAAATATATGTGATAGTACTAGTAAAAGTAGAACAGATTTGTCTTGACCCAATGTTGACCTAAGTATCAAGACTCTAGAAAGCAGTATTTTGTTTTGGAATTAGTTTTGCACAAATAAAAATTAACTAGGCTCCATGTCAGTTAACTGCATGTTCAATTATACAATAACTCATAGTAGTGTAATCTATACAAAATGTAGGTCAAGTAAGTCTGATACATTTGTCAAGCAATGCTAGTCAGAGAAATAAGCCAAATATGAAGATGAAATAATTAATTCAAGAAATCGACTCAGGTAAAATAGTGAATTTGGTTTACCAGATAAGTAGGTCAACTAAGTGAAGTAAATTAGTGAAGTAAGGTTTGTCACATCAGTATGTCAAGTGATTTAGGTAAGTTTAGTTAAGTTTATCTTCTTTTCTTATCTTATCTTATATCACAGTGAGTCAAGTAAGCGAGTGACTTAAGGTAGTCCAATGGGAACTCCTACGAGACGCAGCACGAACAAAAACCCAAATGTCGTTAAGCTCCACTAACTCCAAGGACATTAAGAGTTGGTGAAACTCAATAACTAAAAATCCAAACTTCACTTCACACATTTTTAAAATATCTTGGAAATTTATATGTAATAATAAAGATTGTCTTCGAGTCCGAAGATTAATGAAAAATGCAGAATTTCCCGTATTTATGTAGCCCGGCTGTGACCTACATATTTTCCCACCTAACCATTGCCTGCCAGTGGTCGATTAAGATTTTCTTTTCTTCGCCTGTGTCTGTCCTCGGCAGAGGATATTCTTTTGGTCTCGAATGTGTGTCCCTTGAAAATTACAGAAAAAGTGGAAACACTATATGCTGGAAGTGTAAGCTGCAGACTTTTATTTACACACACTCGTACAGTACTCACACACACACATATAGAAGGAAGCAGGTGAACGCTCACACACACAAACTAGTTTCAGTTTTCAAATACATTTATGTGTCAAAAAAAAGTGGGGCTTAACATGTGATCCTCTCCATTTCCAACTCTTTTACACGTCCATAAAAAAAAATTATTATTTAGATCTAGATATAGATCTAGATGTTCTGAAACAAAGTCACATAAATATTCTACATGGGATATCAACCCACGTTACTCCATATGTATTAGATACATTTAAGTATATTATGAGGAGACATTGACCTAGATGCATAGAATATAACAACCAACGCACTTCGACTTATTGAGATTCACACCTTGGAAGATCCAGGAATTTAACTAACTTTTAAAATGTTTAGTCATTTTAAAATTAGTTAAAAATCTTTAAAGTTTTCAAAGTTTCTAGATCTATATGTATCGCTTTTTAAATTAACAAATTATGTATTTTAACAGTGGGGCTCTGTTATATCAGTGAAAATACGCAGTGCATATAACTGTGAAGTGTATTTAGTAAATGTAAATACGAATGGGACTATATCATTGTCTACTCTCTCTAGCCCTTTACAGTTGCACTGTTCTAGTAGACAATCAAGTAATTTATTTAGTTAGTTATTTGGTGATAAAAACCGCACACAGATCTACCAAATTATTTGATCTGTCAGAAAGAGAAAAACAACAACACAGATTTTACTTGGAATAAAAATAATTATTTGTCCAAAAAAAAAAAAAAAAGTACTCTTTGTGAATTAATTATGGTAGAGTTATCGCTCCTTAACCACCAATGTAAATATCTTTTGAAAAAGTTAAAAATGATTAAATCTATGTATACAATGACACATCTCCTAGATCTACAGTCTTTCTTACAATAACATAACAGCTTGGATGAAGAAAGATCTATACACAATACTTTGAACTAAAATAATTACATTGACCAATGACAAATATGAAACTATAAGATTTGAATTCCAATGACGCTATAGCCAAATGTTCACGCTTAGTATCTTTTGATTTATATTGCTGATAAATCTGGATCAAAGCCAATTCTAATCTTTGCAATGCTGGTACACTCTAGAATAAAATAATACTTTTTCTTTCGTTCAAAGCCAATGTTTCTGAAGTTTCAAACTCAAAATATGTCACAAACATACTATATATTGATACTACATTGATACTATATCGAAACTGTATTGATACTTTATTGATAGTATACTGATACAGTCTTGCCCTGAATGTGGCAAAATATGTAGGTCACAGCTGGGGCTGCGCAGACAAGGGAAATATTGCATTCCTCGCTAATCTTCGGACTCGGAGACAAGCCTTATTAGTATTATTATTATTGATACTATGTAGATACTAAATTGATACTTTATAGATACTATATTTAAAGTATATTAATAATACATTGATACTCTATTTATACTCTGTTGATACTCTACTTATACTATATTGATACTCTATTGATACTATAGTTATACTTTATTGATACTTTATTGATGGCTCTAGTTAGTACTTCCCAGTAAGCCCAGCTTACGCACCCCTTGCTAACGTTCTCGTGACTGGGTGTGTACCTGTTGGAGCGCTTCGAGCTTTTGACACAATTGTCCCGAGTTCAAACCCTAGCTCGCTACCATGTCCTGTCATCCTGCAGGACGTTTGGGCTAAGACTTAGGTGTCTTCATTTTTTGAAGCTACACCGGACAGTTTTAAAACAAACAGACATTATATCTAAGTACACATATTATTCTTTTAAACAAAGAAAGATTTTTTTGCTGCATTCAGAGTAGTGTACCTGTCTAATAGGCAGAGAGCACTCAAAAAAAAAAGGCATAGCACTATCGATGTCACAGAAACATGGCCTAATAAAGCCTAAACGCAAAAGGTCGCGATTAATTACTTTCCACGTGATCAACACGTCAAAGCCTGAAGAATGTAAAATGAACTAATTGGCAATGATAGAGAAAAAAAAACAACAACACAGAAAAACACACGTCACAGAGCATCATCGAAAGAGAGAATCCAGTTTTGTTACACAATATTCAAGCCATGTCCACTGCACCGACGGCTTCCATGCACACAATTTGAAGATAATGGTACCCTAGAACCTTTTACAGAGACAGGATGTGTTTCTGATAATTTTGTTCTTTGGTCAACGCTTCTCAAAAAGGTTAATCAGAAACCCATTAACATACACATACATCTATTGGTCATTACTTTAGTACAACTGTCTCTGTTATGTGTATGTCATGTTTATTAAAGGTGTGTGCCCTGTGCGTCATAAATATTCTGTGCCATTATAGACACACGTCTGTGTGATGACGCTATAATGTGTTTATAAAGTTATAAAACGCACTCTGCCAACTGCGAGATCCGCTGATCACTCTGGACCCCATACGCTCCTGACGACATTGAGTAAAAGAGAAGAAAAAAACAACAAGATTGGCACATCAAACGGAGACATTTTCACGACATCAAAGGCGCTATCTCTTTCTTCTACTGAAGACTTCCCTTTTTTTCTTCACATCAAACGCTTGTGAACTGTGTCTATGATATTTTACGACACAGTTAATTGGCACTTGAGATACGTTGGGGGTTGGGGAGTTGGGGGAGTGGTGAGGGACAAAAGTGGAGGGATATAGTTAGAACGAACCCATAGCCACCTTTCTTTTACCTCCCCTCTCCCTCCCCCACCTTGCGCCCATACCTCACTACCTCCTCACATACATACTCTTTATTTTACATAGTTTAGTTCAAGTCAAATAGATGATGCTCGGAAACCTATCTGTACAAGATTACACACCCGGTGTGTGTGTGGGGGGAGGGGAGTGTCATTTCGTTTCCGGAAACGACCTACCAGTGTTACTATTGGGTGCAGTATTAAAAAAAAAAATACACCATTATGGTTCAACAAAGAATAATACAATTTAACCGTTTTAGTCGAATTGTTGTACTTCTTATGTTGTTATCTGTTGAGTTACCTCTTCTCAGTGACATCTACATCGAGAGACAGTTGACGCTTGATAGTCTGACACTTCCTAATCCGACAAGCTCAATAATTATTTGCGGTGCCGACGTTGATTACTGTAATTAATGTATACTGTAATATGTACGGTTTTAGACTGTAGGTAAATTTAAATCGACCACCTTTGGACAATGGTTATGCTTGCCTCTGGTTGTGGCAAAGTATGTAGGTTAGGGGCTGGGGCTGCGCAGCCACGGGAAATACTGCATTCCTCA
This sequence comes from Biomphalaria pfeifferi, assembly GCA_030265305.1. Taxonomy (NCBI): domain Eukaryota; kingdom Metazoa; phylum Mollusca; class Gastropoda; family Planorbidae; genus Biomphalaria; species Biomphalaria pfeifferi. Next base: position 737,792 of record JASAOG010000084.1, read on the forward strand.
CTAATCTTCGGGCTCGAAGACAAGCCTTATTATTATTGTTAGATTTAAATAGTAATTTAGTAAGCTCTAAGGTATGTCAAAGCTGAAATCATTTGATTTTTTTTTTATCTATACATTTTGTCTTTCGTCCCTTATTCATTTGAAATCTAAGAAATTGTAAGAAAATAAATATGTTTACAATTATAAATGACATATACGGTTAAATTCTTTAAAGTACTGTTAACCTTTCATTTATTATAAAACCTAGGTTAATCAGTTATCAAACATCCCCCCCAGAGTCTTGTAACCGTCAGACTGGGAGTCAACTGTAACTTGTTTTAAAAAGACTAAATTTTTTAATAGGGTGAAATTCCTTTCTCTATAAAAAAGACTGTACTAAATGACATACCTAAAGTCTCTGACAAACACAGTCCAGTAGCTCAGCTCGAGTGTAGCTCACAAAGTAAAAGCCTCTACCAAATCACATTCTACAGACAAATGAAGGGAGGAAGGCCGATACGTGGCGCCTTTAAAACTGGGAGCTTCAAGTGTGGATTTCATTTAGGAGAGAGGCACTTGAATCAAAAACAATGCGACGCATTGCGTGAAAAGATCTTTTCCATTTGCAACTTCTAATGTGACTAAAGAGGCCGATCCTTGAGCCTTCACCAGACAAAGCAGCATGTTCACCCTTCTTTATACTTCTAATGTGTACAAGATCTGCATTCTAGGATCATTCCTCTAAGTTAAGGCTTCATAAATCGACCTCGACGACAAATGCGGAATGAAATCTTGACTATAACATAGCATTTCTTCGTATCACACAAGGAAAGTGGAGTGTATGACAAGTATGCAGTGGCCAGATAAAGGTCTTGGATTTAGTTATAAAAAAACGAACATTTTAAATACCTAATGTTATTAAAAATGATCTACCAGAGCTTTGTTATTCAGATCAATTGGTAGATACCCCAACTCATTGTCAGAACGAGATTTGACCGTACGCATGGCCCATATAAAAGTGCAAAATTTTTCAAACAAGTCACTGAAATACATAACGATATATGTACCAGATCTTTTTTTTTTTTTTAATTTGGACAGCTTTTATTTGTCACTGAAAAATGAATGAATAATATGGAATGATGGAGACCAAATCGACAAATTGCTTTATTACGTGTAGAAGGCTGCACTCCGTGTGTATTGCGGTGAGTTTCAAGATCGGAAAGTTAGTTGTTAAATATATTACAGTTTTAAATATGGTAGCTATAAAGATGCATTTTTAGTTTTAAAAAAAAAAAAAAAAAAACGAACATACGAATACTTAAAAATATAAACAAACTAAAAATACAGCCGCTATGTGACACATCAGTCCCCGTTATTTTCATTTTTTCAAAAAGTTAGAATAGAATTTCACCATTAAAAAAATGCTACTAAATAGTTTGTTTGCAATGGGCTTTTACTGCTAAGAAAAGGAAAATACTTTTAAAAAAAATCACTTATATAAAGTGAGTTTACATTAATTTGTCCTGATCAACCATTTACTTATTTTGAATGGCCCAAAACTAAGCCAGACTTATTCAACACCATTTAGGTTTGTTTTCGCGTCTTGTGGGGAGAGCACCCTTCGATTATCTCACTATTGCACAGCTTATCTCCCGTTAAATGTGCAAAACTCTCACATAGGCCTAAAACAAAATTAATTTATTTTGAATAGTTGATTACTAATTGGATAATTTTATTTTCATAATGTGTTCTCATCGACAATGAATAGCTCTGCAGAGTCGATCCGAAAGAGGGAAAATGGAGGCTTAAGAGATTTTGACCGGACAGACAAACGGACTGATTTTATTGTATAAGATTGGTAAAAATATAGATAAACAAGGTTACAAAGAGAATCCCGCGCCTGATAGAGGCCCGTAGATTCGTTTCGGTATGGTTGCGTCATGAGTAAAATCAATTATCCTAGAGACACTTTGGAACAGAAGATCTACATGTAAAGTACCAATAATACATTAAACACTACGCTTTGGACTTTGTGACACTTTCAACGAAAAAAAAAAAGGATAATTTGTAGCCATTTCATTGTTGACTACTGTGTGTAGTTATAAAAGTTGTAAATGTTTTTTTATAAGATACAACAAGAAAAGATATTATTAGAAGCTGATTTTTTTTGTTTTGTTTTGTAATATCCATTTTATTACAATAATGGTCAAGTTTTGATATTTTGCCAGTTTGCCTAATTAAAACTTACATCAATTACGTCAACATTTTATTCACTTCTGCTGGAAAGGAGAACAAAAATAAATTAAAAAAAAAAGAGTTTCAATGTCTTGTTGCCATGGAAACGCGGCCATCGTGTTAAAATAATTCTTGAAATAAACTGTCCCTCCAGGGGGTTGGGGGATAAGAAAGTCGGTGATGAAAGAAACGATGTCTTCTTTCTTGGTAGTCTGATGAAAGGCGAGGAGGGGGAGGAGGCCATAAACTTGTGCCAGGTAGCAGGAGAAAGCCAGAAGCTTCCATTAGGATCAAACGGTCCTTCAAACCTAACTCGTCACTCACTTTCTTCTTTGACCCTTTTTTTTTTTTTGTTCACTCTTTTAGTTCCACCCTCCACCCCCGCAATTCTCTTTCACTCTCTTTTTTTTCTCTTTCTTGTTGCCTCTCTCTCTCTCTCTCCCTCCCTCCTACTCTTCAGTGCATGCAACTGTTTAGTACCAGATATTTTTACCCACCGAATGACCCCAGACAGTTGTATGCTGGCCAACTATTTCCACTAAATCTAGAACGTGTGTAATAGGCCGCTTCATTCCACGCTGTAAAACTAACAAGCAAAAGTTAAAAAAAAAAAAAAAAAAAAAAAAAAAAAAAAAGGTTATCTAAGGGAAATAACTATGCACTGACAACACTATCTCTCAACAAATGTAAAAGTTATTTCCCTTATTCGATATCAAACAAAATAATTAATTACGAATAATTAATTGACTAATTGGTTAATTTTTATTATTGATCCATGTTTTTTATTAAGTTCAATAAATAATTGTAGTTTCAACTTGAATGAGAGAAATAATATGTACAATAGTCTAAGGTGACAAAACCCTACATATTTAGCGATATCTGTAAATACTGAAAGATTACTTTCCCTTGTCAGTATTAAACACAATAATTAATTACCTATAATTAGTTGTCTAATTGGTTACTTTTTATTATTGATTCATGTCTTGTCTATGCCAATAAATAATTGTGTGCAAAGTTTCAGCTTGATCCGAAAATGGGTGTGGGAGAAATAACGTTTACACACTATTTACCAGTCAGACAGACAGATAGACAGACATAAGCTTTGTAAAAAGATCATCAAAAAATAAATAAAAATTAATAAAACAATAGAACAAAAACATGCAATATTGCAACAGACCCAACAAAAGACCTAACAACAGACCCAATAACAGAGCCAACAACAGGCCCAACATCAGACCCAACAACAGACCCAACAACAGACCCAACATCAGACCCAACAACAGACCCAACATCAGACCCAACATCAGACCCAACATCAGACCCAACATCAGACCCAACATCAGACCCAACATCAGACCCAACAACAGACTCAGCAACAGACTCAACAACAGACGCAACATAAACCCAGACTACCCTTGCCTAAAGTGAAACCGGTTTTACAAAGCGAATTTCGGACTTCACAACCGTCTATGAGTTCATAGGCAACACGGCTTTACGTATCTTCAACTACAAAGGAGGAGCTTAAACAGAAAATAAATATGGAAGGGGGAGGGTGGCACGTGATCTGCAAACAACTTCCGTTCATTTTTTTTTTTTTACTTATCTTTCGTGCCTCGTTTTGATTCCGTCCACCATGGGCGCTGCAACTGTTCAGAAGAGTACATTTAGAGGACGCCTTATGATTTGTACTTTAACTATGTGAATAAGATTACAAAAACACTATATTTTGAAGACATATAATATAATTTAAAAAAAATAAAGTGTTTAAATGTATTTAAATTTCAAGACAGTAAATGAGTAAGTTATTAACTAGTAATTATAATTTCCCAAAAGATTTTACTTTTTGTACAAATGGTTGTTTTTATCATTTACAGAATATGACAGGAGAGGCAGTGGCTGAGTGGTTCGAATCTCGGTGAAGACTGGGATTTTGAATTTCGGGATTTTTAGGGCGCCCCTGAGTCCACCCAACGCTAATGGGTACCTGAATTTAGTTGGGGAAAGTAAAGGCGGTTGGGGTCGTTGTGCTGGCCACATGACACCCTGCTCGTTAACCGTTGGCCATAGAAAAAAATAAAACTTAACATCCTCCGCCCCATAGATCCCAAGGTCTGAAACGGAAACATTTTATTTTACTTTACAGAATATGACCAACTGAAAATAATACATTATTGATTGCAATACATTAATGCTCTATTTTTTTTTATTAAGTATAAAGTTTTTATATGGTTCTGAAACCAGGGTTCCTCTACTTGAGGTCCAAAGAAAAGCTCTTGCAAAAGACAAGCTCAGAAGGCATAAAACAAATAGACCTCAGGCGACAACGGCTTTGTCTGCATTAGTTGTGACAAAATATGCAGGTCGCAAATGGCTTCGCGTAGTTATGTTAAACACGGAACTCATTCTTAATCTCCCAGATCGAAGACAATACTATTATTATTGTTATTGTTATAATTATTATTATTATTATGTGAAAAAACGAATTAATATTCATTCTCCGGCATTGCCAGGATCGATCTCCGTCAGAGCAAAACAAAATTTTTATTTTTATGTTACAAACGAACGATTATTCATTCTCTATCACAGCCAGGGTCGAGTTTCGTTCAAGAGAAACAATATTCCAGTGATATTATTATTATTGTTATTATTTTTATTATGTTAGAAAAGAACGAATATTTATTCTCTGGTGAAGCCTGGGTCGAGTTTCGTTAAAGGGAAACAAAATTCATCGTAGTCCCTTTATCAGTTTCCACCGAGGAATTGTTGATGATTTGGCAGATCTGCAGAGGTACCGTCCTCTGACAGGCAACGAGAATGTTCATAGGAATGCCAAGGGCCTTGAAGGTATCTGTGAGGTCAGTTGTTACTATCCCCTCGGTTGATATAACAATGGGGTATATTGTTGTTTTAGATAATTTCCATAAACGCTTAATCTCCAAGCCAAAGTTCCCATATTTTCTTTTTTTTTCCAGCTCACTTTAGTTAAAATTACGAGATAGTGGTTCGACGATGCCACTAATTATAAGCAGCTTTTTCTTTTTTATCGATGAGCAGCTAATCAGGGCGATTAAAATCTATCGTTTTGTCAGTCAAAATAGGCCTATCCCAGTATAGTAGATGATCCGTAGACTCGAGAACCTCTTGTGGTGAGTATTTTTAATAAGGAGGAGTATCTCACCGATCAAATTGTGTGTCAAAGCCAAGTGCTGGTGTATTAGCTTTGCAACTTGGTTATGGCGACCTAGGTGGGCAGTTTCCGATAGGGCTGAACATCCTGCCAATATGTGTTCAATCGACTCACCTACATTTCCACATTTTCGGCCTTTGTCAACAATATTGAGTTTTAGGATATGTTTCTCGAAATTTTTTGTCATAATTGCTCTGTCCTGTATTGCTGTGACAGGGCCTTCAGTTTCAGTCTTACTCAGTTTGAAGATGTTCTGCAATTCACGGCCTCCATCCTTCCTTGTGGTGGAGGACTTCAGGTGTAAGCATCGAGATTTGGTTAATAATTTCCTAGTGTCTCTGCGGACCGATCACGGTGTTGTGAGCACACGAACTGCCCTGCAATTTATTGCAGTGATGATGTTACTGCCTGATAGTTTTGAGTATTTTATTTATTCTCTGCATGTATTTTCCAAGAATGTCCTCTTTTAATTTGTATGGTCTATCGTGGCATTCTGGTTTATTCCAAGATATTTTTAAAGGGAGACAGAGTTCAGTTCTTCCATGCCTTCAAATGCAATGTTGATGTTGGCTGCCTTGCCCTTTTTTATGCTTATGATACCACACTTATCATAGCCTAGAGACATGCAGATATAGTCACTGAAGCGTTTTACCGTATTAATAAAGTTGTGTAACTTTTGCTCGTTCTCTGCATATAGCTTTAAATCATCCATGTATTATTATTATTATTATTATGTTTGTAAAGAAAGAATATTCATTCTCTGGCGCTGCCAAGGTCGAGTTTTGTTGAAGGGAAACAAAATTGATTGTAGTCCCTTAATCAGTTCCTGAAGCATTTTCTGGTGATGTGGCAGGTCTGCAGCAGTAATGCCCTCTGACAAGCAACGAGGATGTTTCTATAAATGTTAAGAGCATACACTTATATATTATATCTAGACTGGAAACCGGAAAAAAATTCTTTTTCCGCAACTGATCGATTCACGTAAACTCTTTTTTCAGGGTCTATGGGGAGTCGCCCCAATCAATCTTTTCTGTCTTAGAAAAGTAATGATCTTTAGTTTTCAAAGGTTAGAAAATGTAAAATATGAAACAAAGCCATTTCCTGTTTGTTTCCATTGAGATAATGTTTCAAAAATCCTAGATGGAAATAATTCATGTTGATTTAAATAATCTTATGTACATTTAAATAGATTGATTACCTAGATCTTTCTAGATTATGTAACTAAAAATTGCAAAATAATAATTATGAGACGAGAGTACTCTTATTTTGATGTTCAATTACTAGATCTAGATCTAAAAATTAAATTCTATGTTACATAGGTTAGGGTTGAAAAAAACAACGCTTTACTTCTTTTAACTACTTTACAAAACAACGCCTTCATCCAACTTTCTAAAAAATTTTCACATTTTTTGTAGTGTTAAAAAGTCTCCTTGTCCAGTCTAGATATAGTATATATGAGTCTATGGTTAAGTTAAAAAGGTATTTGTGAGGTCAGTTGTTCCTGCAAGTGTTTTTGCCTATAACCTGGGAGAGGTTTATCATCTCTCCTTCAATCTATCGTGGCAATATGAATGTCTATTCATTAATATTGCCAGTAATAAACTTTAAGTTTGACTCGGAATCTTAAAATGTAACATGTTTGTCTCTCGCTACTACAAAAAAAAAAAGCTATTGAAATGAAAATTAAAATACAATTTCATAAATGCACTTCTTATAACATTAGAAAACTTAATTGAGACAAAGAATCTAAAGATATTATTTATTTTTTTTATAAAATTAAATGCAAATCATTTGACTGTTTCATTTAAATCTTTTACGGAGTATCAGGGGATGGTCTAGTCCAGTGAGACGGTCTCGAGGGTCTTATCTTGCCCCCTCCCCTTTTTTTAAATAGAAATTTTAGCACACGGTGTATTAAAATACCCCCGACCAACAGGAAACTTTGTACTATGTGGCTCGACCATTTTATTATTATTTTAGCTCCCGGGCTGACACAGATTTAAGTATTATTGGTCCATTAGAAGCTCAAACCCAGGATCATTCTATCAAAACGTTATTCTTAAACAAAAATGTTTAGAAAAATAAATAAACAGAAGTAAAAAAAATTAATAAAAAAAAGAGTCCAAACCAGAGATCCGCGGTTTTGGCTGCAGGTTGGGGAAAAACTTAAAGAGAAACATGGACTGCTTTCATCTATTTTTTTTTTTTTACCTTAACACAATCAAATGCACCTGTGTAGGTCCCAGGTGAGTCTCAATGCTAGACCGTTTAGTTTCACAATGTTCATTAAAATTAAATAGGTCATCTGTACTAAAAAAGGAAACAGAAACACAATACGTTAAGATGTTTTACTGTTTTGTATTGAAACACAATATTCATTAAAACAATGGAAGTACTCCGTCCATAAGCCTTAAAAATATTGGCCAAGAGCTTTACCACTCAGCCACCGCGTTGAGAGGTACGTTTAAACAAAAAAAAACACAACTTTTAGTTGCAGTTTAACCCTAACCCTAACTTTATTGCTACGATTCTCTAATACTCAGCAAACACTGGACTGCATAACCCAACTCAAGAAATGACAACTCCAGTTCCAAATTGCCTAGTACTTTATTTAATCTAATACATTAACAACCAAATTCTGTTTGATTTGAGAACACGAAACTTCCATCGAAGGCCTTCTCGGAAATGATTGAAACTCCTCGTCATGTCACCTGTCCTATCTCTAGGATCACATGTTTGTCTCACAGGCGATCTTCACGTAAAAAGTTAGGACCATCACTTTCCTTAATGTCCGTCCTTTGTCCCTTGTCCTGATTGACCGCTCGAAGCAGCGTTATGGTTGTGTCGCCGAGCTGAAATGTAGCGACCCGTGGCTAGCGTAAAATAATACCTCGACGTCATGGCACAGGTCTGTAAGGGCAACGAGCTATTACTCTACACTGCCCACAGGTTGCGACGTCGCAGGTCAGGGTTGAGGCCTTCTGTAACGTTTGGTTTCTGACGGTCACACACATTCCCCTTTCTCAAAATAAGCTTTAGCAGTAACATTTTGTCATTTGTTACGGTTTTTGATTGCTGATGAAATAAAATACAACTAATTAGCTGAATTTAGGAAACCTGAGCCTATTTTGTTTTTGAAGAGCACACCTGGTGAGATCTGCACCCCCGTAGGAGGCATAGAAGGCACTAGAAAGGCTTAGTACCTTTGATGGTATGGCATTGAAAGAGATTATGTCCAAGGCAAAAGACAGAGAGGGATTAAGAAGAACCGTGAACAGATCTTGTGTGGTGCTCCAACGGTCCAAAAAGACTAATGGATAGATAGAGGTGATGAAGGTAAACACATCTGTGTGAGATCTGCAACCATGGGTGGTCTTATATAATTGGAGGCCCTCGGCAAAATGAATCGGATGGGCCCAAATGAAATAGAAAATAAAAAAACTAAACAGCGAAACAAAAAAGTTTGCAATGTATTTAAAAAGCAGTGTACCCTAACAATAACAGTGGACACAAGTTTCGCTATATCTTCTCTTAAAATTTTTTTGATTCCTGTGCGAGGTCCCCACCAATCGGATGCCTTAGGCGGCTGCTTAATTTACCTATGCCCAAGGCCGGAACTGCTGCACCCCTTGTAGAAACCCCACTGGTGCTAGCGTTTATTTTTTTTTGTCTCTTAATTAATTTAATATTCATGAAAGTTAATGAAAAAAACAACTCATTAAACAAAACCTAAGAACCCACCAACAGATTGATCATAAAAATGTAAAATGTTTGTATTTTGTTTTGTTACGGAATAACCAAATGGAATTGTATCAGAATATATACGGGGCTCGTTACGGGAGTTGTCATCCGGCAGTGGCGTAGCTAGGGTATTTGATGCCCTGTGCGGGAGCTTCTCATGATGCCCTAAAAAAAAACATGACAGCAAAACAAAGACTCCCCACCCCTAGAAAATAACTATTGTTAATTCGCAAAATAATAATCTAACAAAGACAAAAAATGCTTCCAATGAATTCACGTGGTTAATTTGCTGGCGCAATCAATTTTTTTCCCCGGAAATTCGTGTACAATAAATGAAGTCGTAATCTAGTCGCATCGTTAGTTGCAAATAATTCTTGATCAACTTTAGGTTTAAACAAACTTCTATGTGCATGTAGACACAAACGTCACATATATGTGAATCAAGATAACGATATTGTGGACTGAGCTCTAAAGGCGATGTTTTTTTTAACTCGAGCTCACCAGGTTTTTGTTTTGACCAATTTGGTACTTCTGAAGAGACTTTGATAAGTCGTTGAAGCCTCTTTCGCTCCAGACGAAATTAAATTTTGTTAATGTCGCTAGGAGCACTCAAGATTTGAAGATCTAAAAGTTGTGACGGTGACAAAAAAATCAGCCACATCCTAAGGTGCTCTAATTTTGTGATAATCTTTTAAACAGACCGGTACAACAGAGAATACATTGCCCTCGGTATCTCTTTCTTGTGTGTTAATACAGAATCTTCATTTATTTCCCTAGGCATCTTTTTCTTCTGGCCAATACAAAGAGGATTTTCACTAATCCCTAGGTCTGAGCATATGCCTTCAGAAAAAGGTAATATTGGCTTCAGTGAGGTCCTCTAGAAATGGTAGAGTATATCGAAAAATAGAACTACATCAACTTCAGCTTCAGCAGCTTAAATTCTGCCAGATTTAGAGATTTGGACACCGTAGGGTTGAACTTTCATGAGGACATCAAATATCAAAGTCTTGACCTCCGCAGTCGATTATATCTGAGCCATACGAACTTAGTTTTTCTAAAATAACCGCAGAGATTCCATAGGCATTCTTATTCCTAGTGTCGATGAAGCCCATCAAAGACTCGTCGTTATCCATTACCGTCAATGTTGGAAGCTAGGTCCAACTTTTAGATGCCAGGTATAAAATCGAAAATAATCGAAAAATAAATGGCTCGTTTTAATTGTTGTATGATCTATATCCATGACCACCAATAATTACAATAAATTTTTATGTATTTTTGTAAGTTTGGTTCGAACCCAATGTTCCTTCAGGAGTGGAGTCCACTAGGATAGTAACTCCAACAAATGGCCTTCATTTTTGTTCTTCCAATTCTTCTTCAAATTGTTCGAGATGCCCAAGAGTGCCAGATTCTGATTGGAGAGCAAAACAAATGATGTCCAAGAGTCTCTTTATGTAGGGTTTCCATTTTTTCCTTCTTGTTTCAATAAATCTTGACCATCTCTGTGAATACCGCCCTTGACACATTTCCTCCCAGCTGTCTGAATGTTCTGGTTGTCTCTTCCTATTCGGTTCTTGGTGATAACCTCCATCTATCGTTTAATCCATTTTCATGCTGATGTAGCCTAATACTTCATCTTGAGAAAAAAGTTTGCAGGGGAAGCTAAACACTTGTTGTTGTTTTTTTGGGGGGTGGGGGGGGTGGTAACAATTTCTGAAAACTTTTTTTGCCGTTTAGTATTTTCCTTAGAAGAAAGTAACGTGGACGTCTAAAAGTGCGTTACTTAGAGATGTCAACAAACCAAGTCAGGCGCTAGTCTTTAGTTTATAGTTCAGTTTAGAGAGAAGGGAGGATATCAACATTGTAGCTAAATAAATGAACGTGTGTACATTTCAAATGGACTAGTCTGAGTATGTGCAGTTTTTACTGAGAAAGTTTAAATTGTCCTTTGTTTGATGCCCCTTGTCACTTGATGCCCCGTGCGGCCCGCACCACACACACATAGCTAGCTACGCCACTGTGTCATCGCCATAAGTCATATACAGTGATAAGCCGTCGTACACAGTATAGAATAAGTTACTATAATATAGAGGCGTCTGTCATTTAGATCAATCTCAAATCACTACTCTTTCAAAAATCTTTTAATTTTAGTGGAAAAAATGTTCATTATTTACAGCAAATCGCAGTGAAGTCCAAATTAGTAATGTTTTATCTCGAGCCGCAAGATCAATGAAGAGTGAGGTAATGGACGTGGCGGCTACAGTTGTGGCCTACACAATTTTGTCACTCAATGTTACATCTTCAAGCTGTCTCTATATTATGTAAACAAGCAAAATTATATTAAAAAAATAGATACATATAAAGGAAAGAACAGTACAATTACTGCCATATACCTCAGTATTGTGAAATTTATCTCCCTTTTTTAAATGAAACAAAATAAATTTATTAGCAATAATTAATTTACTAATGGGTTAATTATGTTTGATTCGTGCATTGTAATTGACAATGGATAATTTTGCAAAGTTTGGACTTGATCCGAGAATGGTAAGTGAGAGAATGACGTGTACACTATTTGTACGAGACAGAAAGACAGACGGACGGACCACGAGTTGATATAAGATTTGATAAACAAATATAAAAGCAACGACTAAAAAACTTACGTGATGAAATAAGTCTCAATGTCCAACGTGTCAGGAAATAGCCTCTAGACTTTGTTGAGATATTTACTGGGAAGCTGTTATTTGAAGGCCAACCAAAGAACGCAAACCTTATCCAATCGTCATTAGCGGTCATGTTCCAGTCTGAAGCAGGACATGCAGCAAACACTGTTGTAAGACTCATGTAATATCTAAATATAATTAATTAAATTCTCATTTGTAAAAAAAAAAAATACATGCCCTAATTTCGTATTAGTTATCGTTTTGGCCAGGAATCTGTAACAACAATACAAAAACACATCAGTGTTTCCAAAACATTGGGTGCCAACTCCCCAAGGTGGGTGCCAACTCCCCAAGGTGGGTGCCAACTCTTCAAGGTTGGTGGAGACTCCCCAAGGTGGGTGCCAATTCGTCAAGGTGGGTGTCGACTCCCAATGGTGGGTGCCTTGTTGTATGTGTGCAAGACTATAAAAAAATTTTTAAAAGATACAAACAAAAATAAACGGTACTGGAGACGTCGACGCCGCTGCGGTTATGTCGTCAACTTGGTCGTTTGTTTGGGCTAGGTTCCCGGTGTGGTACACTGTTGTTTTGACATTCTTAAGTCACAATCAAAGGTGAGCCTCCACTGGCCTGGGCATACTTTTGTGACAAGTGACGAGCGAATTTACCTAAACACGTCTGTACGAGTGTTTGCCTCGCGAGATCCTTTCTGCCTGTGGGGGCTCCACGAGAGTTGAGACACGGAAACTGGACAGGGAGAGCCGATATATTCTCTATGGGACGCGTCTGACCTTTTTTTTTTCTTTTCTTAAGAGTGGCATATGAGATCTAATAACAGTAATAAATGTGAGATAAACTAGTTTGATTATCTGTCCCGGATTAATATTGGCCCTCATAACTTCTTCTTCTCTTTTCCCGATTCTCGTGTAAAATAAAGTGACTAGAATTCCACAGATAGATGTTTATGTTAGAAATGAGAAAGTATTCCTATAGGCGACTATAAACAAAATATTTATATACAGTTTTATCCCCATGGGTTTGGAATTTACGTTTGACAGGTTTAATTGGGTTGTTAGATAATAAAGAAGGAAAGAAGTAATTTGTTTCAAAGCAAAGTAAGATTCGATGAAGTTGCCGTTGTAGTCATCTGTTGCTAGGCTTGACAACTTAAAGTGACCAACGAATTCAACATTCCAATGGCATAGTTTTGTACTTTTATGTTTCAAAACAAAAAAATGAAAAAGATTTAATCAACAATCCACTAATTGCGATTGAAAGAGCTTAGGCTTCAATAGAAGCCATCTTCATGGAGTATTTGTTTCTTTCTTTTCCACTATATGAATTCTCCTATAATAATAATAAGGCTTGTCTTCAAGTCTGAAGACTAACCCATTTTCCGTGGCTATGCAACCCAGATGTGACCTACATATTTTGCCACATCTAGTTCAGGCATAATCATTGTCCACCTATGGTCGATTTAGATTTTCTTTTCGACGTCTACTACTGTCTTCGGCAGCGGATTTTCTTTTGGTCTCAAATGTGTATCCCGCGGCCTTTGTAAGTGACCTTCGGCTGCCTCGTTCTGAAAACGCATGCAACCAGGTGCTTTCTTTTATGTCAGTTAAAGAAAGTTGGTGCCTAAGCTGGTCATTATTATTAATTAGGAAATGTCTTACGATTTGTGCATTACAAATATATTATAACTATTATAACTATAGATTCAAAATATCCAGTCTAAATAAGTGTTTCTCAACATGTGGGGCGCATTTGGCTAGCGAGGTTTGTATGTATCTCTTTCTCTAGGGAAAAATCAGTTGTACTTCCAATGTTTTAGAGACTTTTTAAATTCAAATATGAATATCTATAAAGCCTTCTGCTGACCAAAACAGGCCTACTAAAAGACGTCTCGCTTAAGATGAAGATAGTCTAACAATGAATACACCAAATAAAGACATAGTTACGCTACTTATGCCTCAATTGCCACTCCCACTTCAGATTAGCCCCTTTCCCAGACTTTAGTTTATTTCAATTAATTTGACCTTTTTTTTAAATAAGGTGGATAGTGAACTGTAAAAAAACGCTTGGAGTCGAAGCGGAGCCCCAAACCCCGATGGGGACGTTCGTAAATGTAAAAGAATCAGTTCGACTCTTTCAATTTAGTTTTGTCATTTCACCTCGTGAAATACTAATGTTGTGTGAACTATACAAAGATTCTTCATGCTTCATGATGACGGCCATTTTTGCCTGTCATCCCAGAATCAACAGTCATCACTTGATCAAGTCGTTAAACTAACTGTAAGTTCTTTTCGGGACTTCAAATCGTCACCTAAACGGCCGCCGGAGAGGATTTTGAGGGAGTATTGTCGCCCCGGATTTGAAGTAAGAGGCATTCTGTATTGTTTAGGACATTCTTTTTTTTAAGAACATTCTGTTTTGTTTATAACTTTCTGTTTTGTTTAGAACATTCTGTTTTGTTAGAAAAAAAATTTGTTTTGTTTAGGACATTCTTTTTTAGCGGCCCCTGTAAGGGGAAAAAGCCACTATTAGGTTTGTGCAAAATGTCCGTCTGTCCGTCTGTCACACTCAGATCTCGAAAACTAGAAGAGATATGAAAAATATTATTTCATAATTAAATGCGGCTTGAAAAGTTTAGGTGCAACGGCTACTTTTGGTTTTCTAAAAGCAAACCTTTTAATTTATAAAATTAATTACGCAAGCGATTTTTTCATAAAAATACACCAATTCTAAAACAATTACATAAATATAAGGGAGGCAATGTTTTTTGTTTATAAAGGCTAATATTGCACTTTGTATGTAAATACCACGAACATTTTTTAAATGGACTTTTTATGCAGCGACTTGCGTGCAGTAGCGTAATGTCGCAATGCACCACAACACACTACCTATTCCATAAAATTTTTTAATAAATCAGATTTTATTTATTTTTTGTTTAGTGCCCCTCATCCGAATAAAAGAAGCTTATTTTTGTGCGTTTTGTCTGTTGGTCGGTCTGTCCGTCACGATTAGATTAACAAATAACACTAAAGGCTATTGTAAATCTGATTTAACCTTTAATTTTTTCATTCAGGAATATTGCAATAGTTATAAGTGTCTAGAATAGATTGTTCCGGATGTTTTGTGAAAAACAAATCAATGCTAACGAATATTTGTTTTGCTCTTCTAACTTACATTAGATTTTATTTCCATGCTTAAACGTTGCAAGAAACACATGATCTTTAATATATTGTTTCAGTTTTTTAATGTAAATAGCATATTAATGCTAAATAAAAATATCTATACTGATTTATATTTCTTCAACTATAAAGTTGTTCCGGATATTGTTTTATAAAAAATAAATTATGTCAAATGATTGTTTTGAAATCGCATAATTGACTAATATTACACTTATATTCTTTGACACTACGTCACTATAGTTTATTTATCAATATCAACTGTTCCGAATTTTTAACTTAAAACAAATTTATGTCAAATGACTTTATTTTTTTTAAAAATATCTTATCTTATCTTATATAATACAGACGTTACTTCAAAAAAGAAGATGATTACGTCCTACAAGTCATGCATTTAGTCATGCATATTAACCAATGACTTAAATTCTGCCAAGTCACTGGTTTTTCTGGCTAGCTCAGGCAACCCATTCCATGCTCTAATAGCACTAGGGAAGAAGGAGTATTTGTACAAATTTGTCCTAGCATAGGGGACGAGGGATGTGCCTTTATTTTTGTGTCTTTCAGAGTATTTTATTAAGTTTTGTTTTTGTATTTGAAGATTATGGTTCAGTGTTTTATGTATAATTGCTACTTAACTTTTGAGTCTTCTGTCCTGAAGGCTTTCTAAATTTAGTGATTTTACTAATGGTGTTACTCTAGTCAAATGTGAATATTCGTTTGTTATGAATCTCACTGCTCTATTTTGTGTTTGTTCCAGTTTCTTAATGTTTTCTTGAGTTGAGGGGTCCCGAACGGTGGATGCATATTCTATTATTGGCCTAACCAAGGTTAAATAACATTTTAGTTTTATGTTCTTATTTGATTTATAGAAATTTCTTTTAATAAACCCTAATGCTTTGTTGGATTTTTTTGTAGTTTCATCAATATGTGGATTCCATGACAGTTTTTCACTTATTATAACACCTAGGTATTTTGCGTTTTTAGTCTGTGTTACTGGTTTGCCATGAATAAGATAAGTGGAATTATTTTTTTTTTAGTTTTTTTGTTACTCTTAACAACTGACATTTTTCTGGGTGGAAAGACATGCTCCAATTTGATTCCTATTTCTGTAATTCATCTAATTCTCTTTGTAAAATATCTGTGTCTTGTGTTGTTTTTATTGTTATATATATTATGCAATCATCTGCAAATAATCTGACTTTTGTTCCTGAACTAATGCAATTTGGTAAATCATTTGTGTAAATTAAAAATAGTAGTGGACCTTAGACTGTTCCTTGAGGTACACCTGAGTTTACTGTTATTGGTGTTGATTTAGACCCATTTATTATTACAATTTGTTCTCTCCCTATCAGGAAATCTTTAATCCACTGATGCAGTGGACCATTAATGCCGAAATATTTTAATTTTTTAAGCAAACTATGGTGGTGAACTTTGTCAAAAGCCTTGGAAAAATCTAGTAAAATAGCATCTATTTGTTCACTATTATCTAAACCTTTTGAAAAATCATCAATTAGTCCTATTGGTTGTGTTTCACATGATCTATATTTCCTAAAGCCATGTTGGTATGGGGTGATAACATTATGTTTGTCTAAGTGGTTTATGATGTTGCTACATATTATGTGTTCTAGGATTTTACATGTGATGCTGGTAAGTGATACTGGTCTGTAGTTTCCTGGATCAGATTTTTCTCCTTTTTTAAATAGGGGGGTGACATTAGCTTCTTTCCAGTCCTTTGGTACTCTGCCCTGGTTAAGCGATGCCTGAAAGAGTATTTTGAACACTGGGGCTAGCTCATTGCTTAGTTCTTTAAGTAATCTTGCTGGAATACCATCAGGTCCAGATGCTTTATTTGGTTTGGTGTTGGATAATAGTTTTTGAATTCAATTTTCTTGTACTACTAAATCTTCTATGTTGTCTACTTGGTTCAATTAAGAAATATGTCTTTGTCTCCTGGGGCTGAGAATGCTGATGCAAAGTATTTGTTTAGGATGTTTGCTTTAGTTTCATTATCATTATGTATTATGTTATGTTCATCTTTTAATGGCGCTATGCCTGTTGTTTCCATTTTCTTAGACTTAATGTAGGACCATAGGTTTTTGTTGTTATCTTTAGATATTACATTGTTTATGTATTCACTCTGCAGCTGTCTGCTTACTTTTGGGGTTAGGTGTTTAATTTTTATATACTTTTTGTGAACTCTTTCTGCCTTGGTTTCTTTAAAATTTCTATATAGGTTTTCCTTCTGTTTACAAAGCTTCTTTAGTCTATTATTAAACCAGCATTTATTTATTTTGCTTAATGTGTATTTAGTTGGTATATGATTTTCTATAATTCTTTTAAGATTGTTTTTGATGAAATTCCAGAGGTCATCGACTGGTTGGTTAATGTCTTTTTCTAATAAGAATGTTTGTTGAAAGTTTAATGCAGCTTGGTGTAGTTGTGCTAGGTTACATTTATTCCAGAGTAAGAGTTTTCTTTTGGGTTTTGTATTGGCTACTGCTTTTATCTGACTGTGTATTTTTATGATCTCATTGTCTGATAGACCAGGGATAATATCATAATCAACTACTAATCCAGGTCTGTTGGTTAAGAAAAGATCTAATGTGTTGTTTAATCTAGTTGGCTTTTTAATGATTTGATCTAAACATATTTTGTGTAAAGTTTCTATGAAAAGCTCATTTATGTCCTTAAGGTTTTGGTGTTTATCTATGGTTAGTGTTTTCCAATTTATATCAGGCAGGTTGGAATCACCCATAATCCAAAAAACTGCATTTTTATTTGTCTCTTTAAGTGTAGTAATCTGATTACATAGTTCCTGCATGTATTATAAACTAGAATTTGGTGGTCTGTAAATGCTGCCTATTATTAGGGATGTTGAGGTGGTATTAATTTTACAAAATGTAGATTCTATATTTTTTGAGTTAGGTAAGGTAATTTCTTCTGCTATAAGAGTGTTTTTTATTGCTAAAAGAACTCCTCCATGATTATCAGCCCTATCTTTTCTAAAAATTTCATAAATACTATTGAAAATTTCTGCATTATAAATTTCAGGATGTAGCCAAGTTTCTGTTCCTGCAATTATGTCTGGTTTCTCACATTCTAATAAAATTTCTAAGTCTGCTGTTTTTTTCCTAATGCTTTGAAAATTTATTACTAAGGTTTTAAGGTATTTTGGTATTACTTTTTTAGTAGGTTTGTTTAGTGAGGCTGTTGTATTAATTTTAGTAGATTTAGGTTTAACAGGAGTGGATCTGGCTAGTGGTTGGTGAGTTTGTTTTGGGATGGTTTTTAGGATGTTGTATGGGTTAGAAGTGTCCGCATCAAAGGAGTCAAACAGTCCTGATGTAAACTGAGGTAACCCACACGGTACACAGTGCCATGATGCATCTTGGTTGCCTAAGGCATAATACACAGGTGTATTCATATGGAGACATGATGCATGGTACCATTCATCGCAGGTGTCACATTGAATGGCTTTCTGTTTCATGGTGCATACTTTTTTGCAGATGTTGCATCTATCTTTAGATCTAGGCCTTGGATTTGACTCTACATCTCCTGCTATTAATATTAACAGTGATAGGTATTTATTTTTGCTGTGTCTGATTGAGAACTTCCATTTGTAATGGGTGATCTTCTTTAATGTTATGGATGTGTATGTTAGGTTATTTTTGAAGTTGCATTGATCTAGAGTGTGATGATTGATTATGACTGTTGTTTCCTTTTTAAGTTTAGTGTTGACTAAGGTAGATCTATCGACAATAAGTTGTTCAGGATTTTAAATAAGAAAGTAATTTACTAATAACGATCATTGAAAATCCATTTTTAGATTTATTTTACAGTTAATTTTCTTGCCGAAACATAATAAAAGTTGTTTAATCGGTAAAGAATATTCCGGATTTTGTTTCGAAAAAGAAATCGACCTACATTACCTTAATTTTCTTATAAATCGTCGCCAAAAATGGTCCGAATTTTATATGAAAAATCTAATAACGCTAATAAATGTTTAAAATCCCTCTTCTAATAAATAAACAAATACTTTTCTCATTTACGAAAATTGGTTGTTCCGGATTTTTTATGGAAAATAGTTTAACCCTATTTATGTAAAATCGCACTTCTCTCTTACACTACATCTAACTAGCCCATCAAATGAAATGCTAAAAGAACTCACTCGGTGCACCAATGTCTATGAACACTCGAGAAGCTACTCGTATAGAAGACATTTTTTAGTCTAACTAGGACGTGTGACGTAAAGGAATTTTTTTCCTTTGACGTCATATGGAGTTAATTCTTTAAATGAAATGCTAAAAGAAATCACTCGGTGCACCAATATCTATGAACCCTCAACAAGCTGCTCGTATAGATGATATTTTTTAGTCTAACTAGGCCGTGTGACGTAGTGGATTTTTTTCCTTTGACGTCATATGGAATAAATTCTTGAAATGAAATGATAAAACAACTCGGTATAGTAATGTTTATTAAACCTCGTAATGTGACTCGCATTTTAAAAAGTCATAATAGCTAGATTTAGATCTAATCTAGATTTTATACACTAGATCTAGATTTATTTTTTTTACACTAGAGCTAGATTTTTTACACTAGATCTAGATTTTTTTTCTTACCATAGAACTTGAATTTTAAAACTAGATTTAGATTTAAGTTCTAATTAAAATCATTATAGAATCTAGATCTAGAATTTCTTGGTCTAGTTTAGAATGTTTGTTGTTTTACATGTTTCGGATGTTCCTTCAGAGTTGTAGTCCAAACCTCCCGTAGGACGACGGGGGATGGGAGCGGGCAGGGTTTGAACATGGGACCATCGATGAATCCAAACGACAGTCCAGCGCGCAAACCGCATTACCAGACAGCCATGATTTAGACTAGATAAAGATCTATAATTTAATTTCTAGGCTTAAAGTGTAGATTTTTATTTCTAAAGTCTAGATTGTCAATATGTCATAATTGCAATGTTATAAAATACTAAAATTAATCTACTATTTTAATATTTCATATTGCAATTAGTCTATTAATTGATTATCTAGTGTTTTTTTTTAAATAAAAATCTTATCTAAATTACATTTACATTATTCCAAATATATATTTAAGATCTAGATCTAGTAGATATAGATATTGAGAGTGCTAAATTAGTAGTTTAATTTAGGTAGATTTACATCCTCATTCTAGTTCCATTTAAATAAAAATACTCAATACCAAAAGATTATCTAGAATCGCTCTTCTGACATATTGTACATATCCGGTAGTTGTCATTCCGTAATGTGTAGGTGTATTATCAATAGTAGGCTATTAGTTTGTAACCAGTTTGTCATTAGATTAAGAGCAATGCCTGGTCGTGCGGATAACGCGCAGGACTGATTATCTTTACGGTCTCGGTTTCATACCGAGCGAATATGCGGATCCGACTGGGATCCGTCTCCCACAGGGGCCGCCTCTGAGTTTGTGTGATAACACAAACTCTCTTTGTAATCTTGTTGTTTATGACTTTCTATTTCGAATAATGTGACAGTTTTATTCTTTCTAAAAAGTCCTCGGCAATTTCTTAGTTAGATTGGAGATTTTCATCAAGGTTTTGTAAATGTATTTTTATATTCGAGTTCTACTGAAGCTTCAAATATAGTCTCTGTTCTGTCCTTCTGAAAATATTATGTGATAGATAATTCCACACACCGAACAAGGCACAACAGAAGGAGTCAACATGAGTTTTGGAAGCAGAGATTAAAAACTTTCAAAATCATGCCCTTGTGGAGTGTCACCAGAGAATGCTGGCTACGTCCTCCAAAGCTGGATACTGTAGTATAAGAAACAAACAGGATATTGGTTTCAAAACTTCCCTTTGTATGGAGAGTGATCTAGAAACCACTGGGGGTTCATCTAAAAAATAAACTTGTTATGTAAACTCAGAACAGGTAATAAGTAAATAAGGTAACAACAAGATGACATCACAGGCTTGACATACCAGTCTGATGAAGACCTTTTTAATTTGACCTTTTCAATAAGGTGGATAGTGAACTGCAGATGTCAGAAGGATGCGTTTGATAATGTAAGAATGCAAGAAAACGCTTGGAGTCAAACTGTTATATTTTTTAGTTGTGTTACATTATACTTTCTAATTAAAAACCATGTTTAAAAAGTACTCAATCAATGATACAAATCAATCTTATTTGTAAAAATGTTTATTTTTATATACAAAACAAAATACAAATGTAAAATTTTGTTATTTCAAAGCTCTTGAAGTTTAACTTAAGACCGAACAACAAGTGAAGTGAAATACTTATGTAAACAAAATGTTTAGTAAATATAATTTAAAATAAATTACACGACATAGGATAAATGCGAACAAAAAAACTTGACCAGGAAATATGATCAACAGAACAGCAGCGTGTAGAGAGCAGAGTTTCAATGTTCAAATGTACATATCAAGTTAGATCTAGTCATGTGTACGCAATAGCATGTACCGTAATGAGTCTTTGAAAAATGTTATGAGACATTATGCAGGCTTCCACCAAATTGTACATAGAAAAAAAGACTTATCGTACACGTAATATTAAAGTAGCAGATAGTTGATGAGTTTTATCACTGCAACCTATGCTGCCGCAGTTGGCCCCGCACTTTATAGGCCCCCAAGCTAATTCTAGGTGTAAATTATTAAATTACAGCCTTAAAACTTATATATAATTGCAAGGTTTCCGGAGACTCCTGATTTTCCAGGATCTCCTGAAATTTGCAAAATATAAGAAAAAGTCTTTGAAATATAAAGTTATTAAAATCTCCTGAAAACTCATAAAAATCTGAAAAATAGACAAAATTGCCATTTTGTGGGTGCCTATCCTATGCGCAATAAAAAAACAACAACATTGTCAGCTTTCTTTTTTTAAAAAAAAAACGCTATTGCAAACGAGTATATTTTTAATATAAAATCTTAATTTTGTCATAATGTTTATCCCTACCCAGACTGAGCCCCACGAAATCTGTTGTTAGGGCCGACCCTGCCATTTAAATGGAATATTTTTTATTTTTTTTTTAATGCAGTGTGATGTTCGAATTGGTTTGAAATGGAAAGTCTAGACACACGAGCTGGTAGTCATGACTTTATACCAGTAGTACCAGCGAGAAAGATGTGTGTGTGTATTCAAAATGAGTGTACATTATAAACACCACGAGAATATCAACAATGGTAATACAGTTCATGAGGTAGAGAAGAAATTAATGTCATTCCTCAGCAAGCATAACATCAAGTTATGAATCTGTACATTGAAAGATAATACATTTGAAAAAAAGTTCACATGTACAAAAAAGAATATATAAATATTGTCTGACTTCATATTTCTTGTACACATTCAACAATTGAAAGTATTAGGCCTATTTAAAAAAAAAGAACTTTCAGAATTTGAATTACAGACTTCAACCTCTTCACATGTTGGGAACATCCTTATTGTTCTGAAACTTCGTTTTGTTAGGAACATCCCTATTGTTTTATAGTATTGTTTTGTTGGGAACATTTTTATTGTTTCATAATATTGTATATTTTTCTATTTTAAAGAGAAATGTACTCATTAACGGACGTCAACTATCATCATTATTTTGTATTCTCTAAAGAAAAAAAAAGATAACTTAAACCATACTAACAAATGACCAAAGACTGTGCCTCACAGGGGCAGAAATGTCTCGTCTGTATGTTAGAAAGTACTACGTCACTTCCTCATATACATATGTGATTTCTAGCGCTGTATGTTAGGTGACATATATTGTTATTGAAGTGTTTGTTTCGGTAGACTACTCTCAAACAACAGACTGAGATTAAAGTTATACCATTAGGTAATGAAGGGTTCACAAGCTGTCAAGGGAGCTTACTGTAATAACAGTAGTTTAGGAAAAAATTCATGACATATACCAGTAAAAGAATGCGGGACTCCTACAGACAATTTTAAAAAACCTTTAAACTCATTGGTGAGAAGCATGACTTCAAAGTGACTTCAATGAACTCAGTAATAATTTCAGCATGGTGGTTTGGGTGTGATTGACCATCGGGTGTCAATTTGATGTTTCCAACGGGAGATGTATATATGTATACATTATTGAACTACTCAATCCTACTTGTCAAATACTGTATTATGAACATCATGAGGATGTAGATCCAAATATGGAATAGTGATAGTTGGGCGACATATTTAATTTTTATTTAAAATGTGATTAAACATTTTTTTTTTTTAGAAATAATACAATTAATGTAATAATTTTGTTTTAATTATAATTCATTTTTTAATACAAAATTAATTTGCACAACTATCATAAAGCTTTAATATACATATATATTACAAACATTTGTAAGAGGGGGTGGGGGATACATGGGGCAGGGTCAATATATAGGGGAGATAAGTCAAATAATCTCAGCTAGACTTAGATCCATGTATTGTCTCCCTTTTATTGTAATCAATTTTATATCCTTTTAATAATATGGGAAATATAACAATTGTTTACTTTTAACTGCCCAATAATTTGATGAAAATGAAGGTTTAGTCAAAACAAAGTGATTTTAAACTTAGTACACACACAGAATCTTCCACCGTAGAAAGGATTCTACTTTTACCCTTGACGTTTCCAATCACGTTTAGTTATCTTCCATTACCATACTGTAAATATAAACAGGATAGTCATGGCATTATTCAGTACGGTTATATTTGATATAAAAAATATAACTTATTGTACTTTTGTTACTATAAATGATTGTTCTACATTACACTGAAGCATTCTTGGTATAATTGTGTATACTACTTTAAAGCCTTCGTAGTCACTAATGTGTACTTTTTAGGGAAACATCCCCAAACCGTTGCCATGGATTTTGAAATGTTACATTCAACTAACAGCTAACACAATGAACATTTCCTCTTTAGATGCCCAAATTTACATGGAGTGTCTATCACACTTTAGAGCCCTAGTTTTATTCGATTGTGCCAGATGACTTGTCAGTTACCGCTTGGCTAACCCTATCGAGAGGCTCGAGTTCCAATCCCGACTCGACTTGTGCTTGCTGAGGCACCTCGGTAACTCTCTCCCAAGTATCTGTCCTTACCCCCAGGGCACAAAAAAGTTGGAAACAAAGCTCGCTGGGTGTGCTTATAACATGAAAGAAGAACCAAACAAATATTAAAGTGTTACAGTGCTAGATTGGCAATAAAGAATGCTACCTTTGAAAGATAATTAAATGATTTGATACTGGTTTTGTTTAATTACAAAAATATAATACATCTTATTTGTAATACTTGTTGAATTGATCATACTTTATGTATATGTCTAGGCTTTTGACTTGTCACTGTCAAAGTCCGATAGCGACTCCGCCTGACTTAGAGGTGCCACAAAATTCTGTGAATGCGCAAAAGTCAATGGATTGGAGAGCGTCCTTTTTTCTTTTGGGCCCTGGTGCAGCGCAGAGGTGGAGAAAGACTTTGAACGCGTGAGGACCGCTGCTGGAGATGAGGAGGGTAACGTGGGAGACACCCCTGATGTGAAAACTGGAAGCTGAGAGAGAGGCGGGATGTGGCGTTTCGGTGGTCTGTGTACCTCGGGCTCGGCGTCTATGTATTCAATGTCACTAAGGATGGTTGGGGACACGATCCCAGGGGCGGTGCTAATGGGCGAAGAAGATAACGTCTTAGGTCTTGTCGCAGCAGTTCCAAGGCTTAATCCCGACAGCAAAGGAAGAGCAGAGGATGAACTGCTTTTATTTGAGTGAGGTGAAGTTAACTTGGAGCTTGATTTTGAAGACCGGAGATCTAAATCTTTAGGCATGTCTATCGGTGACATTGAGCTGAAGCTCTTTGCAGAAACTTTGTTCGTAGGCGACTGCACAATTTTTCTAGTTCTTCGTCTGCTCTCAGATATCGAGGAAGAGCTTCTTGAACTAGAAGTGCCGTTGCTTGTTCCTTTGTTCAAATCTGGCCTACCAGAGTTATCGTCCTCTGTAGTGCTAATATCAAACTGGGGCGAGTCGGAAGAGAAGGAAAGTTCAAGGTCAGACTGCCGAAGTGCACTTGCCTTGTCGCAGTGACCAGACCTGGCGTCACAAGGCTCCAGCTGTGTCAATTGATAGTACTCATTCTGGAACTGGTTGACGCTGGTGTCAAGGTTTAAGGGGCTTAAATCTTTTTTATCCAAGCCGCCAGCACCGCTTGGAGTTAAATCCAGCGAAGCGGATGCAGTTGTAGTGGCAACACTCATTTCATTGTTCTTGGCACCATTTGAGTCCAATGAGCGAGTTGGCTTGATAAAAAGGGATTTGGCTCGTCTAGAATGAAGAGGGGATAAATTAGATGGCCTTTGCGACAAGGCAGCTAATGGAGATGCAATGCCGCTCTCTTTGCCTGATACTGTGGAACTTTGGAGCTGGCTGGCTAAATGGGAGCCTACAGGAGGCGGCATTTTTTCACAACGCTGGATTGAGGAATGCTTCATGCCTCCAGACTTTTCCCCTCTGATGTCTGAGAGGGGTATTCTGTCATTGTTCAGACTATAGACGCTCTGTCTGGATAGAGACGAGAAGTTGATGGGGCTGAAATTGACGCGAGGGCTGGCCAGTGGGCTTGGAGATCCGCCAGCCACACCGAAGCCCAGCTTTGAGGTTTGGAATGGGCTGAGGAAATGCTCAGGAGCCTTGCCCTGAGATAAGTAGCCCGGCCAATCGGGGGCTGGAGAGGATGCCGACTGTAGGCTGACCGTGTCCCTTGTGTCTCCACCGTCTGTAGACTGACTGAAATAAAAACTGGGCGCCGGGTACAGGTTGGGGTTGGGGGAGGGCGAGGGGTTGAAGGAAGGATGCAGGCTGTTACTGGACATGTACATGTTGCTGGGAGAAGGGCTGGACGAGACTAGCATCAGCAGACTGTTTACATTGCGAGCGATGTTGGATAGGTCGTCATGAAGATCATCTAGCCTTCTCTCAAGGCCAATCACTGAATCCCTTGTGCCTTCCAGTTCCATCTGCAGAGTGTGGACCATTACTTGCTCTATTGAACGATCCGAAGAAACTAGGGAGAAAAAAAACGAGACTGTAAACTTCATGGTTTAGAAGCAGATTGCTTTTAATTGCGATAAAAAACAATTGATTTCTTAATTTCAATCAGTTACTTAATAACCACTCTATAGTGCCATACACAACAGAAGCAGAAAGAAGGGTGAAAATGCAACGGCGCCTGGTGTTTACATATGCCCTACCTGCGACCGCAGTTGTGTATGAATGATTGCCCTCTTTAGTCACACAAGTTGAAAGGGAAAAGATCGTCTCTCAAGACGTAAAATGCCATAGAATACTCTACATTGTACACTTTTATATTTAAAGAAATAAACTAAAAATTAATTGTCACTTCCACCAGAGCTAGTAAAAGAAAAGTTCCCCATTGCAATTATAAGGCAGATGATGTAAATGATTTTTCTGTGGCCCACGGTTAACGAGGATGTCATGTGGCCAGCACAACAAGAGACCACCTTTACTTCTCCCCCAAATAATGTAAGGTACTCGTTAGAGCAGGAGGCGCGGTGGCTGAGCGGTAAAGCGATTGGCTTCCGAACCGGGGTTTAAATCCTGGTGAGACTGGAATTTTTATTTGCCGGATCTTCAGGCACCTCTGAGTCCACCCAACTCTAATGGGTACCTGACATTAGTTGGGGAAAAGTAAATGCGGTTGATCATTGTGCTGGCCATATGACACCCTCGTTAACCGTACACCACAGAAACAGATTACCTTTACATCATCTGCCTTTAGACCAAAAGGTCTGAAAGGGGAACTTTCTTTTATATGTTTGAGCAGGATGGACTCTGGGGAGTCTAAAGATGCCAAAAGTCAAAATCCCAGTCTTCCCCTAGATTTGAACCCACGACCACCGGTTTGGAATCAAATCGCTTTACCACTCAGCCACCGCGCCTCCTCAGTTAGAGCTAATTACTTTCTAATCATCATCAGTTCACCTTTTTCTTCACATTTCATTTGAATAGAGCAAGGTGAATCAGTAAAATAAGCCAGCTCGTGTTTTAAGTAACCTTTGACCTACCGCTGTTCAATGTCGGCAAAGTCCTGCAGCTTTTCAGCTTTTCACGCGATCTCCGGTGGATAAGGCGGCTTCCCCCGGAAGCAGTTCTCCGAAGCGCCAGCGCCGAGAGCAGGGGCGGAGGGATGTTGGGTTTGCTTCTGGTCGGGATAAAGCTGGGAGGCTGCGTTGGTGTAGTTGGAACAGAAGACGCAAGAGGCGAGGCTGTGTGACCAGCAGGCGCTTCATCCCTAGAAGTAATAAACATCAACAAAAACTAAGTCATTTAATTCATTACAATGTGTTATTTTTTTGGAAGTCTAAATATTTGTTATTAGTTTTAAAAGTTTAAAGATAAATACATTTATCTAAAGTAATGGAGTTAAAAGACATGAGAGATGAGTTATAAACTAAGTTTTAAAAGCACCTAAGTACTCTCTGGTCATTTCCAGACTATATTATTTCAGATTTAGTGTAATCACTTTGAATATTTTTCGACCCATAGTGATGAAGCTGATATCTTATCTTATACGATACACATGTTTGAAAAAAAAAAGACAGATACGTTTACGCATATCCATGAGTTCATTTTGCCGTAAATGGTTATTAGAGAGACATAAACATTGCAAAGTAATTGGGTTTCTTGTCTGATTCATGCAACCCGTTCCATGCTCTAAAGGGACACAGGAAACAAAGATCACTTATACGGACACGATTCAATTAGGCCTACTTAAACACCTATTGCTTTTGGAAGAATAATGTTTAAATTCCACTGTATCATCCTTGTATGAAAAGTAAGCTAAATTTCAGTCTCACAACTATACCTGTAACTCTAGTAAGCCTGGCATTATGTTGAATAAAAATTGTCGTGTATTATAGTCTAGTAAACGGCCCATAAAACTCACGGAATAGCGTTAAGGACACTATATCGTTAAGAAATAATAATCGATAAAACGAAATCGATTATTGTTAAGAAATAATAATCGATAAAACGAAAAACAAAAAACACCAGAATATTGTCAATAATCATTTCTATACGTCTCAATTAAAGGTAACGTCGCCTATTCCCATGCATGGCCACCAAAATTTAAACATTAATATTAAGTAATTTAAGTGCTTTTAAAGTTAAGTAAAAAGTGTAGATCATAAATAAATACCATAAGAAGTCGTGATTAGCATTATATATTACTAATGAACTAAAGAGATATATATATCACCACTTTTAATTGACAAATTCCTTAAATGAAATCCCTCAACTAATTTAAATTTTAATACACCACTGTTTCGAAAAATCTCTTTACTTACTTTTTTCTTTTTTTTGTGAAGTGTCAAATTTCCTGATTAACTTTATAATTTACTTGCGTTATTAGAATAAAGATACTACCTTAGTTTCGACATCTATCTCTACAGCATGTTAGTAACAAACATATAGAAAGCTAAGGTGATGGTTAGAAAAGCAGTAAATCTTGTCTCTAAATCAAAAAAATAATCCAACATGATAATGTCCGCTCTATTATTTTTGTCTATACAGAGATTAGTTATTTATATATAATGTTTGAACCAATTTAGCACTAAATCATTAATGCCATCATATAGAATGCGGCAAACAGTAGGTTAGAGAGATGTCTTCAATGAGTTGTAACACTGACAAGCATACCGCAGACCCTCAAAGCACAACAAACATAAAACTAGAATCCAATGAATGACGACCAGCATCTTGGTTTTGCTTTGGGAAAAGTTTCAAATTACAATAAACATTAAATCTGTAAGTCAAATTTGAAATGAATTCAATGTTTCAATTGTTGATTACTTGTTTATATCATCCCGCATCATTTTTTGTTTTCTACATAAGCAATAGGTAGCGAGGTGAAAACATTTAATTTAAGGGAAAAAAATGAGAGAGAGAGACAGAGAGAGAGACAGAGACAGAGACAGAGAGAGAAAGACAAACCGAGACAGAGAAGCACAGAAAGCGATGCAAGATTGTAGGAGAATTGATAGTCATCACATTCCTTTAATAATCTAGCTATAGAGGCGGCATTCGTTCGGAAATAGGCTCCTCTCTCAAAGAGGAAGCTTCGTTACCAAAAAGTTGGTCAATATAGACTAGGGCTATTCTCTCGAAGAGGAAGCTTTGTAAACAAAAAGTTGGCGCATATAGACCATAAAATATCTAACAATGTAATGAAGTATTGATTGCTGGTGTGCCTAATCAAAAGATGCGTCATAAAAATTTACTTTCTTCATTACATTTCTGATTTTAGCACTTTTTTTTAAAGCCGTGCATTCGTGTTATAAACAAGTTATAAGGCCCTAGTCATTGCTATGATCTCGTGTCGCTTTAAGGAAACTGAACACTTAAAACATAAGGAACTATTCACGAAGCCAATCTACACAAATGTGTATTTAAATCTTGTGTTATACTAAACTAGAAACAGATACACCTGTCTAGCACTGATGCTTATTTCCAAGACTCCTGCATTGTGTCTCGCTGCAATTAAAACTCTATTTTATACTATTTACATTATTTTATGATAGCAATGGTGCAAATAGTAATACATTTTGCATTTTCTAGCTAAAAATATATATAGCAACAAGAAAAAATTTTAAGATCAGGTTTTTTAACCATCGATCATGTGAAAAGTGGGGGGGGGGGGCATTAATTTGGATAGAAATTTTAATCAGTCGAGATTATAATTCATGTCATAGTATCAGATAATTCCACTACAATAGTAGAGTATCTACAGTTCATACGGAATAATGTTAAATAACCCATTGACATAGAAGACTGTAGGCAAACTACTAATTTACGACAGAGTTTGTCTATAAATAGGAATCATGCCGCATTAAAAATGCATGCATATAGCTAGACATTTACATTTACATTGGATCTCCGAGACAGGCAAAACTATAAACATGGTGTGTCACAGCAAATAACTGTAAATTACATGATTGTTTTTAAAACCATATTGAATTATAAACTTTAAAACATACTCTAAAAGATATATATTTTTTATAATCAAAAGTTACAAATAATCATATATACAATCATTTTGTGTTTTGTTATATCTGATCATTTATATTTAAATTGGTATTGATTTTCTAGACATTTTTGCGAACAACAATGAACATGTTAATTGTATTTTAAGAGTAGACTCGGTAAGAATCATCTACTATGACACAGGTAGAAAATCGTTTGCCGACCTCTGGATCTCTGAATAATAGGCAACAACATCGAGCTTCAACGTGTAGTACATATTGACAAGGTCAAGTACACATCGACTAGGTCAAGGTAATTTCAATCTACATTTGTGTGACAACATATCAAAAACACACAAAAAAATATATATAAAAATTTTGAGAGCTTACATTTCCAGTCGTTTTTCACTTATGCTGCAGATTTGTGATATTTTTTGTTTAAAGAGATAAATGCCAAAAAAAAAAGAAAAACAAAGAAAAAGAAACAATGTGAACAAAGAAGTGTCAAGAGAATAAGTGCCCAATGTGGTTTGGTCAACTAATGAAATCTAGACTTTTAACATAGGTCTAGTTTACGTCAATTAAATCTAGCTAAGAATTTGATATCAAATGGAAAAAAATATTTGTAACAAAGAAATGAAATTAAAACAAGAAAAACATTTTCAAAAAAGATATAATTTTTTCAAAGACAAGTCCTCCATTATTAGAATCCAAATATTATAAAATAATTTTAAAAAAAAACTAACTAAAATATTTTTTGGTTCAATTCGGGTATCGAACCCGTGACACCATCAGCTACAAAAAAAAATATGCATTTTCTGATTCGGCCAATAAGAAAATATGTTTGTAGAATTATTTATTGGTATGTTTATTTAATGGACATCTAGACCCAAAACTAGTCCCAAAGTTCTGATTAAGAACTGTTCAGAACTCTTAAAATCTACTTCTAGATCTAAATGTAATTTATATTAGATGTACTTAAAAATATAATCGACGCTTTTTAACCAATAAAATCAAAATTTTCTCTTCTAGTTTCTGAGATTTAAACGGGACGGACGGACGGACAGAAAGGCCACACAAAACGAATAGCGCCTTTTCCCCCTTTGGGGGCCGCTAAAAAACTCTATTGTTTTTGGTAGTTATAAAAAAAATCATAAAGAATTTTTTTTTTTTAATTTAGTCGCTAGTTCATTTTTTTTGTTTGTTTGTTATGAGAATGTTTGTAGGTGCAACGAAACCCCAATTGAGTAAAAACATATTGCTAAATTTAATTCTGTGTTTCCATATTGCTAAATTTAATTCAGTGTTTCTATATTGCAAAATTTAATTCTGTGTTTCTATATTGCTAAATTTAATTCTGTGTTTCTAAATTGCTAAATTTAATTCTGTGTTTCTATATTGCTAAATTTAATTCTGTGTTTCTATATTGCTAAATTTAATTCTGTGTTTCTATATTGCTAAATTTAATTCTGTGTTTCTATATTGCTAAATTTAATTCTGTGTTTCTATATTGCTAAATTTAATTCTATGTTTCCATATTGCTAAACTTAATTCTATGTTTCCATATTGCTAAATTTAATTCTGTGTTTCCATATTGCTAAATTTAATTCTGTGTTTCCATATTGCTAAATTTAATTCTGTGTTTCTATATTGCTAAATTTAATTCTATGTTTCCATATTGCTAAACATAATTCTATGTTTCCATATTGCTAAATTTAATTCTGTGTTTCCATATTGCTAAATTTAATTCTGTGTTTCCATATTGCTAAATTTAATTCTGTGTTTCTATATTGCTAAATTTAATTCTGTGTTTCTATATGCTAAATTTAATTCTGTTTCTATATTGCTAAATTTAATTCTGTGTTTCCATATTGCTAAATTTAATTCTATGTTTCCATATTACTAAATTTAATTCTATGTTTCCATATTGCTAAATTTAATTCTGTGTTTCCATATTGCTAAATTTAATTCTGTGTTTCTATATTGCTAAATTTAATTCTATGTTTCCATATTACTAAATTTAATTCTGTGTTTCCATATTGCTAAATTTAATTCTGTGTTTCCATATTGCTAAATTTAATTCTGTGTTTCTATATTGCTAAATTTAATTCTGTGTTTCTATATGCTAAATTTAATTCTGTGTTTCTATATTGCTAAATTTAATTCTGTGTTTCTATATTGCTAAATTTAATTCTGTGTTTCTATATTGCTAAATTTAATTCTATGTTTCCATATTGCTAAATTTAATTCTATGTTTCCATATTGCTAAATTTAATTTTGTTTCCATATTGCTAAATTTAATTCTGTTTCCATATTGCTAAATTTAATTCTATGTTTTTAATATATGATGATTTGCATAACTACTTTACGAATATCCAACCAAAAAATAATAATAAAAAGCCCTATACACCAAAAAAAAATTAATAAAAAAAAAATGTGCCAAATTTCGTAAAAGATTTGTAAAATATTGCCGTAAAAACTTAAATCAAATTAAAGGAAGCATGCTAAGGACAGCAACCACAATATTAAAAGTCTACCTCTTCCTGGCTCGAGTTATCCACTCTTTGAGCTTGGTCTGTTGGTTGGCCAGGCGCATGCTAGTGAGATATACATTAGGCAGATATGCAAATACAGAGAGAGTTTAAGTGCTATCCGAGCGAGTGCAGGGGAGGGATGTATAATGAGGATTAAATAGAATTAAAGGGCATGGATATATCTTAAAAAGAAGGGAGAATGTTATAGCAAGATAATTATATGTTAATTTATACAGTTGATTAATTTGTTATATGGAGTAAATTAACTTTTGAGTACACAGAATGCAAAGAGGATACCAGATTCAATAGAATAAAGTTAGCTTCTTAATTTATGGAATGTATGTTTTCAAATGCTGTAATACTATCACGTTGGTCCCATCCCACACCTGAAGTAATGGTCTGTGCCCTTTCCGCTAAGGAAACCCTCAAGTAAATAGCTTTTTTCATCGCTGGCTATAACTAAAATGAGTACTCGTCAGGTACTTATTTAAAATACGAAAAGCATATTAATGCTTCTGAAAAGTTAATTAAATTTGATGTAAACCATTTTTTTTTATCATGAAGTCTACAATTCAGTGTGAACTAACTACAATGACATGTTTACAAACAGACATTTGTATATTAATTTCATAGTATATGAGTAGATACTGTTAGTACATAGCAATATGTACCTTTCTCATAACTGAGGTATAGTGGTATAATATTTGGAATTTAAAAATGGAACGTGTAATTGAATCTATAACAAATCACTATGTAATCATGCCCTATCTAAAATGTAATAATACTAAAAGTCCCAAACGGCTTGGTTCATGTCTCAAATCGATTAGTTCAAGATGCACAATGTTTAGAGCAATAATACTAACATATTATAAGTTTTGTAAAAAGGGAGACAATCAAAGTGGAAACGCACGATGCCCAGAAGAATGAATTACTAAATACATTGTCCACAATAGAGATACTACTATTTTATATAAAACGTAGTATGGTATATAGCACAGATTTCTTTCGTAAGACAGTATAATTAATACAATAATATCATTATAGGATCTACAAGGAACATGTACATATTGTAAAGCCACGGTAATAACTGAGATCATAGGTCGCCTATATATAATGTACATCAACATAGTTGCTTCCATCGCATCATTAAATTCGAAATTATCCCACGTCATTATATATCAATAATAACTGTCATGTGGCAACGAGCCATGTGCCTTAACTGCCTACTGACTGCTACGTTGCAGGCCATTGTTCTCGATCAAACTGCCTACGCCATGACATTTCTTTCTAGAGCAACAGGAGCATGTTATGAACATTTCAACTCCCACCACGTTGACATATAAACGCCAATAAAAAAGGCCAAAATGCTTCAACATTTGAACTCAATCATGGAACTCACAATCTAAATCCTTTTAATTCTAACATCGCTACTGACCAACCCGTGAAATAATTAACTTATAGTTCAAACAAGACGTATATATATATATATATATAGAGAGAGAGAGAGAGAGAAATATTGAACATTTATGAGTTTACAATTCAACATTGTACAGGATGTGACGTCACAAAGTTTAAGATAAGCTAGTATTAAATGTGTACAAAGTCCTAATCCTTAACACATTGAGATGCTGTTTTACTTGGCACATGTTGAACTTATCTTACTAGCTAAAAGACTTTCGCGTTTATTATTATTTTTTTTTTATTTTTAGAAATTTCTTTATCATATTTGTTAACCTACAAATTTAAGAAGAAGGGAGATAATTATCATAGACTGAAAACAAAAAGGTAAAAAAAAAAAACACCCTGGTAACATTTCTTCGTATTTCGACATATTTGTCTTTTGTGTATGTATAAAATTATGTTCTAAACATAATATCGGGTAACTTGTACATAACTTAATTTAAAATGTTTCGATATTTTGATTACTAGTTTTAATAATCTCTCCTGTTCATTTATTCTTCTCTGTGTTAAACGTTCAGAAATTAGTATATCTATAATGCATTCCATACTAATGTACTCTCTATCACTAAGATGTATTCTCATAATAGTAACTCAGCGAGAACAGTATACTGTATTGCATTTTTCATCAATCTTATAATTCAGCCGGAACAGTATACTGTATTGCATTTCTCATCAATCTTATAATTCAGCCTGAACAGTATACTGTATTGCA